>OY755207.1:22218632-22815732 GCA_963576765.1 Draba incana
ACAATGGAGAATAAAATTCCCAAGTCGGAGTTTTATCTGATTCCGATTTAAACCTTCCTCCTCCTCCACCGTCATTGTCCTCTGATCGAATCACTGATTTCTTAGCCGACTATAATCGCATCCATGAGCTTTTCCGTTCGGCATTCCCGAATCAGAAGTTCGAAGGATTCAACGGAGTCTCAATAATCGGTCCGGATTCCGGCGTGATCGTCACTGTACTGGAGGAACAACAAATCCAGTTTTCTTCAAATACCTCCGGATCAAACTTCCCCTAAGAAGAAAATCGAACAAGATCAGTAACAAAGAAACCAAATCGAGAGAAAAAGAACACGAGCATTGTGTACCAATTGATGGGAAGACGAAAAGTGGTGTTTCCGAAGCTACGATCGGTGCTTGGAGAAGAAGAAGATGAAGCAGGTAAGGTTTGATCTTCTTCGTGAAGAGCTTCTGATTTGAAACAGAGCTCGTTCGTGACGAATCGAAGAAGAAAGAAAGAAGAAGAAAGGAGAAGGAAGCAAGTGTGAATTTTATTACAGAGGGAATTGGTTTGGTATGAAGAGTTCACTCTCTTTGCCTTATTTTTGGTGTGTTGCTTTTATGATTTTTGGTAGAAAATTAAAAAAAAAAGAAAAGCTGAAAAGGGAAAATGAGGAATTGATTCGTGTCCCAAACAATTTGACTCAGTACTCATTTCCATTTACACTGTCTTGATTGACTGAAGTTGATGTCGGGTTCAGTCGCGATGATTTTTGAATTTTTGAGGAACGATTCTGGGTTTAGATTGATGAAATTTCGTGAGTTCGTGTAAATGTATAAAGATTTGTTCTAATTCAGCTCGATTCGTAATTGTAATTGAGATCTGATAACATTTTCAAAAGAGATTTGATATGGAATTTGTTATTTGAATTAAACAATAGATTCTGGATTCGTTGCATACAAAAAAAAATCGTGGAAGGGACAATGAAATTTTGTGATTGATGCAGGAATAGAGGAGGATAAGAATAAGAAACTACGAAAATGGTGAATGGTTGTGTTCAATCGTTTAAATCTGCAGATACGGAATGGATTTGATTTGGCCAATTGCAAAATTAGGGTTCTTAGATTTTTAAAATTGGAGAATTTGGGGATTTATGATTTTAATTGGATTTAGTTATAAATGGGTAAACGAAATGGGTCTGGGTCGGGTTTTAATATCAACCGGGTTTCGATTTCGGTTTATTAATCGATTTATATGGTTTACGATCGGGTTATGCTGGTAACCGAGAAAACCCAGAATTGGAGTGAAATAGAAGACATAAGTTTGTTCTGTGGCCTTATAGTACGAGGAAAGTATTTGGGGTGGATCTACGAGGATATGAAACTATTGGGGGGAATTAGTACGTTTTCCCACCTTTTCCGTAAGGAAACTCTTAGAGCATGTACATTGGTAACCCCAAGGGGTCTAAAGTGGGTGTTCTTATAATATAAAATTATTAAAATGGTTGTAAAAGAAAGAAAGAGAGTATTAAGAGAGTGTTTTTGTGGGGTATATTGAAATATAAAATTAATAAAATTTGAGTAAATAGAGTAGAGAGTGTTTAAAAGAAAGAGAGAGTGTGTTAAATTGAATCTTTTGGAGAGTGTGTTTAAAAGTAAAAGAGTGTGTTTAAATATAAAATTAATAAAAGTTGAGTAAAAAAATGAAAGAGAAGGTATAAAGTTAGTAAAAGGAAGAGAGAATGTGTGTTTTAATAATTTTATATTAATTTTAGACCCCTTGGGGTGTGCAATGTACATGCCCTTATAAAGTATGTGTAAGAGTAAATATCCCTTCTAATAATCAATAAACGAAGAATAATGTTGCTGATGTTCATTAATGCAACAATTGCAAAGGCAGAAGGTACACTATTTCTTTAATCAGGTTAGATTATTCATGTAACCTACAAATACAAAATCAGAATAGGAAATATTGTAGAAAATATGGATTTAGTACAGCAAGTGGAGAACTGCAATTTCTTTGCATGGATCCCACCATCCGGCAGCAAACGCTAGCGGTTTCACGAACAATTACATATGGAATCTTAACGTTCTCTCTCTCTATTGTAGACACCAAAAATAAAAATAAAAAATAAAAAATATATATATATGAGATTAGTAAGCAACTTCACAAGTATTCGATTGTTTCCACTACAAGAAAACAGCGTGTTTTCCGACGGAACATTATTTTCCGTCGGAAATCCGTCGGATAAAACCGACGGTTTTCCGACGGTTGGCCGACCAAAACGATCCCGTCGGCAATCCGTCATATTTGTCCGAGGGCATTCCGACGGCAACCCACTCCGTCCGTATTCCGTTGGAATACCGTCGGTAAAACCCGACGGAATACCGACGGTTATACGCCGTCGTTAAATTCCGACGGTATTCCGGCGGATTACCGACGGAAATCGGATTTTCCGATGTCGGCAAAGTTTTCAGTGGTCGCCGTGTAAGAACTATTTCCCGACGGCCATATGCCGTCGGAATTCCTACGGTATTCGATGTCGGCAAAGATTGTGTGGTTGCCAAATCGTCTCCAGTGGCCGATGGGAAATTGTGGGGTGTGATGTCGGGGGTATTGACGGATATCCGACGGAATTCCGACGGGAATATGTTTTATATAAGGTAGCCGAATTCGTTATTCCATCGTATCATAATTTCTTTAAACAAACGAAATTCCAAAGATGAGTTCATATTTTCGGGCATGGATGGATGAGCCAATGACGGATGTGGGCTCGGACTTATTAAGGAATGAATACGCTCAAGGAATATGCGAGTTCATGAATTTACCCAGTAATCTAGAAGCAACCAAAAAAGGTCAGGATATCAAATGTCCTTGTTCCAATTGTTGTAATAGAATTAGTGTTGCCGTTCATAATGTTTGGACTCACTTATATAGATATGGTTTTAGGCCGGGATATAAGGTTTGGTATTTACATGGAGAAACCAATTATGAATATGGTAGTACTAGTAGCAATGCACCTTATTTTCCAGATACCGTAGGGGAAACGGATACCGTAGGGGAACCTACAGCGGGAGTAGATGTTGGGGTAAGTATGGTGGCGATGGTTAGAGATAATTTTAGAGAGGATTTGCAGTCGGGTGGGTATGAGGGTAATAGGGTTGAAGAACCTAATTTAGAATCTCGGAGGTTTTTCAATATGTTAGACGCAGCAAAGCAACCTCTATACAGCGGTTGTAGGGATGGTCATTCACCGCTGTCTTCTGCTACTAGGATGATGAACCTGAAGACTGATTATAATTTGTTCGAAGAATGTGTTGATGCATTCGCCGAGTTCGTGAAAAATGTTTTGCCAGAAGATAACCTGGCCCCAGGATCATACTACTAGGTCCAAAAACTTGTCGCCGGTCTTGGTTTGCCCTACCAGGTTATAGACGTGTGCATCGACAACTGTATGATATACTGGAGAGAAGACGAGAACCGAAAGAAATGTAAATTTTGCCGGAAACCACGGTTCCAGGAGTCAAGTGGTAGGGTGAAGATTCCATTCAAACAGATGTGGTATTTACCCTTAACGGAGAGGTTGAAGAGGCTGTACGAATCAAACCGCACAGCTAAGGCTATGAGATGGCATGCAGAGCATAATCAAGATGGAGATATCACGCATCCTTCTGATGCGGAAGCGTGGAAACACTTCCAATCCGTATATCTAGCTTTTGCATCTGAACGACGGAATGTATACATAGGCTTATCCACTGATGGTTTCAACCCGTTTGGCAAGCATGGAAGAAAATATTCACTGTGGCCGGTCATCGTAACACCTTACAATTTGCCTCCTTCTATGTGCGAGCGGTTCTTATGTGGACCATAAGCGATTTTCCGGCATACGGTATGTTATCTGGATGGACCACGCATGGAAGATTAGCATGTCCTTATTGCCAAGACAATACTACAACATTTCAATTGAAGCACGGAATGAAGACTTCGTGGTTCGATTGCCATAGGTGTTTTTTACCGGTAAATCATCCATATCGTCGGTCTAAAAGACATTTCAGGAAGAATTTACAAGTGTTACATGGTCCACCTCCTGAGATGGATGGTCGAAGCATATTGGAACAGTTGCGAGATTTTGGTGCAGAGCGGACTCCTGAATATGGGGGTAATGGCCATCACCCCGTCGATGGTTGTGGGGAATATCACAATTGGCACAAGAAGAGTATTTTCTGGGATTTACCTTACTGGAAAGACCATCTACTACGGCATAATCTAGATGTCATGCATGTTGAAAAGAATTTCTTTGACAACATCATGAACACCTTATTAAACGTCCCAGGAAAGACCAAAGACAACTGGAAGTCTAGATTCGACTTTCCATTGATTTGTTCGAGGCCATCTCTTCATGTTTTGCCTAATGGTAGATTGCCGATGCCTGCGTACCGGTTAGACGCTAGGCAGATAGCAGTATTTTTTGAATGGTTCTCAAAATTTGTAAAATTTCCAGACGGCTACGCATCTAATCTATGTAATTGCATGGATTCGACGGAAGGGAAGTTTATAGGAATGAAGAGTCATGATTGTCATGTCGTGATGCAGCGTCTTCTTCCATTTGCATTTGCATATCTCCTTCCAGAACCAATCCACCAAGCAATTGGAGGTATATTTCTTACTCCCCTTTGTTTGTTACTACCATAATATTACTATATATGTAGTAACTTGTTTAATTTTCGTTTATAGGAGTTGGTACATTCTTCCGCGAATTATGTTCAAGAACGCTTACCGTCCACGGGATACGTAACTTGGAGGCCAATATCCCGGTTCTCCTTTGTAATCTGGAGAAGGTATTTCCACCATCTTTTTTGACGTTATGGAACACCTTACTATTCACCTCCCACGAGAAGCAGCATTAGGCGGCCCTGTTTAATACCGATGGATGTATCCGTTCGAACGTTACATGTTCCACCTGAAGAAAAAAGTTAAAAATTTGAGCAAGGTGGAGGGATCTATTGTCGCACAAAGCCTAAACGAGGAAGTCTCACACTTGGCCGAATATTACTTTCCATCGGGAGTTCGGACTAAGGCGAGACGTCCGGCGCGACATGATGATAGAGGTGAGAAAGCAACGTATGACGTGGTTGTACCCGAGTTGTTTGCCCAAGTTGGTCGAGCAAGTGGAAAAGGAAAGAAACGCAGACTATCATCACAAGAGGTCACACATTTGCATACTTATATCCTCAGAAATTGTGACGAAATTTTGGAGTACGAAAGGTATATCAGTTATGAAAATAAATTTATCGAATTATTTGCCTTCATCTACTAACGACTGTTATGTTACAGGATCTACATGTCTCTCGTACGTGATTACCATTATGATAAGACAGATGCCGAACTTGTTGTCTTAAAAGATGAAGAATTTGAGGGGTGGTTAAAATGTTATGTAAGTTTAATATAATTACTTACTCTTACTTTTCCATGTTTTCACGTTCATATGTTACTTATATCTTACTTATATCATTTGTAGGTTTCCGAAAGTTTAGCAAGTGGTCGATCAATCCCGACGTGGTTAGTGGAGTTTGTTCATGGTTTACGCAGCACCACGACTTCATATCCCAAGTTTTGCACTAGGGGATATTCGTTCAGTATCCGTGAGGAAGGACGTCAAAGGTCAACTTTGGACTATGGTATTTCGGCGCAATCCGGTGATACCATGTACTATGGGATTTTAAAAGAAATCTTGGAAATCCACTATCCAGGAATGTTGAACTTGAGGTGTATTGTGTTTATGTGCGATTGGTATGACCCAACCAATGGTCGAGGGGTTCGAGTTGACCCTCTTGGTGTTATTTCGTTAAATTCAAGCCGGAAACTACCGTATTACGATCCATTTATCCTTGCGTCTCAAGCAGACCAGGTATCAATACACTAATATGTTTACCTACGTACTCATAGTTAAGGTGTCTTGTCCATGTATATTAACAATATCCACTAATTATTCATAGGTTTGCTACATTCCATATCCTCGACTTGCCTACCGTACAGATCCTTGGATCACAGTAACTCATGTTAACCCGAGAGGAAAAATATATGGAGTTCCAGAACAAGATGCTCTACAACCATCGAGAAGTATACAAATGTCACCTGTTCATGAGATGGATCACATTGACCTTGTCGTTGATGTCACACATATCGGGGATGATCTAGTGCATTCGGACGAAGAGGAAACACGTGAAGAATTTGACGACGATTCAGACTCCATCCCTAGTGATTATGGATCAGGAGATTCAGATTAATAATATGTGAATAAATGTATGATTCAAGAGCAATAATTTACAATATTTTGGCTTTCCCCATTAACAAATCCGATTGTGCAAGACAATCTGAGTAGTACGACAGACAAATAAGAAAACAATTAAATTGCTGACCATCACGGATTCGAACTCGGGTTTGATATAGTTTTAATCTGCGGACGAATCTCGTATATCATTGACATTTACTAGTATATAACTAATTCCGGTTACTAATTAACGATATATTTTGATTATGCAACTCCAATAAAACATTACATTTAATGAGACATAACACAAAAAAAAAACTTAATATCATACACAAGTAGAGTAAAGACTTCCATAAGATAAACACACAACGGTTATCTTACAAGTACATAATAGCCAATTAATATTAAGGAATCAATACCAGATGTCTGTATTCACTCCAAACTTACCATTGGTTAGAACCATTTAGTGATTTTTTTCCTTTTGTTTTCTTTGGTGGAGAATCTAAAACTCCGTCGCACAATTTTTGGATTGCATCTTCATCAATATATAAGACTGGCGGTGGCTTTTCTAGGCTTTGGGCGCATATCAAATCATAGTACTGATCCTTACATTCATTTGAAGGACTTCCACCGTAAGTTAATTCCTTTCCCTTTTTTTTTCTTTGGTGGAGAATCTAAAACTCCGTCGCACAATTGTGTGGCTATATCTTTAGTGTATTTGTCGCACTGAGATGCCGATTCCCACGACAAATTTGGAATGTGGTGGATGTTTGGCGAGCACTGGCTGTCAGGCACTATTGTTGAGGTGGAATCTTCTTTATGGATTGGTGAGCACGTATCAAATTCCCACGAGTAAGTGGGCATCTCTTTAAACGATTCGTCGCAATGAGTTTGGGTTTCCCACGAGAATTTTGGGATTTTTGGAAATCCAAAAATATCAAGCTCGGGTGTTGTTTCTGTGTCTTCATTAGGAGAGGGCGAAGACATTTTTTGTGTTATTGAGAGGTGTAGAAGATATACACTCCATCAGGTGTATTTATAGTATAATTTATATGTATATACCGTCGGTATTCCGTCCGTATTACCGAAGTTCTGACGGATTGCCGACGGTTATCGATGTCGACAAAGTTTGAGTGGTTATTCAATCGTCTGCAGTGGCCGAAGGGATTGGTGGGCTTTTACGTCGGAGTGGTTTGACGGATTTATGATGGATTGCCCACGGTTTTCGATGTCGGCAACGTTTGAGTGGTTATTAAGATTCGTCTGCAGTGGCCGAAGGGATTGGTGGGGTTTTATGTCGGACTAGGTTGACGGATTTCTGACGGATTGCCGACGGTTTTTGATGTCGGTAAAGTTTGAGTGGTTATTAAGATTTGTCTGCAGTGGCCGAAGGGATTGGTGGGGTTTTATGTCGGACTGGATTGACAGATTTCTGACGGATTGCCGACGGTTATCCGTTGTACATAAGTTTCCACATTTTCTCATTCCTCCATAAAAAAATTCAATAGAAAATCATAACACAAAAATATTCAACTGCGTTATGGCTAACAGAGATCTATGGAATTACTATATGCAAAACCGAGACCCCGGTCACAACCCTCCAAACACAACTCTTGTTCCTTCAAGCTCTCCTTACGATAACTTAAATGTTACTGATGCTGAACCGACAATTTCACTCCATCCAACTCAACAATCCCAGAACCAAACGCCTGTAATGCCGGGACCTGGCCAAGTCGTACGGCGAGGAATGTTTCGCAAGAGGTCTCATGATGCAAAGGTGCTGCGAGGTGAAAGTTCTCAGACACGCCCAACACAAGATTTTATTTGTGAGGTCTTGAATGAGCCAACACAGGCCGACCATGATTTTAGTAGTCCTCGGTGGACTTCTACTATGGATTACATAATCCGTGAAGGTATATATATATATATATATATATATATATATATATCATTATATCTACTACTATATATATAGTAATTTTACTGGTACAATAATGATTTTAGCTGACAAATACTACATCTATCATTCATACATGTAGGTTCCTATAACAATAGGAGCACACCATTCTGGACCCAGGTTGCATAAATTCAATCCCCGCATCCACAATTTGTGAAAGTCAAAAAGGTTTACGTTTTCGACCTAATTTATTAACATTTAGACATACAGTTATCTGACAAGTATATTCTATTTCATTATTAGATTGTGGCTATGCTCTATAGTTTGACCCCCAATGACTAGGGGGATCTGCTAGTAACCTTAAAAGATCCTTCAGGAAAAATCGAGGGAACCATGCACTATAACACCTTCAAGAAGGACGAGTACAGACTCACCACTGGTGTAGGTGCGCTGGTCATCCTAAAAAATGTTACCGTTTGCCGTTTTAACAGGAACTCAAAGTACCTGAACATCACAGAGCGAAACATTGTTAAGGTAGATACACCATACGTTTTTAAATATTTATGGGAATGCTTAACCAAATTCAATTTTCAAACAGATAATCGGTGTTAATTCGATGATTGCTAAATACCAACCAATGGAAGTATCTACCACCGAGGAGGAAGATGGAGGAACTACTGCGTATGAATATGACATAGTTCCAGACTCCGATGAAGACTAAACATCCAACTCGTCCATGATTAAGAATAATTTAATGATAAAAGCTTTATGTTGTTTTTATGTTCAATAATGGCCTTTATGTTGTTTTTATTTTCAAACCTTTATGTTGTTTTTATGTTCAATAATTTTATGATAAAAGCTTTATGTTGTTTGTACTATTTCCGTAGTAGTAAAATACATCCCACGGCACAAGTTTTAATTAAGTATAATGTAATATAATTTGAAAATTTCCAAAAACATTTTAAAAATTCCAAGATAAAATTGATAAAGTCAGGCGTAAAAATACATATCCCGTCGGAATTCCGTCTTAAATTTGAGACGGAATTCCGACGGGATATGTATTTTGATTAAATTTTTGTCGTCTGTAAAAATAAAATTAATAAAAATACATAACCCGTCGGAATTCCTCGTAATATGTTTAAAAACACCCAAACAAATTCGTGGTCATCGTCAAAACCGGAAATCCGTCGGAGAAGACAAAGTGCATAAATCACAAAACCACATCAACTCAAATTTAATAAATATATTTATTGAAAAAATCTTATATTCTCAAATATCCCTATGGCCCTAAATAAGAAAATGTTCGAAAACTTTATTCCTTTAATCTCTAAATATATTCCAAAAAACCCTAATTCCCAATATCCCTATATATATTCCTAAATCCGAAATTTTCAAATAACTAAACCGCAAAATCATAAAATCCCAAATTCCTAACAATTCCACATTCCATACTTTCATAAATCTCAAAATTTTAAAATTTCTTATAAACCATTAATATTATAAAATAAATATTTTCATTTTTAAAAATACTATCCGTCGGAATTCCGTCTTAATTTCAGACGGAATTCCGACGGAAACCCTATTTTCACTTGCCGCCATTCATCCTCGTGTTCATCATCAAAGCGGGAAACCGTCGGAAACAGTCGGAATTACCGTCGGAAGACCGTCGGGATCCCGGGAATATAATCCCATAACTCTTTCTCTTCCCCGACACTTATACAAACCGACTAAAAAGAAACTCGCCGGATTCCCACTTTTATCGCCGGAACTCGTATCCATTAGGCCGGAATCGTCCTATTCTTCCTCGCCACCGCCGGATTTTGCATCGCGACCAACGGAATATTCCTCTCCACCGCCGGAATTGTTTTCTCCACCGTCGGGGACGCCGTTCAGTCGCCGGAACCGCCTGAAACTCGCCGGATTCGGCGCCCCACCGTCCACTCCGTCCAAATCCGGTCCCAATTCCAAAATCAATGTAAGTTTGTAAAATTTGTGGATTTGTAAATTGTGTTCTTGTGAATTTGTGGATTTTAGAAGTTAATGAGAAATGTAGAAAAATTAATAATTTAGAAGTTATGAATTTGAAAAAATTAAATATGGATTTTTAGGGATATTAGAATTTAGTAAATATAGTAAATTAGGGATTTAGAGAATTATGGATTTATAAATTTTAATAATTGTAATTTTATAAATTTATAAAGTAAGAGAATTATATATTATAGATTAAAAAGTAAGAGAATTATATATTATAAAGTAAGAGAATTATGGATTTATAAATTTTAATAATTTTAATTTTCCGGAATTAAAACAATTATTATAGAAATTTAAATGAAATTGTGAAACATTTAAAAAAAATGTTATAACAAATTTAGCCAAATATTCAATAATAATATTATTTTATTATTAAAAAACTTAATTATTTTGCAAATTTATTACCTTTTGGGGATTTATTACAATTTACATATTCTCTCAAATTTAAACATATAATGTATGCTTTAAATGTTCAATTTTAAATTTCCAAATATCATATATAGAATAATTAAAAATTCCTATTTCCCTAAATCCCTAAGTCCATTAATACCAAAACCACATAATCCCAAATTCAATAAATTCATTTATTACAAAAATCTTAAAATCCCATGAATGTCTAAGTTTTTTAAATAACAAAATGTCATAAAACTAAATTCCTTTAATCTCTATATTTCAAAAAACCCTTTAAAACACTAAATCCTTATATCCCTAAATCCGAAATTTCCAACTAACTAAATCGCAAAATCGAAAAATCCCGAATTATTATAAATTCCAAATTTCAAAAATCCAGAAATTTCAAACTCTTAGAATTTTGGAAACCGTAGGGACTATCCACTATTTCATCAGTCTAGAGTAGGGGCGTCTTCCAGTGGGGGAGATCGGACTGCGAGTGATACGCATATCCCCTACAATAGTTCCGACCTACAGGCCCCACACATGTCTCAGCCCCCGCCTACAGCGAATTCACAACCCACATCCTTGACCATCGAGCAGTTTGTGGCGCAACCTGGACGTGATAGGTTGACTCGTCTAGATCCGGACACGCCACCTAACACGACCTGGTAAGTCTTATTTAAATATGTATTGGATTAAATTATTTTAGTAAAATATTTAACCAAATATTTTATTAGGTTCCAATACTCGCAAAACGGGATTACTGGTTCTATCAACGACATGATGAATACCATGTTAGATAAACCGTATCCCACATACAACGATATGCCATTGGAGGACCAGGACACTTGGTTCCGACAATTTGCGGTATGTAATTTAATTTATAAGTTTAAAATATATGGCGTATATTAGTCAAATTATAATTACTAATGCAAATTTTTTGGGGGGTGTTTTGCAGCAAACCTTCACGTGGAATCCACAGCTCACTACGTTGGTCCGAAAGGGATTCGACGAAAAGGCGGGGAGGAAGTACTCGTGGAAGATGAACGAGTGGAAAGAAGCGTGGTTCAAGACCGGGAAGCGGCCTCGGGTTATGAAATATAAAGATGCGTGTTGGGAAGGACTAGTTGCACATTGGGAAAAGGAGGCAACTAAGGAGATCTCTGAGAGAAACTCAACTAACCGCAACATCAACCGGAAGGGGAAGGGACCAGCGACCCACAACCTCGGTGCAACAAGCAAGGCGTCGAAAGCAGACAAAATGGTAAATATTTAAACAATTCATATTTTTTAATAATTTGCTAACACAATTTTATATGTTAACAGTTTGAGGAAACCGGTGTTTTTCCTTCGAACCTTGATTTGCTCAAAGTAACCCACACCAACAAGAAGACCGGTGAAATCCAAGATCCCATTGCTCGTGAAATCGTGGAAACCGTGGAGAGGCAGCAGGAGGAGTACCTCCAATCGCAACCGATGGACGAAGGAACTCAGGCGCCCACCGAAGTTCCATACGAGATGATCAACGAGTTCACCTATCAGGTTAGTAACCGTGTCAGTTTTAAACACATTTTAAATTAATCTTTAATACAACTAACATTTTATTTCTTTTTATCGTAGGCGACTCCCAAGACCAGAGGCCGTGTATTCGGCCTTCCTGAGGCTAGTTGCTCATCGGTTTCGTTTGTGCGACAAGGCGGTGGAAGCAGATTGGAGGCCGAAAACCGAGCGCTGACCGAGCGGCTTAAGGCAGTGGAGGAAGCGAGAGAGAAGGATAAGGCGGAGGCCGAGACTGCAAGAGAGAAGGATAAGGCGGATGCGAAGGCTGCAAGAGAGAAGGATAAGGCGGATGCGGAGGCACGATTTCGAGAGTTGGAAAACCAGATGAGACACTTCCTGAGCTCCCGTAGGGCGGAATAGCCCTTTTAGAGTTTTTAAATCTATTGTATAACTTCGATCATACTTTTAAAACAATTTTAATTGTTTTTTTAATTTTTAATACATTTTTAAAGTTTTATTATATTTTATATAATTTTAATTATTTATTTATTATTAATAAAATTTTTTTTCAAAAAATACGGTCTCCGTCGGTTCTCGCCGGAAGTCCGGTTCCGTCGGAATTCCGTCGATAATAGCCGGAACTCCGGTATCGTCGGAATTCCGTCGATGATCGCCGGAACTCCGTCACCGTCGGAATTCCGTCGATGATCGCCGGAACTCCGTCACCGTCGGAATTTCGTCGCCGTTTTTATTCCGACGTTTTAGCGTCGGATTGTTGTCGCAAATAATCAACGATTTTCCGACGGAACATTTTTTCCGACGAGACAGAAGCGACGGAGCAATACCGTCGGAATACCGTCGAAAATGCCTTGTTTTTGACGGCGTTCCGACGGGATTGGCCGTCGGAATACCGTCGCAAAGAATTCTTTAATTTTTCGCAAGATCCACACATAGAGATGTATTATTAGAAAGAAAACCAAAAAGACTGTGAAATGCTCAGAGAAGAAGACGCACGTTAAAATGGAATAAGACCATAAATTTCCATTCAAGTGAAAGCAAAGGTAGTTAAAAGTAAAGTCAGCTCGGGAGCGTGAGTCTGACGTGCCGAAAAAGTTCTCCCAAAAATCCTCGCCGAGCCGAACCCAAATCTTCCTCACCGCCGCTCGCCTCTCCGGTGGCTGGTTTCGACCGGCACAGTGAGAGGGCCCTTCGTCTTTTTTTCGTTTGTTCCGATCTAGTACCGGAATCTCTCTTCTCCTCTCGATTGGTGTGCTTCTCGTGGCGAATGGGCTAGAGAGTCGCCGTGCGTTAATGCCGCGTTGAAGATATAGGGTTCCTCAATCGGTCGGCTCTAGCTTGTCGTTGGTGATGAGCATCCGATTGGTTTCAGCTAAAACCCCGTTTCTTGCCTCACGTTCTTCGATCGGCGCAGATCACCCTCCTCCCTTTTGCGGTGATAATGTTTTGTTTGGACTGGCTATGGAGATACGTCCGCTGCCCGGTTTAAATCTTCTCCATCATCAATGGATTCGCAGCCCTCCAAATTCATCTTTGGTTGCTCCGCCGCGCTTAGGGCCTCTTCTGGTGGTCGACTCCTCTCTGTATGCTTCTTCCGTATGAGGGCGGTTGAGTCTCAGTCGGAAAGTTATATCTGCCTCCACCATGTCGCCCTTCGTTATCCTTCAGGTTAGTGATTGTTGGGTAACTAGTGTTTGCGGCCATATGCCTCACCAGTTAGGTCGCTTCTCCTAGAGCCTCGTCCTCGCAGTCTCCTCCTATTGGATTTGTTGTGTACAAATGTGGCTTGTGCTAGAATCTTGGTTCTCCTCTAGTCAATTTTCTCGTCGATTTGGCCCTCTATGTTTGGTTTTGACTTGTAGGCAGCTTCCGATTCCATAGTAGTGTGGTCTAGGTGGTTTCTCGGGAGTGTAAATTATGGCTAGTTGGTATTTGGTTCAGGTCCTTGCGGTGGTGACCTCTGTTGATATGGTCTTGCCTCCGGTGGAGGATTCTGGATCGTTTGCATATCGAGAAGTTATGTTTGGTTCTGGGCTTGGTGATGTTCTGTGTCTCCTTCTAATGTTTCTCTGTGTTGTCCGTGTGTTGCTCCTTGGCTGCCACTACTATTTTCTTTGCTTTAGAGGAGTAGTAAGACCATTAGTGATCGGTGTGGTGTTTAAATGTCTATTTGGCCTGCATTGCTGACTTCGGAGGGCCTGCTTATGACCTTGGCAAGGGGAGCCGACATCGTTCGCTTTTAATGGTTTGTGTGCATTCTTCTTATCGTTAGCTCATGGATTGACGATTCAATTCAATCTCACTTGTGCGAGAGGAGCTTGTGATCGTCTTGAGGATTTGAACCGTTGACGACGTAGGATGGTCTCCTTGAAATGCTTCTTCAGTAAAGTGTCACAGTGTGGTAAGGCAGTTGCACCTTCAATCGTTCAACAGCTTTCGGTAGAACATATCATCGTCATCACTTGATCCTGCTCCATTTGCTTCATGCTTATGTCGAGCGGATGAACTGAAAACCGTTTTTAGTATTATGTGTTCATGTTTTTATCTTTTTTGCCGTGAACTCATATCTTAGGTTAATCATTTTCGATTGTAAACCTATACTATTTTCCTTTTAATGAAATGGTAAAAGATTTTTAGTTTTTATATAATCAAGACGCACGTTAATATGTGTGGCAAATGTTTTATTTATCAAAAGAACAAATTCTATCAAGTTAAAATAGGATAGCATCCCATCGTTCAATATCAACATATGGGAAAAAGGTAAATACCTCAATGGAGTTGAGACAAGTCGAGGACGCAGCTTACTTCGTCGGGTAGATCATGCTCAGTGAAATTTGACAAACCTTACTGCTTGAACCCATAACCAAAATCCAATGAAAACAACCAAAATCTGAAACCTTTTTTTCGAGTTGAATCACACAAAAGCCTCTCGCCCTATTTTGACACACTTCGATTCGATAAAAACGTGATGAGAGTAGGATTGAAGATGTTGTTGCTGACAAAGACAGTGAGCTAAATGAGATAAGACGGTCAGTGAGGAAGATAAAACCATACAGAAAGTTCATGGATTAAGTCAACACTTAATCTTTTGTTTTAATTTCTTTATTATGTTTTCATGTCGTACAAATAAGGTAGAACTAGTCCACCTTGTTTTAAGGAACAATACTTCCATACTTCCAGTTTCCCTACTTTGTAGGAATCGGGTGATTCCAACATTTGGTTGTTCTTATTTACATCAATGAAAAAACCAAAAAGACGTAGTCTAAACTACCCAAAAGAGAAAATTGAAGTAAAATTATGTTTTGTTTTTGTTCTTGATAACATTGGTCGATCTCCTAATTTGGGACCCATCAACATTTGAACGCTTTCATAATAAGGTCCATGGATGGTCACAAGTTGCTCTTGTCGGTACATTCATGGGCGGGCTTCATCTTGCAATTGATGATGGAATACGGATGTTCTGACCTAAGACTCTTAAGGAGATCATCAATTACCCGAGGCTGCAAGATGGTCAACTTCAGCGTCAAAAGAAGGGAATGGCCCCTTCACGATCATTCACGCAAAATACAAGCTACACCAAACCTGAGCAGACACCGTAAAAGATCAATTTCCAATTCCAACCGTAGATGATACGCTTAACGAGCTTCATGGAGCGATAATTTTCACCAAACTTTTCCTCATAGCAGGTTATCATCAGGTTCGAGTTCACTCTCCAGACATCCACAAGATAGCTTTTCGCACCCACTGATATATCATGGTTTTTACCCGTTTTAGACCATGATATAAGTCCATTTCATGGAGTCTATTTGGTATTTTGTTTGTATTTTAGAGTCTTTGCAGGTTTCTAGACGTTAGGAGCATAAAAGATGTTACTATAGGTTTTGGAGCATTACGGAATGAAGTATCGAAAATTGCAAGTCAGAATCGGATTCGGATGTTGGTGTCGATCGACACCATATATGGGTGTAGATCGACACCCTGTTCGCACAAGAAGAATCAATTTTCGAAAGTTTGTCGTTTTTGCCGAGAAGTTCCAGATGTTGACTTTTTTGTTTTATGACAATTTAGGAACTTTATAAATATGTTTTCGCAGCTATTGTTTAGGCTTACGCTTTACTTTATAGATTTTAAGAGATATCTTCAATAAATATAATGGTTTCTTCTTTGATTATGTCTAAGTAGTTACCCTATTAGGGGTTTTCAAAGGTGTTTGATGAATTGCTATATTTAATTCAACTGCTGGGATAATATCATTAGAAGTTCTTCATCTTAACTTGTGTTTATTGCTGATTTTAGCCTCGCGAACTGAAATCAAATCTTTGGTTAATTAATAGAAATGACAGTTTTATTAATTACTTGAACTAGTTTTTGATGAACAAATTCTTTTTCGCAAAGACATTTGGTTTAGGTTTTTGTGAACAATTGCATGAATTTATTGCTTGTTTAAATTAATCTGAATTCGCAACGACAATTAGTTTTCTAGGTTTTAGACATAGATAATCTCAGCAGCGACAACTGATTGATTTTACATCAGTATTTCAAGTTCCTGAACGGTGCTTAATAAATCCTATGTTTTATTTATTTATCTGCAATTCTGATTTACCTGTTATTTCCATGTGCCTAGCTTTTATTTTAATTGTCTTACAATTGTTTCCATCTACTGCTTTATTTACTTGCTTTCGCATTCTCATTAATTCTGCTTAGCATAATTCGAACGTAATAAATCTATTGTGTCTCTGATTCCCTGTGGATTCGATAACCCTAAGTACTACAGTGATCTCTTAATTTGAGAGAATAGTTCAAAGGATAAATTTGAGCCATATCACCCACAACGGCCACTACGAGTATATGGTCATGCCGTTTGGTTTGTGCAATGCGCCCTCGACATTTCAATCTCTGATGAATTTGGTTATTCGTGATCACATACGGAAATTTGTGCTTATTTTCTTTGACGATATATTGGTCTATAGAAAAACGTGGGAGGAGCACTAGACACACGTACGAGTTGTTTTAGACATTTTGCAGCAACATCAATTATTTGTCAACCGTAAGAAGTGTAAGTTTGGGAACGAGAATTGGTGTATTTGGGGCATATAATCAATGGAGATGGTGTGAAAGTTGATCAAAGTAAAATTCAGTCTATGCTGGTTTGGCCATCACCAACAACTATCACATAATTACGAGGGTTTTTTGTTCTTACGGGCTATTGTCGCAATTTTTGTCAAGGATTACGTTGTCATAGCAAGGCCATTGACTAATCTGTTAAAGAAGGATAAAGTTGAGTGGAATGACGACGCATATTAGGCTTTTTCTAATCTCAAAACCGCAATGACCACAAGACAAATTTTGTTATCCAAACCGATGCATCAGGTGAAGGAATTGGTGTTGTATTGTCACAGAATTGCAAGCCTATCGCATTCATGAGCTTTAATTTGGGAGTCACAAAGCGAAGCTGGTCGACATATGCAAGGGAGATACATGCAATTGTGATCGCAATCCAAACGTGGCGGCCATATCTTTTAGGACGCCATTTCACCATTCAAACCGATCAACTAATTTTGCGTTTCCTCTTGGAACAACGTATACTCACCTCGGAACAACAAAAATGGATGGGTAAGCTTGTTGGTTATGATTATGAAATTGTTTACAAACCTGGCTAGGCAAATGCAGCAGCATATGCCCTCTTACGAAGGTACGATAGTCTAGTCTTGAATGTCGTTTTTGTTCAACAAACTAGCTTGTGGAAGGGTTGAGACTAGCTGTGAAATCAGAATCTTATATGCTTAAAGTGGGTACGTTAGCTGAGAAATCACCGGGCCAACCATACGCGTGGAAAGACGGCCTAATTTACTACAACAATCGGGTGGTAATTCCTTTTAACTCTATTTTTGTCACAACATTACTTCAAGAATATCACAACACACCATCACTACAAGAAAACAGCCGCAAATCCGACGGAATTTCCGACGGTAATCCGACCGATTTCCGACGGAACTAAAATTTTTCAATTTCGTCGGAAATCTGTCGGAATTATTTCCGACGGACAAGAGGACTGTCGGAAATCGGTCGGATTATTGGACCGTGTAACTAGCCGGTGCCGACACCGGCGGTGATTCCGGTTTGCTGTCGGAAATCCGTCGGAAATTATGAACCGTTAATATTTTCCGACGGATTTCCGACAGACACATAACTAGCTGTCGGAAATCTGTCGGAAAAATAGCCGTTATATAGCCGTTATATAGCCGTTATTATATCCGTTTGATTTTTGACGCTTTTCCGACAGATTTCCGACGGTCAGCGTATTTATATATATGATTCCACACATCTTCATTCACTCACAACAACAACAACTTCCAACCAAACATTTCTTAGAAAAAATCGTCAAGAGAGTGAGATGTCATCTTCTAGATATTATAGATCGTGGATGGATGAAGAGATGTATAATCCGGAGTCGAAGACATTAAATGTAAGTTATGCACGAGGTATATGCGAGTTCATGGCGGTTGTCGGGAATCGAAAGGTGATAAAATGTCCATGTTTAAATTGTTGCAATTCGCGTAATGTTAATGTAGAACAAGTTTGGCATCACTTGTATACCAATGGTTTTATGCCGGGATACAAAATTTGGTTTTTTCATGGAGAAACTAATAATGATGGTGCTAGTAGTAGCAGTGGACCATATGTTGCGGATAGCTTAGGCGAACATAGAACGGATAACTTAGGTGAACATAGAACGGATAGCTTAGGCGAACATAGAACGGAAGTAGATTTTGGTGTAGGTACTGCTGAGATGGTTCATGATGTGTTTAAAGAGAATTTGCCATCGATCGTAATAGGGGAGGATAGAGTAGAAGAACCAAATGAAGAATCTAGAAGATTTTTTGATATGTTAGACGCAGGGAAGCAGCCCTTATATGATGGGTGTCGAAACGGACATTCACCTTTATCAACTGCTAGTAGACTGATGACCATTAAGACGGACTTCAATTTGGCGGAAGACTGTGTTGATGCGATTGCAGATTTTGTGAAAGATATTTTGCCTGAAGATAATCAGGCACCTGCATCATACTACGAGATACAGAAACTTGTAGCTGGTCTTGGTATGCCGTATCAGGTGATAGATGTATGCATCGACAACTGTATGCTATATTGGAGAGAAGACGAAGACCGGAGAAGATGTAAATTTTGTCGTAAACCATGGTATCAGGAAACTGGTGGGAGAGTTCAAATTCCATATAAACGTATGTGGTACTTACCATTGACAGCGAGGTTAAAGAGGTTATATCAATCTGCGCGAACGACAGAACAAATGAGATGGCATGCAGAGCATCGTCAAGATGGAGAGATTACACATCCTTCAGATGCAAAAGCGTGGAAACATTTTCAAATGTTGTATCCAGATTTTGCATACGAGTCAAGAAATGTGTACCTCGGGTTAAGTACGGATGGTTTCAACCCATTTGGGAAGCATGGAAGGCAGTATTCTTTGTGGCCCGTAATCGTAACACCGTACAATTTGCCCCCTGGTATGTGCATGCGTCGAGAGTTTTTATTCCTCTCCGTTCTTATTCCCGGCCCTGAGCATCCGAAGAGATCACTTGATGTATTCCTCCAGCCATTGATTTATGAATTACAAATGCTATGGAGTCACGGTGTCTAAGCGTTTGATGTTTCACGGAAGCAGAATTTTCTGATGCGTGCGGTCCTTATGTGGACTATTAGCGATTTCCCAGCTTACGGTATGCTATCTGGATGGACTACTCATGGAAGATTATCGTGCCCGTTTTGCCAAGACAACACTGACGCTTTCCAATTGAGGAATGGAAGAAAGCCATGTTGGTTTGATTGCCATAGAAGGTTTCTACCGGACGGCCATCCCTATCGTCGGTCTAAAAGATTGTTTAAGAAAAATACACAAGTGGTTGATGCTCCAATTGATGAGATAGACGGTCGTATTATATTGGAGCAGTTGAGAGATTTTGGTGCTGAGAGGACTCCTGATTGTGAACCGCTTTGTGGTGTAGGGGAAGCTCACAACTGGCACAAGAAGAGTATATTTTGGGATTTGCCGTATTGGAAGGATCCTTTATTAAGGCACAACCTCGATGTGATGCATATTGAAAAGAACTTCTTTGACAACATCATGAATACGGTGTTAAACATCCCGGGAAAGACAAAAGACAATGCGAAGTCTAGGATGGATGTTTCAAAGATTTGCTACCGTGATTATCTTGATCGTCTTCCCGATGGTACATATCCTTTTCCTCCGTACCGATTGCAAATACAAAAGATAAGAGAATTTTTTCGGTGGATTAAAGACGAAGTTAAATTCACTGATGGATATGCAGCTAATCTGGGTAACTGCGTAGACTCGCGATACCTAAAGTTTATGGAACTGAAGAGTCATGATTGTCATGTACTGATGCAGAGGCTTCTTCCATTTGCTTTTACCCATCTCCTTCCTCAAACTGTCCACGAAGCTATTACAGCAGTTGGTGCTTTCTTTAGGGATTTATGCACGAGGACACTTACAGTTGAGGGGATCTGCAATTTAGATGCCAATATACCAGTGATCCTTTGCAATCTTGAGAAGATCTTTCTGCCGTCTTTTTTTGATGTTATGGAACATCTTCCCCTACACCTCCCCCGCGAAGCCGAACTAGGTGGTCCCGTTCAATTTCTTTGGATGTATCCTTTCGAGCGGTACATGTTCCATCTAAAGAAGAAGGTCAAAAATTTGGCTCGAGTTGAAGGTTCTATTGTTGCACAGAGTATCAATGAAGAATCATCACAGTTTGCGGAATATTACTTTCCGCGGGGAGTTCGTACGAAGAGTAGACGTCCTGCTCATCATGATGATAGAGGTGAGAGAGTCACGTATGCCGCGCTGGTCCCTGAGTTGTTTTCGCAAGTTGGCCGAGTGATTGGGAGGGGGAAGAGATGCTTCCTATCACAAGATGAGTAGAGTCACTTACATATGTATATCCTCACGAATTGTGAGGAGATGGCGGAGTACGAAAGGTAAAAACAGAACTTTTTTAAATACTTTTTTTTTTAATACCTAAGTAATATATAGGTTTCATATGTTATATATTGTTGTTTGCTTTCAGGATTTACATTGCATCAATACGTCGTTATTATCCGGATATGGCAAAAGACGAACTTGGAGAATCTAAAGAAACCGAGTTTCCAAATTGGCTGCAATATTACGTAAGTTTTTAAAAAACGCTTATATATCTTAAAATTAGTGAATTAATTATGAGACTGAATAAAATGTTTGTTTATTAATTTGTCTAAATTATTATCTCAGGTTTCTGAAGGAATGAAGAATGGAGAAAGGTTTCCGACATGGTTACAAGAGATAGTTTCTGGCCCAAGCTTCGAAGCAACTTCATACGTTCGGTATTGCACTAGGGGATTTGCATTTAGGATTCATGAAGAAAGGTCGAGGCCAACTGAAGATTACGGTGTTTCAGCTACAAGTGGTGATGTAGTCTACTACGGGATTCTCAAAGAAATATTGCAAGTGCGCTATCCAGGAATGTTGGGCATGAGGTGCATTGTTTTCTTGTGTGAGTGGTATGATCCGGCATATCCAGAAGGTGTTCAGGTGAGCCAATTTAGCGTCACTTCAGTAAATTCTTCTAGGAGACTGCAAAAGTATGACCCATTCATCCTAGCATCACAGGCAGACCAGGTTTGATTTTAAAATTTTATAATACGTGCGTTATAGATAAATAATGATATTGTAATTGCCTAAACTAAATATGTTTGTTACCCTTAAATCTGTAGGAAATCTGTCGGAAATATATCTATTTTTCGGACAGATTTCCGACAGATTTAGGGTTTTGAGGTCAAATTCCTGAATTTCGAGAAGACAAAGTCTCGGCATACAATTCTGACAACTAAAGTGAAAGATAATTGAGTAAATAACCTTCTCGATGTTATACAGAACATGTTTTGCGATTTTGTCATGTTTCAACCAAAAGCGTTTCATACAGTTACATATACAAAACAATAGATGTTTACGGAAAATACTAAATGTTTAGAATTTGAAAGTAACAATGACCATTATCAAGTATTTTATCTTCCAAATATTGCTTCAACCATGTTATTAACTTGTAACTACGAAAACGGATCATAAACAAGCTTAAAACCCCAAATCTGTCGGAAATCTGTCGGAAAAATGTATATTTTTCCGACAGATTTCCGACGGAATTGGAGATTTCAGGTAAAAATATGTACAAAATGCTAACAATTTTTCCAAAATAAGCATTTTGGAAAAAAATGTTAACAATGGTAAATATTGTTTAAAAATTACCAATTTTTTCCAAAATGCTAATTCATTAATTTCCAAAAAAAACATTTCTTAAATTTAATAAACATTTCTTAAATTTCATCAATTCCTTAACCATAAACCAACAAAATGTTTAGAATTTGAAAGTAACAATGACCATTATCAAGTATTTTATCTTCCAAATATTGCTTCAACCATGCTATTAACTTGTAACTACGAAAACGGATCATAAACAAGCTTAAAACCCCAAATCTGTCGGAAATCTGTCGGAAAAATGTATATTTTTCCGACAGATTTCCGACGGAATTGGAGATTTCACGTAAAAATATGTACAAAATGCTAACAATTTTTCCAAAATAAGCATTTTGGAAAAAAAAGTTAACAATGGTAAATATTGTTTAAAAATTACCAAGTTTTTCCAAAATGCTAATTCATTAATTTCCAAAAAAAACATTTCTTAAATTTCATCAATTCCTTAACCCTAAACCAACAAAATGTTTAGAATTTGAAAGTAACAATGACCATTATCAAGTATTTTATCTTCCAAATATTGCTTCAACCATGCTATTAACTTGTAACTACGAAAACGGATCATAAACAAGCTTAAAACCCCAAATCTGTCGGAAATCGGTCGGAAAAATGTATATTTTTCCGACCGATTTCCGACAGATTTGCCAATTTTTACCCGCGAAATGAAAAATAAACACCGCGAAATCAGTCGGTCCAAAACACGCGGCCCATTTAATTTATTTCAATTTCCGACGGATTTCCTACAGCTTTAAATCCGTCGGAAAATCTGGGTTATTAACAGGCGTCGTCTTCTTCTTCCTCTCCATCCGTTGAAATCCTTCTCCTCTCGCCTCCTCCGATCCCAAGTTAACCCGGAGCCTCCGACCGCCGATTTCGCCGCTCCTCCTCGCCGGAATTCAACCCGGAGCCTCTCCTCTCCCTCGCCGCCGCCTCCTCCTCTTGCTCGCCGCCGCCGCGTCCTCCACTTCCTCGCCACCGGAAATCGCCACCCATGTCGGAAATCCCAAGTCATTTGTAAGTATCCTCAAACTATATATTGATTTTGGTTAGATTTAGGAAATGAGTTTATGAATTGATTTTTGCTAGATTTAGGATTAGGATTAGGGTTAGATTTAAGGTTTTGGAAGTTATATTATGAAATTTGGAAATTGTTACTAATTTTATGAAATTGTTAGTATTTTTACTAATTTTTACTAAATTGTTAGGGTTTTTAAATTGTTATGAAATTGTTAGGGTTTTTAAATTGTTATGAAAAATTAGATTTATGATTAGGAACAATGAGGGAAATTGATTTAGGGAAATTGATTTAGGGAAATTATTTTTTCCATAAATATTTAGAAAATTGTTAGCAAGTTTTACTAATTGTAAATTATGTAACAATTACTTAAGAATTTTAGAATATCAAAATAATTGTAAATTTAAAGATAATGACTTAATTTTTGAATTTATATCTATATCTTAAAGAATTTAAACAATTAGATTTAGGAAAGTTTTTAAAAGGTTTATAAGATTGTTTACAAAACCTTATAAAACTATTTAAAAACCTTATAAAACTTTACAAAAACCTTATAACACTATTTAAAAACCTTATAAAACTTTAAATTTTAAATTTTAGAATTTTGGAAATTTAAATTTTAAATTCCACCACAGAATTTTAAAATTTACAATTTTGGAAATTTAAATTTTAGAATTTTGGAAATTTAAAGCAATGTTTTTTTAAACCATTATATTTTTATAATTATATATTTAACCAATTTCGAAATTTTTATAATTTTAATAATTTTAAAACTTTACAAAAAACCTTATAAACAGTTTTACACGGTATTTAAATAGTTTTATAAGGTTTTTTTAACAATTTTACTAAAACTTTTAAAAACTTTACAACTTTAGAATTTCTTAATAATTTTTGCATTATTTGCAAAAAATAGATTTTTCATATATTTAAAATATATTATCATATAAATCTAGGGATTACGGTAGTTTCGCCACTGCATCTGGCAGCGGCCAACCACGTCGTCGTCGTGTGAGTAGATCTCGTTCGACTTCGACGTCTACACCTATACCGTCGTCTACACCTCTAGAGACGCCGGTGACACCAGCAGCCACCACAGCACCATCGCAGATTAGCGTCGAGGACTTCATGGGTCTTCCTGGACGAGAGAGGTTGACTAGACTCCATCCAGACCAGCTCGGTAGAGACAGATGGTAAGTTTTTTGTTCCATTTCTGTTTTTTTTTTAACAAATTTAATTTAATTGCGACTAATGTTACATTTTTTCCCGTAGGTTTGGTGATTCTCGCAGCGGGATTTCGAAGTCCCTCAACAAGATGGAAAACTCTTTGCTCAGCCGTCCTTATGCGACGTACACCGCCATGCCACTGGAGGATCAAGAAATGTGGTTTCGCCAATTTGCGGTAAGTCATCTGTTTTCACAATTTTTACTTTTATTTAAATTATTATTATTTATATTTAATTTTTGTTTTTGCAGCAAGAATTTAGGTGGGACCCACACATGACCGCTCTGGTTAGGAGGGAATTCGAATTTTATGCAGCACTGCACTACTCGAAGAAGGTGTTCGAGTGGAAGGATAAGTGGCTACACGGTGAGGTGCCAAAGGAGATGGTTGAGAAGTCGGACTTGTGGAACGGATTCATCGCCTATTGGCAACTAGAGGCTACCAAGGAGAGCTCTACATATCACTCTAGCAACCGGAACAGCCAGCGCAACGGCAAGGGACCTTCCACCCACAACCTTGGAGCTACCAGCAAGAAGACAAAGGCTAGGGATATGGTAAGTTTTTTATGTACGTCTTGATTTTAAATTTTTTTTTTTGTTTTATACATTTATATTATCAAATAAATTTCTAACAACTGCAGGCTAAGAAGTTGGGTCGGGATCCCAACAACTTGGAACTTCTGCTAGCAACACACACCGACAAGAATGGTGTCGTCCAGGATCAGGTAGCTCGGGAGATTCAGGAGAGCGTCCAAAGAATGGAAGAGGAGTACATTCTGTCTCAGCCATCTGTGGAAGGAACCCCTCCCCTCACCTAAGCCCCGGACGACATCATCAACGAATTCGTCTTAAAGGTATGTAAAATTTAAAATAGTTTTTATGTCTTTTTCATTTACAATTTAATTTATTCCGCAGGTTGCTCCGCAGAGCAAAGGGCGGCTTTATGGTCTTCCCGACGATGCAGGATCATCGGGGTCTTCTTGTTACTACAGCGAGACATACGACCTGAGAGCCAAGATGCAGGAAAAGGACGTCGAAATTGAAGGTTTGAAGACGACAGTCCAACAGATACGAGATGCACAAGCCGTCCTAGAAGCCGAGCGGGAGAAGGAGAGAGCCGAGCGGGACAAGGACAGGGAGATGATGCAACGGATGATGGAGTACTTGGGCCGCAACCCGGATTTTCCGCGGGGGCCCACTATTTAGATTTTTATTTTCAACGTTTTTGTAAAACAATATTACTTTTAATTTTATTTTAATTTCTACTTTTAATTTTATTTTAATTTAAATAATTCAAATTTTAAATTTTAAATTTATATTAAATTAATTATTATTTAATTTATTATAAGTTTTAATAATTTCTACGAATACGTCGGAAATCTGTCGGAAATGGATCCGTCGGAAAGCTGTCGGTAATAAAACCGTCGGAAAGTCGTCGGTTTACATGTAATCGGAACTCGTCGGAAATCAGTCGGAAACAAAACCGACAGATTTCCGACAGTGACATTTCCGACGGAATTCCGACGTGTCGCCGGACTCCGGCAGGATGTCGGAATTCCGTCGGAAATAAAGTCGTCGGAAATCTGTCGGAAATTTTTGACGGATTTCCGACAGAATTACCATTTCCGACAAGATAGACACGACAGACAAATCCGTCGAAAATCTGTTGGAATATGTTTTTTCCGACAGACTTCCGACGGATATTTCCGTAGGATTCTCGCTGTTTTCTTGTAGTGCATTAGGTGGTCATTCGGGCACTCTCTGGATATTCAAGCGGTTGGCACTATAATTTTATTGGCCTTCCATATTCAAGACAGTTCGAGAATACATTGCAGCTTGTAACACTTGTCAGAAGGCAAAATCTGACATTCTTGCATGGGCGGCCCTGCTGCATCCACTGCCTATACCATGCCATGTATGGGAAGATGTCTCAATGGATTTTGTTGATAGTCTGTACTGGTCAGACGGACGCACATCGATCATGGTAGTGGTAGATCGGCTAAGCACATCAGCTCATCTCATCGCTTTAGCACACCCATACACCGCTCGATCTGTTGCGTTTAAGTTCATTGACAATGTGGTGAAGTTACATGGCCTGCCTCGTTTGATTCTTAGTGACCGCGATTCTGTTTTTATAAGTTCGTTTTGGCGTGAGTTTTGGAAGCAGTCAGGTACGCAGCTCCGCATGTCTTCCGCTAACCATCCCCAAACGGAGTTAGTTAACCGCTGTATTGAGCAATTCCTGCGTTGTTTTGTTCACCATCGTCCAAAACAGTGGAGCTTCTTTTTACCTTGGACCGAATACTTGTACAACACAACGTATCACACATCAACAGGAATGTCCACATTTCATGCTCTTTATGGTAGACCACCGCCACCTATTCCGGCTTACGAGGTTGGTTCCACCATTATTGATGAGTTAGACAAGCAGCTGCTTTCTAGGGATGAGGTCTTACGTGAGCTTAAGGCTCATTTGGAGAATGCAAATAATCAAATGAAACAAACTGCGAATGCGAAGCGCAGAGATGTTCATTTTAACGTGGGAGAATGGGTTTATTTGCGTCTCCAACCGTATCGACAACAATCTATTTTCAAAAGAACATCTCATAAGTTGTCTAACAGATACTACATACCATTTTAGATTGAAGCGAGAATCGGAACAGTGGTGTATCGTCTCAAATTACCGGAAGGCAGTCTGGTTCATCCAGTTTTTTCATGTTTTCCAAATTAAAGCGTCGGATTGGTGCTGATACACTGAAAGCAGGATCGTTACCACCACTTCGCCCAATGGTGAGCTTCACCTCCAACATGAATGTGTCCTTGCTCATCGCCACACATCCCTTGGCCAAGAAAAGGTACATGAGTCTTTCAATGGAAGGGATTGCCACGAGAAGAAGCTACTAGGGAAGATCATGTGTGCAACTCAAACTCAGTTTTCTTGAACTGAACCTTTAAACTCAGGTGATTCCAACATTTGGTTGTTCTTATTTATATCAATGAAAAAATCAAAAAAGAGGTAGACTAAATTACCCAAAAGAGAAAATTGAAGTAAACTTGTGTTTTGTTTTTGTTCTTGATAAAATTGGTCGATCTCATAATTTGAGACCCATCAAAACGTTGACGACGGTTAGGTTGTATTCCATTGGAGACTTGCCGGTCACATTAGTTGGGGAAGAAACATAAGATTAAGGGATGCATTTATCAAATTCTTGTGGAAGGAAAACGGAGAGGAATAGATTGGAAACGGAAAGAGCTTCGGAATTCGATCAGATGAAAATATTGAGATACCACGTGTTAATTATATAGTTATGCCACGTATCAGCCTCTGGAGAATGCTAGGAGAATTCATCTCAAAATGACGGTCTAGCCAATATATAATCTCAAAAGGACACACAAAAATTGAATTTCCGTTTCAATTTAATTTAATTCGAAAATAGGTTAATTACCTAGTTACCCTAGCGAAAACTTAAAAATTACCTTCTCTACCTGGGTTTTATCCGCCCAACCCGATTGACCCGACTGACCCGATTGACCCGACGAGACCCGACTGAGAAAATCAAATCCCTAAAACTATTCCTCTCCCGGAGAATCGCTCCAAAATCAAAACCGATTTCAGACAGCCGTTACTCCTCTCAATTTTGAATTTCGAATTTCGTTCTCTCTCTAAATTTCAAATTTCGTTCGATTTCTTTCTTTTGATTTTCGTTCTCTCTCGATCAATGGCTAGACACCGAAAGAAATCCTTTGTGAGAAGGTCGGAAGTTGGTCTTCCGGAAATTGGTGAGAGGAATCAAGAAGGAGAGGCTATTGTTCGGGAAACAGGTTTTCCGGATGTTGAAAAAGAGATCTCTGTTGAAAAGACGAATCAAGAAGGAGAGGAAGAAGCAAGGGAAGGTGTTGTTCGGGAAGTTGAAAACAGGAATGAAGAAGAAAGGGTTGAAAACAGGAATGAAGAAGAAAGGGTTCACTCTCATCCGTGGGTTGAGAGTGAAGAAGATAAAGAAGATGACGACGAGACTCCTTTGGTGAATATTAGAGACAAGATGGGCAGAAAGAGGAAGGGAGGAGTAGCTCACAAAAGAGATATGAGTCCGAAGAAGAAGAAGAAGATAACGGGAGATGAGAGGGATCCCGCTCCTACTCCGGTTGAGGAGGAGGTGCGGAAGAAGAAGAAGAGTGAGAAGAAGAAGAGTCAGAAGAAGAAGAAGAAGAAGAAGAAGAAGAAGAAGAAGAAGAAGAGTCAGAAGAAGAAGAAGAGAATGGGAGATGATAGAGTGGAGTCTCCGGCTCCTCCTCCTCCGGTTGTGGAGAATGAAGAAGAAGAAGATAATGCAGAGGAGAGGGAGTCTCCGGCTACTCAGAGGGAGTCTCCGCCGGCTTCTGTATCTCCGCCTCCTCCAGCTCCGGTCTTCTTCAATAATCAAGAAGAAGATTTAGAAGATGAGTGGTTGCATCCTCCTCCTCCTCCTCAGGCAGAGTCAATGGTAAGTATATGTGTCTTGGTAAAACTGGTAGAATTAGGTAGAACTATGTCTTAACCTGTTTGTAAAACTGTTTGTGTTGGTGATGAGATTGGTGATATTTGGTAAAACTGTTTGTTGCAGGATGCCAATGATGAACCAACAGCAGGAAAACCTCAGGGTATGTACTTCCCATCGTCGGAGTATAACAAAAAGATAAAGATATCGGCGAAGTGTCATATAGAGGAAGTTTTGACAACGTTGAATGAGTTAGAGCATCCTTTGACCGATGATGAGTGAGATTGGTTTAAGAACCATCCACAGTTCAAACACGTTTTCCACATACCGAGGGAGAAAAACCACAAGGTTGCGGGCATGTGGTTGCTTTTTCTTCGAACCGCTAAGATTGAAAAGAAAAAGGAGGTTTGGTTTGTTGTGAATGGGGTTCCCATCCGGTACAGCATTAAGGAGCATGCGTTGATATCGGGTTTTGATTGTCGAAACTATCCACTTGGTTTTGACAAACTTGGAAGTAAGAGTTTTGTGAATAAATATTTTAAAGAAAAGGTGATTAGACGGGAAGATGTGAGAGAAAGATTGAAGCAAATGGTACCAAGGGGACGGTCTCAGGATAGGCTGAAGATGGTTGTTCTCTATTTCTTATCCAGCGTAGTTGTAGCACCGATAAAGACTGGAGAGAAAGCTACAGGCGTTGATGACTTATTTCTACGTGTTGTGAGTGATCTTAGCATTTGCGAGTCGTTTCCTTGGGGAAGATATTCCTTTGATCGCATTCTGGTATCGATCGCAAAAACGATGAGTCATTTTGACGGGTTTGTGCAAAAAGAGAATGCAGTATGGGGGATCTCGGGCTTCTGTCTGCCTATTGAGGTAAGTAAAATGTAAATGAGTTATTGGATGCGTTGGATGCGTTGCTTTGTCCTAATTGAACATAACTCTAACTATATGTTTGTTGTGCAGCTTCTACCATTTGAGGCCATTCAAGCTTTCAAGGATAAGTTCACAGCAGCTAATCCTTCTCTGGACGTCTCTTGTCCTAGGATGTGCAAGAGAAAGTTCAAGGATTGCGATATGAGAGGATATCCTCTTTCGAAGCTATATCATGAACTTGGTGCAACTGAGGTTAGTGTTTCTTAGTTATCTACTTATCATAAGAATTATTTTTGGTTGTTATGTATTTAATATATCTGCTTTGTTATGTTCACAGGATATTGTTAGTATCTTAGCTACCGAAGGCGATGAAGAAGAGTCTCTCCTTGCTGGAATCACCGAGCAAGAAGATGACGATGATGTACATGATATTGTGATTGAAAGCTGGATGGAGCGTCTTCGTCAAGGCTATACTGTCCGCCTTGAAGAGATGTTCAATGAAGATGTGCAGTCCCGAGGAGAACCTGAGAATGCGGAGAACCTTGAGAATGTGGTGGATGAGGGAAGTCCACATCCGAATTTGATGGATCTCTTCAAGACCTTCAAAGATGAGATGGAAGAAAAGGTGACTACGCTTGGTGGGAGGATTGATAGGAGATTTGATATGTTCGAAGAAAGAATCAAACCGTTGGAAGAGTTTGTGAAGACACAGGTAAGTTTAGTAAAACTGGTAATACTAGTAAAACTGGTAATACTAGTAATACTAGTAATACTACGCAGAACAGTCAGTAATTACTTGGTTATTTGATTGCAGATTAATGTTGAGGCAGAAGCGATGAAACGACAAGCGACTAACACTGACCCACAAGAGCATGTTGAACCAGTTGAACCATCTCCTCAACCACTACCAAGGCGGGTGACACGGTCATAGGCTGCTTTGAACATTTGATCTTTTGGTAATATTGGTCTTTTGGTGAACTTGTACTTTACTAACTCTTTTCGGTGAACCACAAATGTTCGGACAAAAAAAAATATAGAATCGATCAATTAAAAAAGCAGAAAATTAATTATATCATACTAATTCTGAAATTAAACCACAAATGTTCACTACATACGGGTAATACTAGTAATACCCGTAAAACTAGTATTACCCGAACAACCACAACAAAAGGAGATCTCCAACAAAAGTCATAGACAACCGAAACATAGATAGGCAAGTCTTACACAACCTTAAACATAGACAAGTCACAACCAAAACATAGATAGAGAAGTACTAGATATCATTAACAAACTTGTTTAATCGATAGTTTCCATAAAAATAGCCATTTGTTTTTTAAGGGTAGCAATCTCTTCATCCTTGGTTTTCAGCTCCAAACGGATTTGCCCAATCAGAAACTCCTGGTTTGACATCTCTCTCCACCTCTTCGTGTTCTTGTCAACCTCATTCCTTAATAATTTGACCTCTTCTTCCATAGAACGATCCCAAGCTTTCCTAAGGTGGAAGCCGTTATTCTACACACAAATACATATGCCGTTAACCTTGGGATACATATGCCATAGAACCATCATTTTACACACAAATACATATGCCGTTAACCTTGGGATCCTAACACATCATTCTACATCTTTCTTCAAATAACAAATTGGATCTTAAGAACCTAACAAATGCCGTGAATAAAAAATCACCTCAAAGTTTTGACAAGTAAAGAATCTCTTCCCTCCTTCGGGTTCGGAAATCTCGTGTTTCATGGGGGCACCACATGACACTTCTTGGGGATCCCATATCTACCATCGGCAACAGCTTCTAATTGTCGGAAAATCCTCTTTGATTCCTTCATGTCTCTGTAGTACGGGTCCTGCTCATAACGATCCATTTCGTGTTTTCTTTTCGATTTGCAAAAAAGAGGAAATGGTTTGCTTTTCGATTTGGAAAGAGATAAGAAGAGGAGGAGTCGAAGGAAGGAGATCTCGAGGAGAGAAGAGTAAATCTGTTTTGTGTTTTGAGAGGTTTTGGGGAATTAAAAAGAGAAAAAATGAGAAAAAAGATTTTGGAGGGAAATTGGTTTGAATTTTGGAGGGAAATTAGATTTTGGGGGGGGGGGGGGGGGGGGGGGGGGGAAGAATTGGAGGGGAATTAATCGAGACACGTGTGCGCAGTCAAAGAATCACGTGTGCGCCGTCAAAGGAAAACACGTGTGCGCCGTCAAAGGACCACGTGTGCGCCGTCATTTTCACGTGGAAATTGTACATAGTTGTACCTAGATAGTAGTTCTACCAAAGTTCAACATAGTATTACTTTGCTATTTTTCAATTTAATTAGTATTACTTAACTTTTTAATTCGTTTTTTTAGTTTTACAAATTACTGAAGTCGATAAAAATGTAGTTTTGAGTGTTTTGTGTATTCATATGTTAAAAAAACAAGCAATTTGGAAATTTTTCATCATAATAGTATAAGTGAGCTTAAAAGTATAAGTGTTCCTTACTACTTGGTGATATATTGTGTAGAGTCTTTCATACTTTTATATAATTTTTAAATTTTTATTTTATAGTTAATTCATCCTTGTATCATTTATAAGTACTTTTCATTTCCATTTGTTTTTCATCCTTGCTTATTATTAACAAAAATAAATATATCAATAATAATATATCCTAGTTTTTACCAGTATTACTAGTATTACCCTGTCATTAGTGAACGGAAAAATATAATTTAAATATAATTTATGAATCTCCATGCGACTACATCCTTGTTAACGTTAGAAGCATAACCTTTCACATTTTGAGACCAAATGCCATATACAAAACCCATGATGAGCCTTCGGATACACATTACCTATGGCGCCGATGAGCCTTGCATTTCTATCACTCATAAACACCAATTCAGAAGAGTCTGGTACAACAGTTTTAAGCATCTCCATAAACCAAGTCCAACTTGCATCCTTCTCACCATCGACTACATCAAACGCTATGGGATAATGGTGACGATTAGGATCTTGAGCTGAGGCAAATATTAGAACACCACCATATCCGTTCTTCAGAAACGTTGCATCCACAACTATCACTTTCCGCATGAATGTAAACCCTTCAATGCTAGCTCCCAAAGCTATGAATAGGTACATGAATTTGGAGCTGTCCTTATCCAAATGCACATATGTTTTTGTACCATCATTTACCTTCTCTAACATGTGCAAATAGCAATACAACATCTTGTAGCTTTCTTCCGGGTTACCACGCAAATGACTAACAGCTAGGTTTTTCCCTCTCAGAGCGGTGGAGTATGATATTGTGACACCTAATTTTGTCTTCACAAGATCCATGATAATTTTAGGAGATGGAGTTTCTATTTGTCCTGGATAATCTTCATGCAAAAGAGCTGCAACTAATTCTGGACTGCCATGCCTCTTCATGTTGTTGTTGCTGCTGCTCTGAGTAGCCCGAGAGCATGTATGCATGTTCGTGTACTTTCTAACCGAGAAAATATCAGTCTTTGCAATCCTCGACGCTCGTAAACTCCATTTACACATTTCTTTAGTACATTGTAGCACTAAACGCCTCGGATCAGACCTTTTAATAACAAAACTAAAACTGTTCATAAATGAGCCTTTACTAACAACAGCTTGCAATGCCTTCTTAGTTGGAAATTCTTGAAGTACACTCAAACCCAAACCGTCTTCCCATGGCTCTATAAACGGCTGACTAGCTTCTACAACAGGTGGAGGCTCAAAATATTGATCACCCATATCTCTATCCGAGCTACACATAGCTCCATCACTCATAACTTCATCATCACCATCATCACTATCATCACCGTCATCAACCTCCATCTCTACTTGTTTTCCTTGTTCTTTTTCTACGTGGAGAGTAATGGCATTAGCTCCAATTTCATCATCAGTTGCCTTCTCATAGTTCATACCAAAAGAACTTTTGCCCGCTCTCGACTGTTGCTCGCGCAGTCCCGAAGTAGTGATGACCTCCACAAACAAAATGCATCTACGGTTCTCGTTATCAATGGACGTTAGATAAACATACATATCCTCATCATCACAAATAGCCTGCTCTTCCTCACATCGAACCAGTAGTGGAATGTAACTAAATTGCAATTTAACCTCACTTTCATCTAACGCAAGCTTCTTGTATATCCTAGCTTCTACCATCGACAAAGTTATCTCCTCCACTGAATTCTTCAACAATATGCTATACATGCGACCTTGGCATTTAAAATGTATGCTGACATTGTTGCTCATTGTTTCCTGCCAAAACAATACACAAAACTCATTCACTACAATCAGTTATACCAGTTTTACTAGTTATACCCAGTTCTCTACTCCTCCTCTAGTCCTATCGGGTTCTAAACTACAATTCATTACGATTCAACCACTGATATCCATTTCTTACCACTTTGAAGTCCTAATCGACCCACAAACCATGCTCAAACACTCAATGTGCGTACCAAAATAATGTGCATAATCAAATTTTTTCCAATTCAATTCCTCAATTTGCAATTCTAAAACTGATTTGAAGAACGAATCTGGCAGATCCACGGAAGCAAAAAAACAGCGGCGGTTGAATTGACAGAGCTCGACGGCGGCGGAAGGCGTCGGAAACCAGATTTTCCGGCGAGACAATAAGCTGAAGAAGGAAGCTCAATAACGGACCTGGAACTTCAACGACAGCTCAATGCAGCTTCCCTTGGCAGAGATACGGCGGCGAAAGAGCTCGACGGCGGCGGAAACCAGATTTTCCGGCGGAAGAACGAAACTCAATAACACACCTGGAACTTCAACGACAGCTCAATGCATATTCCCTTGGCAAAGAAACGGCGGCGAAACAGCTCCACCGCGACGGAAACCTTGTTTTCCGGTGTGATTCTGACTTCCGGTGGCGAGATCTCCACCTTTCTCCGGCGCGATTTTGGTTCTGTCTGATGACCCCGATTTCTTTTTTTCTGGTTTTAATTTTGTTTTTTTCAGTTTCTTTTTTAAAAAACCCAAGGGTATTTTCGTCCGAACACATTTCCTTGTTTCAAAATGGGTATGAAGATTAAAAGTGGGTATAAGAGATTTGTATCGGAGCAAAGTGACCTTTTCAGATGATGTCTCAGAATGCTAGCCATAGCGCATATGAATTGAATAATTTAACGTGGCTAGTTTTGGTTTTTTTTAAAGAGAAAATTTAAAATTGGTTGCTTATAATTTGGGCCAATGATGGGCCGTATAATCTCCCAATCAAGAAAATATAAGATTGTGACTTTTTTTTGGGGTCACAAATAAGATTGCGACTATGATGATCGAATGTTGCCATGTAACTTGCACACAATCGCACTTCACACATGTCCAGGGCCGTGGCTATGAGTAAATCATAGAGACATTGGCCTGTGGCCTTTTCTTTTTTGAAAAATATTAAAGGCTCATAATTTCATAAATTTATCATTAATTAGGAGTATTAATCAAAATACTTAATCAAGATTATTAAAAATAGTAATTAATTAGAAGTTAAACCTTTTTATCTCTTTCTATCTTTCTTATTAAGAGATAATCGATTTTTGTCTTTCTCTATTATAAACAAGATCACAACTAATTAGTAAGTAATCATTTTTATTAGAATTATGTTCATCAAACATTTAGTTTTAATATTTTTTATATGATTATTGTTCATCAAATATTTATAGAATTATAGAATTATGTTCATCAAAGATTTAGTTTTGATTTAGTAGTAATTTTTTTTATAGAATTATGTTCATCAAAGATTTAGTTTTGATTGATTTATAAAATTATGTTCATCAAACATTTAGTTTTGATTTAGTTGTAATTTTTTTATTTCTACTTTCAATTTTTCTTGAATGAGATGGTTATTTTTTATTATATAAATTATGGTTTTTTTTTTTGTAATTAGTCTTGCCTCGGGCCTTCGTTTATCTGGCAACGGCTCTGCACATGTCCTCACACTCGGAAAAAATACCAAAAAAAGTTAATGAAGAGGATTTGTTGATATGACACTATCAAAAGTTCAAAACAAACACTCAACAATGAAAAATAAATAAAACTGTGTTTTTGTATTCATTCATGTAAAAAAAAAATCAAGCTTAACGATGACGTTAAGTGAGGAGAGGTTGGTTTGGTGCAAGGGGTTCTTCTTCATCTTCTACGTTTGGTTTTGCATTTCTGTAAAACGCATAAATTAGGAGTTGCATTGTCCCGAGCAAAAATCCCATTCCATTTGGCACCTATACACACACACAAAAATACAAATCAATACTAATATTTGATAACAATTTATTTATTAAAACAAAACCATAGTACTTCATACTTAATTACCAGTAGAAAAATATCGTGCATGAGTAAAGCATAGAAACCCCAAGTCGCGCCGTTTAGAAAGAGGAAAAATGACAGCCAAAACGGCATGTACTTCACACTCCTCGTCGTCACAACCGTTTTCTGATCGGATATATCAATAATTTTAAATGAGTTTTGGATTGAAACGGCATTATGTGTTAACATCTAATCATAATGTATCTTATGATAACAGATACAACGACATTGATTATTTGATTAAACACGTGATGAAAAATACTATCCATACAACTTCTCTTTTTTTGTTTGTTAGTTTGTGGTGGTTGGTTTAATTATTGTTGAACTGATGAACAAAATATAATAACATGTTTATAAACCAGCCAAGAAAGTCTAGAAAGAAATTTACTTTTTGATGAATGCTAGTTTCAAAAAAAAAAAAGTCTAGAAAGAAAACAGTAAAGTTATTGGTATCATATTTTATTGTCATTTGTAGAAAATAATATATAGTTCGATAAAAATATAAGAAAGAAGAGAGACTTACAATAGCTGAAAGAGGAGAACCATACATGATAACGTTGAGAGTAGCACATACGAAACCAATTGAATTAGAACGTGCTTTTGCATCTCCAAACGCAATTCTTGTTCCCCCAATCGCTATAACTGGGAAAATTACGTTCAGAACCAGAACCAATACGATTGTTTTCAACTGAATTCAAAGAAGAAGAAGAAAAAACAATTAGTTGTACAAATCAAACGCATAACTAAGTTTATATTATACACCAAGTAGACATAATTTAAATCAACTTATTGATCAAAAACGTTATCATAACTAATCAATTATTAAAATAAATCTGCTAATCAGATCTGAATCTGAGTCATACCAATGCCAATCCCTTATCTCTGCATATAATTCATTCGACTAAAATGCAAGATTTCAACCTACTATATTATATGAAAGAAACACAAACTAATAAGATCTCACTATATATAAGTGCAAACTGAAACAATATAATAATACGGAAGTAGAGAAACAAAAAAGAAAGAAAAACGTACGAATCTAGGTTTGGGGACAAAGAAGAGGAAAATGAGAACGTAGATTGATTCAGCAAAAACACCAAAGCCATTGACAGTAGAAACCAAGTATTCTCCAGGTGTCACTATTCCGTAATAAGTCCATAACGACGAACCCAACAACGTACAAATGTACGGTAAACACTCGTATTCCTCCGTCGATCTTCGATTGATTATCTTCCAAAACGTCTCCCTGATAATGAAATATTTATATATGAAAAAGGAGATAATAATAATTTTAATTTAGTTTACGACCCATTTCTTTCAATCATATATTATATTTAATCAAAATGAGCTCAAAAATCGTATCGAGAGAAAGAGAGAGATAACTCACACAGGGGAGAGGAAGACGAGCACCGAAATTACATTTCCTGCATCGATCATATTAATAAAATAACTTAGACGTTATAATATAGATAAAATTATGGACATTTGTATAGACATGATCCTTGATGTTGATTGATAATTTTTTTTTTTTTTTTTTTGAAACCTTTCATATGTTGATTGATAGTTGAAAAAAAAACACGTGCAAATGATACCTATGACTCCAACATAAAAACTTAGTTCTGCCATATCTCTGGGAATGAATTTTTGAGCAAGAATGAGAAAGAAATACTGAAAGAAGAAGAGAGAGAGAGAGAGTTATAAGGAGGCGACTTTGTGTTTATCTGTCCACTTATGAGATATATATATATATATATATATATATATTATATATATATATGTGTGAGATTATGGTAAAGTATTTATAAAATATAAATTCTCTTTCAGACAGCAAAACGAATACAAGACATTAATGTTTTAAATAAAATGGCTCGTGTAGCATGTGAAATATTTGATTAGTTCAGGTTGAAATGAAACTAGTATCGTGCATACCTCATTCTACACTTTTTCAGGTTTGAATAATTCTTTGATCCTTGTGATTTTTATAATCTTGTTGAAATTGAAAACTGCGATTTAATGAAGATTCGAATGGTTGTAAAATCACAGAGACGTCACTAATTAGATATAGACGCAAATCGATCGATAATGTGAAACCTATTAGCGTAAAACTTACAATAATGCATTGTTTTGATAAGAAAAAAACCCCATAAAACAACACTACTTTAATATTGGACCAAGTCCAGACTAGGGATGGGCATAATTCCCGTTCCGTACCGAACCGTCCCGTCCCGTTCCGTTCCATTCCCGACCCTATATTTCCGTTTCATATTGAATTATATTTCCAAATGGTACAAGCGAGTGATTCCCGTTTGGGAATGAGACAGGACGGGACGGGAACGGGAATTCCCGAAGTCCCATTTGTCCCGAAGTAAATATTTACTTGTATAAAAATATTGTATAAAAATATATCTTAGTAGATATGAGTTTCTTAATTTTTCATATATGTTACTATGTTAGTAATTTTTTTTGTATGCTACAAATCATTTGCAAGAAATGATTGATCCGAAAATTGTTTTACCTGTTGAGATTTGAGATTTGAGAGTGTTGGTTTACGTAGAATTTTATTTTCTTTTAGTAAGACTTTAGTTTATTCAGTTGCAAGTGTTGGTCTACTTAAAATTTTATTTTATTTAATAAGAATTTAGTTTGTTCAATTGCATTTTGGTAGTACTATAAAACCGAAGTTTGAAAGTTATTTTAATTTATGATAATTCATTTTGCTATTGTTTTGGGATTTTTTTTTTGAAATTTTCTTTTGTCATGTTTTTTCGGGAATTCCCGTTCCGTTCCGTCCCGATCCTGACCCGTTCCATAATATATATGGGACATAAATGGGACAAATATTTTGATTTCCAAATACCCGTCCCGTTCCCGTTCCCGAAAATTCCCGTCCCAAATCCCGTTTGCCCACCCCTAGTCCAGACCATTACATTAATGAAGATTCGAATCGTTGTCATATCGCGAGGACGTCATTAATTAGATATAGACAATGTTCACGAAAGTCCTAGGCGCTAAGAGGGCGGTGACTCATAGCCTACCGCCTAAAACGCTTAATTTTGGCCTAGGCGAGTTTAGGTGTTTTAGGCGTTTACAACATGAAACATTGCAAAAAATATATATAAGATAAAAACTATACAAAATTATGTTTTAGAAAATAAAATTATATAATCTTAAACAAAAACATTTAATTAGTTCATACCAAACAACATATAAATGTTTATAACTATGAAAATAGAATTAAAATTTATAAATTTAAATTTATGTAATTAAAAACTGGAAAAATGCAGTAAAACAAAATCTATGCGGTTTTAGGCGGTCAAAACAGTCGTCTAGGCGTTGCGTGAGGGCCTAGCGCCTAAGCAGGGCCTAGACGACCACCTAAACCGCTTTTTAGAACAGACGCCAAATCGATCTATAACGTTAAACCCTATTACTAGGGTAAAAATTACAATTATTCATTTCTGTATTGAAAATCCATACAAGTACAACAACGTTTAATTTAGCACGTTTTTAAATGTTGGTTTCAAGTCCAGACCAAAAACAGCTCAAGAATACCGGCTTTATAAACTCACTAAAAACAGTTTATGTACCGGCTTTATAGCCAACTCAAAGTTATAAACTCATTAAAAACAATCTGAAAATAACTTCAGATTTGATGCTTTTACATTTTTAAGTAGGTCTCTTTGTATCAGTCTATCAGGTATTAAAAAAAAAAAATTAAGTTGGTAAATTTTTGAAAATTAACAGTTTGAAAAATGTTTTTGTATATTACTATAGAATATTATTTTATGCTGCTTTTTGGAAATTAAATAACGTCAATTCTAATTAACATCATATGCTAAATTAAAAAAATTACTTAAAATTCAATGTTTGACTTATAATTTTTACTTTAAACCAATTATTTGACCCGGCGATGGTTTAATTTTTTTACTTTAAACTAGATATTTGACCCCTCAAATGTTTAAAATTTTTACGTTTAAACTAGATATTTGACCAGCATATTCAATCTTAATTGCTTATACGAACAAACATAAACACATTAACTTAGAAACCAAACATGAAATCTCAATACCAAAATATAAATATTTGAATGTGGGTTGAATAAAAATATATTTAAATGTTGGAATGTGGACTCTTTATAGAAGCTTATCTACCTTCAAATAATATAATTTTATAGGAAAAAAATCTTTAGATCTGAATTGTTAATTCCAATTTATAAGATAAAATATATATGTTATTAATATTTTAATCAATTTCTCTAGATTTGGATTAATATTTCCATGCTTTTCCACAATCTTGGTTATTTGATACTCCGACTGAAATTCCACGTCGTGGTGTCTACTGTCTTGTCGTGAATCACGCGGTTGCTTAATTATTTGCAGGTAGGTCCAAACATTTTAAGTAATTTACACTTTTGGCCAATTACTTTTCAAAGCTTCATTTTTTTTTTATCATGACCCTTGGTAGCATCGAGTGGACCAGACGAAGATGAGTGTTTGACTTTGGTTTGACCTAAAAATGGCGACTTCGATGATTCAAAGATTGTTCAAGCAAGGCACGAAGATCGTCGGTGTTGGTCTCAATTACGCTTCTCACGCCAAAGAACTCGGAAACTCCCTCCCAAAGGTACACACTTTCAAATGATGGAGCCAAATTACAGGTCTTGATTTTAAGTTTATCTTTTTGTGTTGTGTGGTAATGTACTGGAAGTAGGACCCAATTGTGTTCTTGAAACCAACCTCGTCGTATTTGGAAAACGGTGGAACAATTGAGATCCCACATCCTTTGGATTCACTTCACCATGAGGTGGAACTTGCTGTAGTAATTGGACAAAAGGCAAGAGATGTTCCTGAACGGTTAGCTATGGATTACATTGGAGGTAGTTTTACTAGCTGCTCATTTACATTTGTTCTGCATCTCATTTAAATTTCCGAATTGAGGGTTCTTGATGGTTATCTTGTTTGATATAAATGAGCAACCTCGCTGATATTATTTATTGCACTATATATCAAGGGTAAAGTATGTGTTGTTGGTTTTGTTGTGGCTTTGGTATGTATTCTTCTTTGTTGTATAGCCATAATTTGTGACTTGGTTCTTCATCTCAGTGTTTATTCCTCTTCTGATATGTGTGGTGTTCTTATTTTTTTCTTTCATATTTTGTTCTCTGTATTTTCTAGGATATGCAGTTGCTCTTGATATGACTGCTAGGGAAATCCAAGCTTCTGCTATGGTATATAACCTTATGTCTTTTGTATCAATGGATATTTGTGGGGGGTTTGTCATACAAGTTTTCGTTTTTATTTTACTACTTTCTCTTCTTACTTAGCCATTTACTAATCGATCTTCCACTCGCCCTTTAATGATATAACTGCTTATGCTATCCTTTACTTAAGCATGTATCATTTCTAACGGTGGGTCTTTAAATTCTCGTCTTCAGGCCTCTGGTCTCCCATGTACGCTCGCTAAAGGACAGGATACCTTCACTCCCATCAGCTCCGTTGTAAGTCATGATCTGTAACCTGTTTCCCAAAATGCTACCTTCACCAAACCACATAAAGAGTGTTACTTTATCATGTTTAATAATGGACAATGTTATGCAACTAGTATCTGATAGCAAATTCCTTAGTGTTACTGCGTCCACTGGGATTCTATGTAATAACTGAGATTGGTATGCTTGTCATCACCACTTGATACGTGAATATGCGAAAGAAACATAACCTATTGTTAGGTACTTAAAGCAAACATTCCTTTGGCCTCTTATCTTAAATTTTGTTTTGTGTGTTGGGTTTTAGCTACCAAAGGCAATGGTGATGGATCCTAATAACCTGCAACTTTGGCTAAAGGTTTGACTCCTCCTGCTGTGTTATTATGCTAAGCTATGCTATTTCCTTTTTGAGTTTCCATCTATGTGTTACAGGTTGATGATGAGACAAGACAAAAGGGTTGGACAAAAGATATGATCTTCAAAGTTCCATACCTCATCAGCTACATAAGTTCTGTAATGACCCTTTTCCAAGGAGATGTCATATTGACCGGTAAATATTTTTCCCCATCTTCAAAATTCCGCATTGAACCAAAAACTTGTAACATTGGTGCAGTGGTTTGCTTTGAACTATATGCTAATATAATATTATGAAGAAAGTTGGTGAATGTAATGTATAGGTACACCAGAAGGTATAGGACCTGTAAAGGTTGGTCAGAAGATTACCGCTGGAATCACCGGTCTTTCTCAAGTTCAGTTCGATGTTGGTAGGCGTATAAGGCCATTGTTGAGCTAGTGTCTTGTGAATCTTCAACTTAAAAGTCTAGATATATATATGTTTAAGTTGGTTTCTATGGCAGTTATCAAATCTTGCTGAGTTTTGGTGATGATAATACAGATTGATATTCTTCAACCAAAATTGTACAAAATTCAACACTAATGTGCGGGAATATATGAGCAGTTGAACGTGGTCAGCGCCCTAAATACAAGAAAGATAGTTTCGAAGAAAGCAATTCCAATCTCATTCATTTAGACTTACATACAATCATCTTACACTATATTTGTAACAGTTTTTGTTCTTTGATCATATTAATAAAAACCCATTTCGTTATTCTCATTCCATTTTATCTTAGGTTCATCACAGAATTTAGATCTAAATTCTTCTATATATTTATCAAATTCTTAATTGCGAATTTTTGGATCTACAGTTAAGATTTTTAATTTCTCAAACATGGTTTACTTTTCAAATACATAAATTATTAGAATATTTTTACAAATTTCTTCCTTTTATATTAAATAAATTAATTAAGTACAGTAAATAAAATGGTCACAAGACTGCGCGAGACTTGTGTTTCTATTTTCTTCGACGTGTCGTCGAGAGACTTTAGGTTTTCGGCTTCTTCCTCTCTCTCTGCCTCTCTGCACAAAGTGTTACTGTAGAGTTCGCAATTGACAGTGAAATGACTCATGAGACATAGAATTTATGAATGCGTAGATCCATTTCAACTGGGTTTGCGTCGATAGCGAAAAGGTTTCATCTTCTTCATAGGCACCGTCTAGAAATATCAAAATCTAGAACCGCTTCTTCCTTTAGACATTGGGGTTTCTGTTTCTGTCTCCGAGCTTTTTCCGATTACCGACAGATTTTGAAAAGTAATCTTCACAATCTTCAGTTTAACGAAGCTCTTGATTTGTTCACTCGCATGGTTCACTCTCGTCCTCTTCCTTCCATTGTCGATTTCACTAGATTACTCGATGCTATTGCGAACATGGAGAGGTACGATGCTGTGATCTCTCTATTCGAGCAAATTCAAATCCTTGGAGTTTCGCCTGTTCTGTATACTTGCAATATTGTAATGAATTGTGTTTGCCGTTCTTCTCAACCTTGTCTTGCTTTGTCTTTTCTTGGGAAGATAATGAAGCTTGGTTTTGAGCCTGATATAGTCACTTTTACTTCTCTGCTTAATGGGTTTTGCCATAGCAATAGGATTGATGATGCAATAGCTCTGTTTGATCAGATTGTGGAAATGGGATATAGACCTAATGTTGTGACATACACTACATTGATTCACTGTCTTTGTAAAAACCGACATGTGAATCGCGCGTTGGACCTTTTTAACCGAATGGAAACGAACGGGGTTAGACCGAATGTTGTTACTTACAACTCTCTTGTGACCGGTCTTTGTGATTCCGGTAGATGGAGTGACGCTGCTTGGCTGCTTAGAGATATGATGAAACGGAGAATCGATCCTAATGTAATCACTTACACTGCGTTGATCGATGCGTATGTGAAAATAGGGAAGCTTTTGGAAGCTATAGAGTTGTACAAGGAGATGATACGATTGTTGGTAGATCCTAATGTTTTCACTTACAATTCATTGATCAACGGGTTATGTTTGTACGGTCGTCTAAATGAGGCGAGGGAAATGTTTTGTTTGATGGAAAGGAAGGGATGTTTCCCAAATGTAGTGACTTATACTACTCTCATACATGGATTTTGCAAGTCTAAGAGAGTAGAGACCGGGAAGAGAATCTTCTACGAGATGTCCCGAAAAGGAATAGTTGCCAACACAATCACTTACACAGCTCTTATCCAGGGTTATTGTCTAGTGGGGAAACCAAATGTGGCACAAGAGGTTTTCAATCAGATGGGTTCTCGTGGTGCGCCTCCTGATATTAGGACCTACAACGTTTTGTTAGACGGACTGTATTATAACGGGAACGTAGAGAAAGCATTGATGGTATTCGAAAACATGAGAAAGGGAGAAATGGATATTAGTATTGTGACATATACTATCGTTATTCAAGGGATGTGCAAGGCTGGTAAGGTGGAAGATGCTTTTGATTTATTTTGTAGCCTTTTCTCCAGAGGAATGAAGCCTAATGTTGTTACATACACTGCAATGATATCGGGATTTTGTAGGCGAGGCCTAATTCATGAAGCCGATGCACTGTTTAGGAAAATGATAGAAGATGGGTTCTTACCAAATGAATCCGTGTATAAGTAGGTGATACCGAAAGCTAAACTCATGAGGAATTAGAGTTACTTGCGATGATTTCGATCTTAGGCATATGATAGTGCAGTTGCAGTTTTGAGAAAAGGGACTCACAGGTATATACATAAACTGATACTGCTTAGGCATAATGTATGTGGTATTAAATACAACTAAAACTGAACCTTCATGATTGTTTTTAGGTGCAATACAGTTTTGCAATGCCTCTTCAGCTACATAAGTTTTGTAATGACCCTATTTGAAGGAGATGACATCTTGATAGGTGATTTTTGTTTTTCCATCTTCGAGCTTTCGCCTCGAATTGGGGGTACTGAAGTCGATAGTATTCTTAAGAAAGCTAATCAAATGTATAGAGGAGATAGTCGAGAAGGTGTATAGGACCTGTAAAGATTTATCAAAAGCTGTTGAGTTATAGTGTCTTATGAATCTACTGTTGTAAAGGGATTTAGATTTTGTGATGATTTATGTTGAATAAAGCTAAACTCTTCTGAACTTTACTAAATCAAAGACCAGAGTAACAACTCCAGCAAAAGGGGAGGAAGTCAATAAACCGAGTTATCCAACTTTAACCAAACCCGGTTCAATCACAATTTCCCAGTAAATGTGGGGACCAAAAAACGTACAAATAACGAAAGAAAAATTAGCATCAATAATACTCATTACACTAATAATTAAGAATCTAACATAACCTAAATTCTTGCAGATAAAACAAATTCTTGCAGATTAATGGAGAGCACTTTTCAGAAGCTTCGAAGTCGTCCAAGGAGACCATGTCCATCGTTGGGGATGTCGTACATGCAGAGCCGTTGGTCGGGGAGAGTCTATCCATCATAAAAGATGTCGTATATGCAGAGCCGTTCATCGGAGAGAGCTTGTCCATCATGGAAGATGTCGTACATGGAGAGTTGATGCATCATGGAGGTCTATGTAGAAGTTGTTCACCCTAATTGCAAAGACAACATGCAGTGGAGTATCATCAAAATAGGATTAGGTCAAATTGATCAAATTAGTATAACGATGATTGTAATCTCTATAACAATTCCAGCCGATTAAAAAAAACATAACCTAAATTATATTTAGGTAAATAACATGCATCATACCTAAAATGACCGTTTTGCCTTTATTTTATTTTTTAGTTACAGTAGTCAACTATGTTCTGATATAATAGCTCGTTATTCGCAGATTGGATAGCTGACTATGCATGTATAAGTAATCAAATTTTATTATAATTAAAATAACAAACACTCGTTTACATAGAAAATGTGTTACATGGTCAACTATTATAGTTGGTTATTCGCAGATAAATGTTAAAAAAAATAATAGTTGATTATGCATGCATAAATAGTCAACTATAATTATTGTGAATTAAGCACAAAGCAAATTATATTATAACTTAAATAAGAAACACTATTTTACGTAGACAATGTTTTACATAGTCAACTATTTAAATTAATAAATAGTTAACTATTTTAATTAACATAATAGTCAACTATCTATAACTAATAAGATTATTAAGAATATTTTAGTCATTTTTCTTTTAATGGGTGTTATACACCTAATTTTCAATTAGAACATCTAATACACCTAATTAAAGACTCACAACATATTATACACCTCATTAACTCATAACCAAATGCGGGTAATATTTGGTTTGGAAAAAAATCTACTCATAAAATTTTTTCAATGAAAAAGCTATTATTATTTTGGTGAGACACAAATATGAGTAATTAATTATTTTGGAAGAAACGGAAAGTAAAATATTTCTTCTTACCATAATGAAATAATATTTTTCTGAGAATTTTCCTTGAATTTTGGTATCTTCAAAGAGTAAAATTAGCGCGTCAACGTTGGCGTCGTCACCCCATTTCCAATAATTAGATTTGCACTTTCTCACGAACCTCTCTCTCTCGCCATTACTAAAAACCCAATCTTTCTTCACCTTCTCCACTCGACTCTCTCTCTCCCTCTCTCTCTCAGAATCTCTCACTAACCCCAAAAATCATGAACTCCAACGACCCGAATCCGCTAGGCAGACCCGACGAAGCTTCTCGGACCTACGCCATGTCCGGCAAAATCATGCTTAGCGCAATAGTAATCCTCTTCTTCGTCGTCATTTTAATGGTCTTCCTCCATCTCTACGCCCGTTGGTATCTCCTCCGTGCTCGTAGACGTCATCTCCGTCGTCGTAGCCGTAACCGTCGCGCTACGATGGTTTTCTTCGCCGCCGATCCTTCCACCGCTACCACCACCGTCGTCACCTCACGTGGCCTCGACCCAACCGTATTGAAATCTCTCCCAGTTTTCAATTTCTCCGATTTGACACATAAAGATGCGATCGAGTGCGCCGTTTGTTTGTCGGAATTCGAAGAAAACGAGTCGGGTCGGGTTTTGCCCAATTGCAAACATACGTTTCATGTTGATTGTATTGATATGTGGTTTCATTCTCATTCCACGTGTCCTCTTTGCCGATCTCTCGTCCAACCACTCGCCGGAAGTGAAATCCCAGCTACGGAGGAGCAAGTCGTGATCGTGATTCCTCCTGAACCGGTTTCTGCAATTGAACCGGGTTCGAGCTCTGGGTTAAGGGATGAACCGAATGGATCTGAGATTCCGAAGGAAGATTCCGGAATAAAGCCGGCGGCGATTGAGGTGCCGAGGAGGAATTTTAGTTTCAGCGAGTTGGAAAACGATTTGACTCGGAGAGACTCGCCAGCGAGTCAGTCGTTTAGATCGCCGATGAGTCGGGTGTTATCGTTTACTCGGATGTTAAGCAGAGAACGGAGAAGCGTTTCTTCTCCTATCGCCGGAGGTCCGCCGTCATCGCCGTCGTCGATATGCCGGATACCGATGACCGAGTCAGATATCGAACGAGGAGGAGAACAGAGTCGGTGATTGCTACGTGGAATTTCCCTATTGGTTTTGGTTTTGGGTTTAACCGCTAAATCAGAAAAATTGTTTCAGTAATTGATAAGTCAACAAGCCTTTGTCGTGGGTTGATTTCAGCGCCCGTAGACACGTGGCGTAATCTGAGGTAGCAGTCAATTAATATTCACCGTCCGATATTTATTAGATTAGACAGATTTGTTTGTTGATGTACATAAGTCAGTCAAGCATCCGTAATCTATGTCCATTTTACTTTTCTTTTTCCCATATCCGTATACGGTATACCTATTCAGAGGTACTTTACATAAGTTTAATTATTACCAAAATTAAAATATTGAGATCCCATCTAATCTCAGTTTTCTGTTTATAGTAGAGTTAATTAGGTAGATAGCCAAATTTTAGTTTAAAAAATTGGTAAAAACGAATAGCAATATCATAATTGAAAGAAATATGTAGTTCATTGCACGTAAATTTTAACAAATATTATAGATTTGCGCTTCAATATTCAAAAAATATTGCGTTTCGTCGAATGAAAAAAACATGAAGTAAGGAATATTAAAGCATCCACATTTCCACTTCAGAATAATTTGTAAGTAAAAATTATCCGATAGATCATGCATGCTGTTTATGTTAAATAAATCAAACAGTACAACTATAATCCATTAAATTGTTTACAAAAAACTGAACGTTTTATACGAAAACTAAATTTATTGTTTCCTCAAATTCATCTAACTTATACTAGTAATATGAGGATTGTGATACATTTTTTGCGTGTGCATTATTTGTATACGATACAATTCCTAACAAGTTACAATTAACGAAACGTCATTAATTAATGTGTGATTGGATCACGCATAGTTTATTTGATCGAACTAACTTTTTCTTTGATTTTAAATTACTAGAAACATGCAAGCAATTAGTTTCCAACGATCCAATCCATGTATATAAAGAGTCTCAACACGGTAAGCAACACTCAGAAGGAGATTCATAGTGCACAACACGACTGCGACTTTCGAGTTTTGACTCTTTACCACTCTCTAATTCTTTCATTTCTAAGTTTAAAAAAAAAAAACATTCTTTCATTTCGTTATCGTACTATTATTTTTAGTTGTCCATTGATATGTTATACGTTAGTAAGGCTATTATTATTTTTAGTTGTTGTCCATTGATATATAAATTGTATTGAAATATGACTCTTGGTTTCTACTTTCTACGCGTAAGTGGACCAAGTCTTGTGCCTCCTAACCACACCACAACGTGATGTTAAAATAGTATATATATGTTGCTGTTGGAGTAACAACTCGCACTATCTCCAAATCCAATCATGAAAGTTTTCAAATGAAAATACCAAATTATTGTCGCCGCTTTTGTTTAAGATGTATGCCTGGATAATTAGCTTGTTTAATACAAAAATATGAATGAACTAGAAGTAAAAACAAAGATAAAGCACTACTACCCAAAGTTGGTAAGGCCACAATAGAAAACGTAAACGAAGGGCAATATAGGTACATACGTATATCTTAAGTTCTTAACCCATACAAGTAGATGACAAAAACAAAATCAAGAGAAAACATTTTCCGGGAACTTTCCATTGTCAATTAGATGACGCGAAAGTCTTTGTATCTTTCCAAAAGACCCAAAAGTCCAAAACCAGTGTTGGAAAAGGAATTAACATGTAGATATAGCCTGAGACTGATTTGGATGTTTCTTGTTGTTTTTATACTTTTATTTGGAACGTTTTATGTTCCATCTTAATTGGATTTGGACTATATATGCTTCTTTTTGATAATTTTATTTTCTCGCTGAAACTTGTTCTCAGAAGTGATAGGACAAAAAAAAAAAAAAAAAGAGATGTGGATAATGTAGTGAATATAAATGGACAATTGACGGATTAATTGAAATTAATATAAGAAAAGGATACAAATTATACAACTTCAATTGAGTTGCAAGTTGAAATTAATCGAACAAGGCATCTACATATAGAGAGATATACACGAACATTATATGTGGACCAACATTATAGCTTAAGTCTTTAACTAGTGACCATTCAAGAAATAATAGGAATGAAGAAGAAAAAGAATATAAAAAAATTTATGGAACAAATTAAAAGGAATAATTGTAGAAATGGAATGGACGAAATTTTCATGGAAATAGTAACATAAAAAAAAAAATATACGGACTTCAAATAATAAAGGAAACTTTTACATTAAAAATGTATTCATTTTTGTTCTTTGACAAATTATATGGAAAATGATTTTATTTTTTTGTTTTCTCATGTTATCTTCTATCTTCTATATATTAAAGGAGGAACATTTTAAACTACTTTTGCTCATGTGTCACTTCCACAATTTTTCTCAGCATTTTCTTTTTTTATTTATTTAATTTTTCTATACTCATTGCCAAACACATTTCTTTCCTAATTAACTAATGTTAATTACTCTTAGTCTAATAGCCAAACACATTGAAATAATCAGAAACTTGCCAAAATCGAAATATTTCGAAATCCTATACTTGCCAAAATATATATATTTCAAAAATTCTAGATTTAAATAATAAAATGTAATATGAACAAAAAATACTATATATTCCAAAAGTGTATTAATTTTCAAATAAAATAAAAGATATTTTATTATCTTTTGAAATAGATGATTAGATACTATTATACCATTACCCAAACACTATTTCAGTTACACAATTCTAAGTAATTACTATAGTTATTATAACCATACAATTTTAGAACAAAAACGTAAATTGTTGAATGAGTTAAGTAAATAAGTTAAAACATATTTTGAACAAAACACAATTCTTTATATCCGATAATTTGTTATCTAATAATTTCATCAAGCTATAGCAATGTATACATTTACATGTAATCAAACAATTTTAAAATTATATTATCGGTTACAATTAAAACTGTGTATAGCACGGGTAATCCTATATATTATTTGAGAAGCATTTTGGGAGTATTTTGCTTAGGTGTCATCACCATAATTTTTTGAGTTTTTTATTTATTTATTTTAATCTTTCTATACTAATTGCCAAACACATTTCTTTCCTAATTAATTAATGTTGATTACTTTTAGTTTCAATGCCAAACACATTGAAATAATCATAAACTTGCCAAAATCGAAATATTTCGAAATCATGTACTTGCCAAAAAATATATATATATCGAAACTTCAAGATTATAATCATAAAAATAATTATGAACAAAAATTATATATATTCCAAAAGTGTATTAATTAGGAAAAATAAAAGATATTTTCTTTATTTTTTGAAATAGAGGATTAAATACTAATATATCATTATATTAAAGAAAAAGAATTCTAAACCATTATATTAGGTGTCAAGCTTGCAATTTATCTCATTTTTGTTTTTAAATTAAAATTATATTATTAAGTTCTACTACACTCTTAACCAAACACTCTTCATAAGACACTTTCTATGACCAAACAATAATTTGTAATTAGTTTGCATAATTAAATGTGAACAAGTTAATTTTAAAGTATATAAAATCTTCACATTTGGAATCATATATCACGATTTTAATTTTCATTTAATTTAAAATAAACTAATGAAGAAATGTATTGTTTTCCTTTGGAATCTACTATATAACAAGAGGTCAGCTTTCTCCAGGAGTGTGACACGTGGCATAGCTGTTTTATTGACACGTGGCTTAAAAAGAAAAAAAACGCGTGAGAAAAAAAACACGGATGCAGAAAAAACAAAACTCTTCTCCTCGCTAGGGCTGGGCAAATTATCCGTTAGATTTGCTCCGATCCGTGATCCGTTTTGATCCGATCCAAAAAATTCGAATATCCGTTATAAATCAAAGCAAAGCAAATAGTAAAATCTACGATCCGTCTAAAGCAAAGCAAATCATAAATACTAATTTTAAAAATCTGAATATCCGATCCGATCCGTAAATTACATATATGTACATATAATATGATATACCTACAACATATATTTGCATTTTTTAACTTTTTCAATACATTGAACGGATATAGTTATAGTAAATTTACGTAGTTACTAATTTTGTAAATCAGTTGTCTCATATTTTTATCTAAAAATAATAATAAATGTTTCGTAGTCCACCATTTTTTCTTTCACTTTTCATTTTATTTTTAGTTATATCAAATAAAATTATCTAACTTATATTATTTTTTCACTAATTAGTTTAAAATTTATACTGAAAAATAACTTTTTGAAAAAATAAAATATTTTTCTTTCGTTTTTTTCAGTTAAAACAAATATCCGCAAATATCCGGAAAAAAATCCGGATATCCGTAACTCCAAATATCTAAAATTTTCAAAGCAAAGCAAATCGGAAAATTTAATATCCGTGAATAACAAATCGAATCACAAATACTATAATTTTTCCGGATATCCGATCCGCGCCCAGGCCTACTCCTCGCTATTGACAGAAATTGAAAGGTCGAGCGCTTCTGATGTTGCTCTCGATTCTCTGGACAGAGACGGTCTTGTTGCATCTGGAATCCGGCGAATGGAGCTGTGAATCTGATTTCAGACATGGACTCATCACACTCGATGGTCACAACGATGATTGGAAGGACATTCATGGCTCTGAGTTTCCCTCCGACATGCACTTAAATCTGACGCCGAGCATGAGTATTTCACCGGACAGATGACAGTCAGGGTAATGTGTTGATACGATGGGTGGATTTCTCTTTCTACGCTTTATTTGTTTAATTTGATTGCACATGCGCATTTCTAAAATGCACAATCCCTTTCTACACCCCTGCAAGATCCATGACTTGGTGATCAGAAACATAGAGTATCTTGAGAGCTTTGGTATCAAACACCAAGTTCGCATGCTCAAGTTTTACTATTATATAGTAGATCTTTGCTTCTAATTTTTTAGAATATCCCATGCATTTGCTTTATCTTCATGAAAGATTTATATCCTCGGCTTGGAGATGTTTTTGGTGCGAACTTGGATTTTTTCAAATTTAGAATTTAGTCGTTGGTTGTCAAGATCTTGCATTTCTATTACTTTCTAATTATTAAACAAAATGGTATAAACTTCTAAATGCTAATTAACAGTTAACCATGCCCTTGCACATCTTTGGCATTGATATGGATTTGAGATTCATAGATGAACACTATATGTATATGGTATATCTAATTGGGCATATCTTAATATTTTTTCTATAGGTTTTTCCCTTCTCAAAGGAAACGCTGTTGAAGTTTCATAGTTAAAAATTACAAATTGCAAGTTTGTTACTGTTCTATGAATGTCTTCAAGTTATTGATGGAAGCTATGTTTTCATATTGTAATAAGCCGTTTAATTTATATTGAAATATTTTACAGGTCAAGGTTGAGATTTGGGTTAGTGAAGCTTTTACTGACATGACTGCTCTGTTTGGCACCATACTTCCTTCTAATAAAGACAAAGATGTTAAACTGCCCATTGTTCTTACCACTCCTTTGAACAGTTGCTCCAATTTGACCTCAAAGGTTTTTCCTCTTCTACTTTATCTTACACAGTCTTTGCGTTTGAAATCAAAACTTCATTTTATAATGATGTGAAGTAAGATCATGTGATTTCTTGATATCATGTTGTTTTGCAGCTATCTGGTTCTATTGCGTTCTTTGTACGTGGTGAATGTACTTTCACGTCTAAGGCTCAAGATGCATAGTCAGGAGGAGCTGCAGATTTGGTGATAATAAACGACAAAGAAGGTTGATATTTTAAGTAACCTCAAGTTGCAATTTCTGGCTTTATGTTTTTTGCTCCGATCAGCCTTTAACATATGGTTCTCTTATTTTTGCTCTTTAGACCTGGATGAGATGTTGTGTAATGAGAAAGATACCTCCTTATATGTCTCTATACATTTTTTGATGATTCAAACGTCATCTGGAGACGCCTTGAAGAAATCCATTATACAAAATAAAAAAGGTAAGGTCTAATTGTACGCTTTTAGGGATCCTCATATATTCGAGCACTTATCCACTCAAACTGTAATTATTAAGTAGGCAGATCTTTAATAAAATGTAGATAAAATTAGATTGGAAAAACTAAAACTCACAGTGGTCTTTATTACATAATCGTTACCCCTAAATTTTTTTTCTGAATTAAATTCGTTGGTTGGACCAAGAATCCTTATTCTTCGAATCTGTCAGCTGAGAATTTTAGAATATAGAATATGATGAGAATGTGAAATTGCAGAAGTTGAATACTAAAGAAATTGCTGAATGAGAATGTGTTGTTGTTACCTGGAACATCAGAGAGCATTGTTGCAATGCAGCATTTTACATAAACAAACAAAGACATTATATTTCTCATTCCTACTTAAAAATCTTCGAAATTTCATTGCAAATGTGTCTATCTTTTGCGTTTTTTGTTTTTTGATTTTTCTGCAATAGGTGAAAATGTAGAAGAAAATTCATCTAAGCACCCATACTTGAAAACAAAACAGATCCACATTTTTGAAATATAAAGCTTTTTATTTCCTTCTAAAATACTTCTATAATTAATTAAAAAAATTGTTTGAAGTGGCTAATAATGGTTTATTTGGGAAAATAAACACTAAACGCAAACGGAAACACAAATGATCGAGGCTTTAGTAGCAATGTGAAAACTTGTATTTGTGTTTGTGAAAGCAATGTATGTGGTTTTCACTTTGTGTTATAACAAATGTGTGGATCCTGCTCTTAGTTAACAAATGTGAGACCGTAACTGATGGATTAAGCACCCTAAAGCCATGGAAGTTCAAGATCGCTTATGTGGTCCAGATGCATCCACATTTGGTATTAATGACGTCTTAATGCTATCTTTCTCCATTTGGTATTAATGGCATTGTGAAATCCGTAGGAAGCTTCTTCTTAACCTCATGCTCTCTGATGTTCCAGGTAACAACAACACATTCTTTAGTCACTCTATTACCTTTGGATGAAAGTTGAACTCATTACGCGCAAAACTACATAAATTCATTATTACGGATATCTGAAGATGAGAAGAAGAGGTTGTGGCTGGTGTCGAGTTTACAGGAACATTCTATTCTTTTTTGGTTTCTCAAATAGGGTTGTTAAATTGACATTTTCCTTGATTCTCAGCCATTATAGCTCAGTCAAAATGTTCTTTGCGCTATAATGCTTTACCAATTTGCTTGAGATACAAAGCTTGTGCTTATATGACAGAAACATCTACAATTATTCGAAGTCATTATAGTTTTGGAAATTTATACATGAACAACTAAGTGATCATTTATTTGCTTTCTTTTCTCACTAGAATGATTTATTTTGTGGTGATAATTTTCAGAAAAAGGCAAACGAACATAAAGCTTCTGCACTAACCTTTTTCGTGTTCGTGGAGATGGATGGGGGTTGTATGCTAGATGATGAAGACATGGCACCAAGTTTGTCTAGCTTTGACTAACAACACAACCTGAGTCAGATGTACAAGAACTTTTTTTGGTTACACCGTTGGAGAATCTAAAAATAAAGAAGGATAAGATGGCAAAGATGCTGAAAGAAAAGAGTAGTTGTTTAGGAAAGATGTAATGATAACAGACGTTAAACATGATAAGCTTAACGAAGAGTTAAAAGATATCATAAGAAGGGATTCAAACCTAACATGGTACGATAGCGAAGTCTATTTTTCACTTTTGAATTAGATCATTTGACATTCGTGATTGGTAGTTTGATTTTCACTTCATAGTTGTTTCTTTTTTTGTAAAATGGCTTAACATTAGTTAAATTAGAGATTTGACGCTGATAGTTGTGGCTTTGAGATGTTTATTTAACAATTGTTTTCAAAAACTTCCTTCCATTTGTAGTTACTAAATTGCATTATGGTTATGTATAAATCAAATTATGCTTATTAGAATTGATTATTTCAAGAATTAGAGGATAAATTTTTAATATCCAAAGTGAAATTAACATATTTTCTTACCCATAATGATGGATTCAATGCTTCAAAGTTCAAATAATGTAGAGAAACCCCATACCCGCGCGTTGTGCGGGCTTTCACCTAGTCTTCAATAAAAAAAGTATATTCCCATGTTTACAAACACCTCTATGTTTACAAACCTACGATGCTTATTATATAAAAAAAATGCATTGTGTTGAGTCATAAACTGTATTTTTGTATATTATGAGATGAAATTAATACATTTTAGTATATATACATTTTTGAAGATTATGAGATTGTATACATTAACAAAAAAAATGAAAACCACTATTATCAATATTTCACGGGTGAGCAAATTATAAAATTTTTTTTTTGTTATTGAGCAAATTCACCCCCACTGAAATTGATTAAGAGAAATAAACAAGAAAATGAAATTTAGAGGAAGGTTATGGGGTATGGAACTAGGGAAGTGAGTGTGGAGACATTATTTAGATGTCCACAACCACTACACTGGGTAACATTTATATATTAGGGGCTCCAAATTTTATATATTTTTATGGGGGCAAACGTCTTTTCGCTAACACCATAGGCACGAGACTGATTTTTCTCCGTTCTTTTCATTTCCAATGGTCACCATCTAGAGTCATAGTGTGAAACTGCAAAGTTCTCGATTGATTCTATTGAGATAAAGGGAGCATCACTTTATTTGAAATCCTTTAGCATCAAAAATTCTCAAACTTTCTACAAGCACCCTTTTCAACATGTTAAAGAAAATCACCAAAAGTGGAATTTTTCATTGTTATTACAACATATGTAACTTCTTCTGACAATGCCTTCATTATAAATTACATAACTGACAGTTACAGAGTTTCATAACTGTCTGACAAAATCTCATTCCTACTACAACCTAATTTGACTAGTCACAATTTTCCCACAGATTTTTCGACTGAAGCGACTTCAGTTACCTCGACTACCTCATCAGATCGACCCTTTCGCCTTCTCTTACTGTTCGGCGTGCATCTTACCGCACTGTTGATCTTAGAGATCTTTAGTGAGACTTTCCGAGTCTGGCTTGAGACCGAACATGTGTTTGGCTTCTTTGGTGGTGGCGACTCGTGAGATTTGCCTTTGGCTACCGGGGATTTAGCTCGTTTCCGGGGTAAATGGATCGCTCTCTTCTCAGTCTTTCTGTTACGATCATTGAGCAACCGAACGTTGAAAGGATTAACCGCTGTATAACACATTGGTTCATTCGTGGAGTTGCCAGGTTTTTCCAGATCAACGTCTCCATTGTTCACCTGTGAAAAGCATAAGTCAAATGTTGATTTCTTGTTTGGTGAACAGACAGAGAATGCTTTCCCCTGTGACTTACCAACTGGAGAAGCGCGGAGAAAGCTCGAGCCACATCGTGCTTTTCTTGGTCTTTCATGAGATCAGTAAAGGTCTCGACGTTTCCATTCTCTTCAATAGTCAGTTTGTTGATAATCCTTTCTCCATATTCTTGAATGTCAAAAGGAGGGTGTAGCTCCTGCTCATAGAACAAAACCAGAAAATGCATCAGATCTCTGACTTCAAGTGAATGGTCACAGAAACTAGGAGAATGCGATTACTTGTTCTTCTAGGTTTTGCTCGATTTTCTGTTTCCATGTTGAAACCCGAGCAGCCAGATCCGTTTGCTTCTCATTTTTAGCTATGTTAGCAAGAAGAGCATCCTACGAAATACACAACATTTGAACTGAAATATGTAGATGGAATTGGAACATCTACGATTCCATAGGATAAAATCAAACCAATGTAGTTTACCAGGTGTGAGCGGCAAAGATCTTCCAAGCTTTCTTGACACTGTGATTCATCGTTTCCAAATCTATGGTCGTTGTGAAACTCTGCAGGTCCACCATCATTCTGCATGAATTCAAACGATTCGATAAGGGTTGCATATAACTCCATCGGAATATCATCAAATTAGTGAACTACTCACCCTATTGAGATCATCTTCACCCATGAACGCATCTTCATGATCGTCACCATCATGGTCCCCAAAATCATGGAAGTCACCATTATTAGCTTCATCATGGTTATCCTTATCGCCGTTAGCATCAGAAGGTTGGTTTCCTCCATTCACGAGCAGCGCTCGAAGCTGAAACCAAAACTATCAGGTTTTTGTTCTGCATTGATATATCAGATTAAGGTTTATAGGAAACACAGACCTTCTCATAATAGGTAATGTCTTCTTGTACTCTCTCGTCTTTACCAGCACAACGGCACTTCTCCCAAATTCCGCTAAGCTCTGTATTGATGGGACCGTTGGGTCTAGCAAGAGGAAACATGGCAGCCATATGGTCCTTCGCAAGGCTCCCGCCAATCTTTCTGAAAGTTTTTACTGCTCAAGAAATAAAGTATAACATGAGCCAGAAGTAATGCACAGATCGAAAGATATAGCATATGACATAATAGCCGTTTCCCAACCTTTTTTGAAAGGCTTCACTTTCAACTTCCCTGGTTCATAGGGATTCAACGGCTTCCACGGATCATCTTCATCAGCATCTGTATCACTCAAATCCATGGTTCCTCCATGTTCATTATCCATGTCAAAACCATGATCATCGTCTCCAAAGACAGGAGGAGGCTGAGACTCTGGGTCACAGTTTTGAGCATCGGGACCATTCCCATGTATGGGGGACACGTTGAAATTGGTGCCTTGATTCTTTCCCACAGAAGATCTACGAGCAGTTCCTCCAGAACGTCCTAATGGTGAGAGAAAACCTTTACGAACTGAGCTGCCTCTGAAAGCACTGTTCTTTCCTTTACCAGCATAGTTATCACCTAAAAATTCATTCACAGCTACAGCATCACATGGGTCTAATAGAATAAAATCCCGGTAGAGATGTGTAGTTGCCAACTGCAAGACATGAAAGTTAAAAAGCAGTTCAAGCTCCAAGCTCTTTTTATTCTCCAATGCTATGAGAGGTGGAAGAATATGTTATACCAGATAAGATTCCAATTCTCCTCCATCACCACTAGTATCCAAGCAATCACCTTCAAGAACCACAAGATTTGCCGGAGGCTTAACAAACTGACTTGGACAGGAATCTCCGCCAACCGAGTTGTCCAAGCTATTCTTTGCGTCAACTGTAATATTAACAACATCTCGATTAGAAATCTGCTCTCTTGAGAGGTAACAGTATATCAAGTTAAAGTTGAGAACTTTATTTACCTGGGATGTCATCTACACTCCAGAAGAGATCACTTTCGTCTTCATCAACCTGAGGGGAGGAGCTAGCCTCAGCCTCGTCTGAGGTACCTTTGGACTGTTCTTGATCTCTGTTTAGAATAACAAGAATGAATGATATCTAGCCTTTTGTGAAATTGCGATATATGTAGCCTTTGTTGGACTCTGATACATAAGTGCAAGTGGCTAAGGATGGATAAGGTGACCAGAACTCACTATTAGCAACTCGGATACTAATTATCTTATTGACTTAGTTAAAAAAAAGGGAATTCGGGAGAAGGAAAGAAGAAAAAGGACGAACCTTTGCTTGGATAGAAACTCCAACGTACGTAGAACCAAATTGTACAAGTATTCTACCTTCTTGCTATAAACCTGAACCGAACCTTGAAGCAGCAAAGCAGCTACAGATCGACGGGAAGATAAAATCAAAAAAAAAAAAAACCCAATTTTTTCATTTGACCCTAAAATTTCAAAATCGAAGCATAAGCACAAACCTTCGGCGAAATTAACCGGAATCTGGCCATCGTTTTCGTTTCCGGTGATTTCTCCGGTACAGATTTTGAGGAGATACTCTTCAAGCTTTTCCGATAAATCAACTTCCCAATTCGCCACCAAATCCCTCTCCGGCTGTACTGTATGAATCCTCTCGCCGCCTCCATCGTGGGTCGTCATTTTCTGGGAATCCGTACGGAATTTAAGCTTCTGAATGGTGAAATTGGATAATTCATACCCCTCAAGCGTAAACCCAGAAAAAAGCAGAAACCCTAAAAACAGTGAATTGGGATCTTGACTAAAAAGAGAAATTTCCCAAACGAAAGCGCAGATTTTTAGGTGAGGATTGAAGATTTGCGGGAGGCGAAGGGAGTGTAGTATCCAACACTAGAATTCAAAGTGATTATTAACTGAAGAAGATAGAAGCAAGTGAGAGAGATTGAGAATTGGATTGGGAAAGAGAGAGGAAATATTTTTGGTATTTTCAAGATTTTCCCGCTTCTCGTAAAATTGCAAAATAGTGTTAGGCCTATTTCGTTTGGGCTTTTACCCGTATTAGATCTCTATCTTCGGCTCATCTTTATAAATCAAATATGAGAATTTTCATGATATATTAATATTTGTTGTGAATAATAACCCAAAGAAAGATTATAAATTAATTAATCTAAACCAACACAAGTACTACACAATCGATTGATTATACGAGAGAGAGATGTAGTGTTTAGGGGAAGAAAGGTTTTGATTATTCTTATTGCATATTCTCATCTTTCTTACTTCTCATACATATATATATATATATATATATACTAAGATGAATGCAATATTAACATGACATTTGTACATGACACTAATCCATGTTAATAATTTGACTAGTGTAAAACACTTGTCAATTAATGAGTAATGCTTAGTGGTGAAGATGGTGAATAATCACCACAATTTATAATACTCCCCCTTGAGTATTCATCATCTTCGATGTGTCTTGTTTCAAACTGCCACGTTAAAAAACCTTCCATAAAAAATCCAGTGGGAAAAACTTATTGTAAGGAAAAGAATGAAGTCTCTCCCTGGAAATGATTGAGATGATCTTCTCTTCATAATTTCCACAGATACAATCTCCCCCTCAAATAAGTCTTGTCTCTTCACATACTCCATCAAGCGATTCATTTTGATCATTCTCTTCGCTCGTCTTGGTTTCATCAGTGTATGACAAAACGTTTGGAAAATTGATAGACTTTTCTCATTGGGATTATAATATTCCCTTTAGACGTCTATCTTCGGTGTGTTCTTGGTTGTCTCGTTAAAAACCTCGTCATGGAAAACCCAATGGGACTAAAACCATGATAAAGAAAAAAGAGTACAGCCACGCTCATCATCATATTTCTCCCCCTGGAAACATCATCCTTACGAGATGCATTCCGATAATATATACCATTCTTTTGGGAGTTTTTGCGCGTTCTATGCTGCCTCGTTAAAAATCTTTTCATGGAAAAACTCAATAGGACAAAAACCATGATAGGAGAAAAAGAGTACAACAACGCATATCATTATCATTTTTACCCCATAATTTTCCACTTTGGGCGTAGCTGATGAATAGTTCAAAATTTTCAAAATTCTTAACGTCTTTTGGACGTTTCTCTGTTTCGGGTTCATTTAGACCCTTTTCACTTATGTTCTCTAGACATTTCTCATTATATATTCAATTTTGGAATACCTGAGGAGATTGTTTTCCTTCCAAGGTTTTCAATTCCAAAATTTATTTTCATTATACTAATTGCGATAACTCTTTAGGAGTTCTAATCGCGTAGAGTTTCGGGAACATAATAATGATATCATTAATCCTTCTAAGATTATAAATATTGAGCGCAATCCAAGTCATTTTGTCCATTCCTCTTTATGGACAAATCTTATTGATGTTCGGACTACTGGTCCAAACATCTCTCGTTCTTCAAACGAGTATCAAAGACATGATTGCCTCTTTTTAACGTATTGGCCAATACTTTTTCTCTCTACGCTCATCTTCAGAGCGGAGTCATGATCCTCATTAATAGTTTCACGCGCTTTATTATTTATTGTGTCGACATACATTTTCTCTTTGGTTCCCTCTTTTTACATGGTTAATCGAGATCTCTAAATCATCCTCAATGATTTCTTTCAGGTACCTGATTTCATTATTAACCACGTCTCTTTACTGTCTTCAAGAGTGTAATCCTCCTTTTTATTTGCTACAATTTCTTTTCGAGGATTTTCTTTATTTTGGAACCAAAGTAGTCTATCACGTCTTTTACGTTCTATAGACTTAATAGATTCTCCTTCCGAGACATCTATTCTTCTTGGAGCATTTCAGCTGAAATATGAGATTTCCTCTTTTCTATTAGAATTATCCTTTAAAATTTCAAGTTTATAAATATGAGGATCTATGATAATTATTTTCTTGAAATCTCATCCATCATCTTTTGATTTGCAACATAGTAGCGATCCTTTGAACTTTTGAACTTTAGGTTCACATTAACTTGTTCAAGGCCAAATGGTTCTACTAATTGCAAATTCTCGAACATGTGTGAAGCTCTACGGCAATCTAAGCTATTAGAGAAGTGTTATCTCCATCTGATTTATCGAAGACGATTCTAGACTTTCTCGTCGTTGAGACCAATCTAAACTTAACTCCTTGTCAAAGAGACCACAGTCAAGTTGGAAAAGAAGATTTATCAAAGGAATTGTTAGTTAAGGATTGAGTTTTAACTAAGAGTCTTGCATCATTAGTTATATCATAAAACACATTTGGTTAGTTGCTAGGCCCATGACTCAATATTCTCATAATATCATCGAAACCACATATTTTTGAAAAATTAAAAAGCTTTTTAGTGATATTTGTGGATTATAAAATTTATAGTTGTAATTTTAGAAACAAAACTTGTAATAATAGTATTCTAGGAAATTTCACTTGCATTTATATAATTTTTGCCAACGTTGAATAATATAAGGCTAAAAATCATTACCCGACCAAAAAAAAAAGAGGCTAAAAATCATTAACGCACATTGTAAAATATATGGGGCGAAATGAAGGGGAACTTAAACTAGAGGGTTCTTTCTGCGAAGTGTTTTATTTTGATTTCTTTCCCTTCGTTGGTTATGGCTAAAAGAGATCTCTAGATTGCTCGTGGTGAATTCGAAGAATCTCTTGACGTCGGATCAACCTCTAATCCTACCTGAATCTTCGCCGGTACCATCTCATTCCACAGCGAATTTTGATTCTCTGTATCAAATTTTCCTTTGTAAATCTGAAAGTCATGAATTCGAACTTGGGAAAGAGATCATCAGGGTCGACCAATAGCTTTGATTTTGATCTAGGGCTCGGATCGAATCAAGGTAAATCTCTGAATGGCCAAAAGAGCCAAACCTCTTCTTATTCGCAGCCGAGACCTGCGTGGCAACCCGGTAAGCCTTCTTGGACGCATCAACCGGCGCCAAAGCAGGCGACGATCCGATCTGAGCTCGGAAGTGGACCGACTTCAATGGTCGGCGATATTCACGGTAAGACGTGGGGTTCATCTTCCGGATCGGGTTCAGGTATTGGGATTGTGAACAAGGATCCGAGCTTGTTTGGAGATCTGGTGGGATCCGCTATTGGGAAATCCAGCGGAAACGTGCCATTGAAGAATGCCCCGCCTGCTTCGGCGAATAAGAGCCCTTATTCCATGGGCAATTTAGCTGATTCATTGCCGAAATCGGGTAATTCGATGAAAAGTTGTGGTGGTGGTTGGGGTTATAGTAGTAATCCGGGTGGGGTTTCAGGCGGATACACAAGCTCCGGTGGTAGTAATGTTAAGAATCCAAATATTGGAGGTCCTTCGATGAAAAGTATGTCTGGGAGCAATGTAAGCGGCTCGGGTCTTCATTCGAATAGCGACCCGTTTGGTTCTTTGGCCGGTTTCGGAAAAAAATCACCAGGAAGCATGAATTCTGAAAGCAAAACGGGAAAGGCTAACACCAATGTACAGAGTGATGCTTTTGGGAGTTTCCAGAATTCAAACAATGGCGGTTTTGCGGGATCAACCAATCAAAACAACCACTTTGGGGATTTTCAGAACGCCGCGAAATCAAATACATTCTCATCAGGCGGGTTTACTAGTGTGCAACCAACTGTTCCTCAGACCTCAAGCGCAAACGATGATCCATTAGGAATGTTCTCTGCTTCCTATACCTCACCTGCACCAGCTACACCGCAGACTGAAGATTGGGGATTTGAAAGTTTCGACGGTGGGGCTGATTCGTCCACCACCGAGCTTGATGGGTTGCCACCACCTCCACCAGGTGTATCAGCTACATCAGCTAAGAGCAAGGGCATTGATAACCAAAGACAGGGTCAGTATGCTGATGCCATAAAGTGGCTCTCTTGGGCTGTGATTCTTATGGAGAGAGGTGGCGATCAAGCTGGATCAGCGGAAGTCCTTTCAACTAGGGCTTCGTGTTACAAAGAAGTTGGAGAGTATAAGAAAGCTGTATCCGACTGCACAAAGGTATGTGACACTAATCTTTGGATGCATCATAGTCTTGATTCAGTTTCATTCATAAACAAACTCTCTAACTATGATATGTATTATTGGCTTTAGCTATGTGGATATGAGTTTCAGGTTCTTGTGGAATCTAAGATATGGTTATGAGTTAGATTTGCTATGCAAATATACAAGTGTAGAGTCTTGCTTTGAGGATAAAGTACTGAACAGTTCCTTGGGTCGGGGCATTGTGATACTGTGGCTAGTTGGTTGGTTGTTGTTATGCTCAATAGATAGTTTCTTGTAAACTGAGAACAAAACCTGCATATGCAGAACATGTTCTACCAATTTCGAAACATCTTGAGTTGTTTACAAGAACTGAAATATGAAAATATGTTTCTTTTGTTTGAAAAAATGTGATTGCAGGTACTTGATCACGACAAGAAGAACGTTACCATTCTGGTTCAACGAGCACTGTTATACGAGAGCATGGAGAAATACAAACTCGGAGCTGAGGATCTAAAAAATGTTCTGAAGATTGATCCTGGTAATAGAATCGCTAGAAGCACCGTTCACCGCTTAACCAAAATGGCTGGTTGATTTGTCTTTTCATAAACCGGCTTTTTTTCTTTTAAAAGAAAACGTTTCAAAGAGAAACAAAAACCCTTTGAGTCTCTAATTCTTTCCCATTCCGTCTGTCTCGTCCATAGACCTTGCGTGTGTGCATTGTTTCTTTAGATTTATGGGTTTTTCTATAAATGGGTCAGCTTATGCAGTATGTGGGTTATGAATGTATTTTTTTGGATGATGCTTTATATGTTGTTGATTGTTGTTATCAATTGGATCATACGCTACATTTTTTTTATTTATCATCAAATATTTGACCATCTATCTTTATGGGGTTTGAAAATACACGATCGATGGTACTCTATACAACTGTGTTAATAATCGTGACTAAACGCCAAGACCACCGTACAATTCGGGTCGCAAACGAGATTGAGAACCTTACGTTTGTGACACTACGCGTGATGAACGTGAGACGAATAATAATAAGACCAATTCTCAAAAATACCAACAAAAAAAGTTTTTTTCTTAAAATACCACCAATTTTCAAAAGTTCCAAAAATACCACTTTTTTAAAAAGTTCCAAAAATACCACAAATTTAAAATTAACTTTAAATATTCAAAACTAAAATACTAAACCCCAAACTTAAACTCTACCTCCTAAAACAATACCCTAATTGTACAATAGTTAACCAAAACCAAAAAATTTAAATTCTAAGCTCTTGAAAATTAATTTTTGAGGTTATGGTATTTTTGGAATTTTTGAAAACTAATGATATTTTTGGAACTTTTAGTGGTATTTATGAAACTTTTGAAAATTAGTGGTATTTTTGGAATAAAAACTTTTTTTGACGGTATTTTAGGGAATTTCTTTAATAATAATAACGCATATTACACAGATGGATCATTAACTCTCGCAAGTAAATTAAGACTAATATTTAGGTGATTTTTTGTTGTTGTTGAGGTGCTATGAGGTGAATTTCAACATATTGAAATAAGTATTTCGAAATTCTCTTTACCTAATTTCGTTTTTATTGCTTCTTTCATTAAATTATTAAATCAACTCATTTGAGGAAATACTTTATATTAAACTACATCAATTTTTCTTTGTAGATCAACTACTACAAACTCTCAGTCCAATCCCCCCTAAATTGTATATCTTCTTTTATCAAACCATACATAATATTTTATCTTAGGTAAAGAAGATTCGAGTTAAGAAAATGATGGACTACGGGACTACCCGATCACGTGTAACATCAGTATTTATATTCGGAAGCATTCATTACCCCACGCTCATGGACGCAACACTCCAAACTCCTGTTAATAAACTAATGAGATTCTCGTACGTTTTGTTTGAAAAGAAAAGCTTATGATTTTGTCGTTATTCGGATTAAAATTTGATGTTGTGACCGTCTTACATCAAGGAACTTTAATTATAATCGTATAATATAAAGTACTATTGGTTTCATTTCACCCAAAAAAGAGTACTATTGGTTTTACTCTAGCATTTTCTTACTTGGCCTATAAATGCGTTTCACCTACTCTGCCTGCCTTCATCTCCCTCTTGGAACCCATCACCAGAGAAAACAACAAAACAAACAGAGAAAATGTGTGGCGGTGCTATAATTTCCGATTTTGCCCCTATCGTCACCAAAGCCAAGGGTCGTACTCTCACGGCGGAGGAACTCTGGTCAGAGCTCGATGCTTCCGCCGGCGACGATTTCTGGGGTTTCGATTCCTCATCTAAGCTCCAATCCACCAACCAAGGTACAAATATCACAATAGTACTAAGAAAATAAAAATATATACAATCCCTATAGTTTTAGCAATTCAGAGTTCAAGAAGAAGAATCAATATCTGGAATTAGTAGTGTTTTTTTTTAATTAAACAAAAAGAGGAAAATATTATCATTTCTCGAAGTTACGTGAAGAAGATGGTGATAATGGATTGATTAAAAAATTATTTGGTTTTTGGTTATACGTGGGGTTAATTCCGTAATTCTGTATTTCTGTGGGATCCGATGAAATTTTGAAGTGAGCGTGAAGGAGGAGACGGCGGAGAAGGAGCCGGTGCAAGCGACGGAGAAACGGAGGAAGCGGAAGAACGTTTATAGAGGGATACGGAAGCGACCGTGGGGAAAATGGGCGTCGGAGATTCGAGATCCAAAAAAAGGCGTTAGAGTCTGGCTTGGTACGTTCAACACGGCGGAGGAAGCCGCCATGGCTTACGACGTCGCCGCGAAACGAATCCGGGGCGATAAAGCGAAGCTCAACTTCCCAGATTTTCATCCTTCTCCTCCGCCGTTGTCACCGCAATCAATCGATCAGCCTCCGGCGAAGAAGCTCTGCTTGAGCGAGTTAACTCAGTCGAGTTTCCCGGTGGAGTGCGTTGATAGATTCGGAAATGGGGACGAGTTTCTGAATCCGGGTTACGAATTTGAACCGGATTACGATCTGAAACAGCAGATTTCGAGCTTGGAGTCTTTCCTTGAGCTGGACGGTACCACGGCGGAGTTACCGAGTCAACTCGACGAGTCCGTCTCCGAGGTTGATTTGTGGATGCTTGATGACGTCATCGCGTCGTATGATTAAAAAATAAATAGAATAATAAAGTGATAAAAATCGAATAAACTCTGTAGTATATGTATAATGTAACCGCCTTCTCAAGGTGTCATCGTTACATGGGATTGCTGATTGATTATGCCTGGTGTGTGGTGTGTTATGTGGCTAGAATCGAGCGTTATATAATTATATTACGGATTTACGGTTACTGGTATAGTTATTTTATTTTATGGAAAAATTAAAATTGTGTAAATAGCATATCGATTTTGTAATAAATTATGCGAAGCATTTAAAAAGCTTTCACCAATTTTGTGTACTCTTCGTAAAATCATTAAAAGTTTTTACACAGAATTTTGGGAGGGAGATGTATGTAGTAATTTGGGATTCAGTTGTTCATTTTTAATGGGTTTTTAATAAAGTTTTTTTATTAATGGTTTTCTTTGTCGCTTCTATTAATGTTTTATCAGATTTTATTAAGAAAAAAGAGAGTACTTTTATGGAGAAAGTGATGTTACTAGTATAGTAGGATGGTCTTGTAAAAAAAGTAATCCTATCGTTTCCCAAAATATTTGTTACGTGTACATGCATATCAATAAACAAATAATGTAGTTTGGGTTTAGATGCATGAACCTCCAAGCCTAGTTGGTTTGATACGAATTAAAGTGGGTCCCTATAATGTTTCAAAGATTTGACAGAATCTATTGTCTCTTTGACGTTTAAGAGAATCATAACTTCTTTAGTAGTTTAGTACTAAACGCACGTTCTATGTTTGATTAATAAATTTGATATATCATAAAAACAAACAAATTTCGTTTTTTACTCAAGGTCAAATGACCCAAAATCATCTAATGATGTGTGCCTTAGACTATTAAACAAATATGTACAGTACAGCAGGTGGAGCTTTTACCCGGGGCTGTGATTTTTTTTTTTTTTTTTTATATTTTAGGATCCAAATTTTTTAAAACTTTACAAAAAAGGCCAATTTTTTTTTGTTTCGCACTGGGCCTAATATATTAGTGAGCCGCTACTAAACGCACGTTCTATGTTTGATTAATAAATTTGATATATCATAAAAACAAACAAATTTCGTTTTTTACTCAAGGTCAAATGACCCAAAATCATCTAATGATGTGTGCCTTAGACTATTAAACAAATATGTACAGTACAGCAGGTGGAGCTTTTACCCGGGGCTGTGATTTTTTTTTTTTTTTTTTATATTTTAGGATCCAAATTTTTTAAAACTTTACAAAAAAGGCCAATTTTTTTTGTTTCGCACTGGGCCTAATATATTAGTGAGCCGCTACTAAACGCACGTTCTATGTTTGATTAATAAATTTGATATATCATAAAAACAAACAAATTTCGTTTTTTACTCAAGGTCAAATGACCCAAAATCATCTAATGATGTGTGCCTTAGACTATTAAACAAATATGTACAGTACAGCAGGTGCAGCTTTTACCCGGGGCTGTGATTTTTTTTTTTTTTTTTTTTTTCTATTTTAGGGTCCAAATTTCTTAAAACTTTGTAAAAAATACACAAATTTCTTAAAACTTTAGGCAAAAAGAGTCCAAATTTTTTAAAACTTTACAAAAAAGGGTCAATTTTTTTTTGTTTCGCACTGGGCCTAATATATTAATGAGCCGCCCCTGATCTAAGGAAATCGAGATTATAAACAGGTTTTGTCACATGCATCATGCACGTCGTGATTGTCACATGTCTTAGCATATCTTACTCAAATTCAAGTCAATAAACCAAATCATGGTAGATTACTCGAGGAGAGTAGAATTCCAGTCTTAATAATTTTTGCTGTGATTTCAACTATTGTTATGATAGTTACTAAGTGACAAAATATCCGGTTTTTACTCGGAAGTTTAGAAATGTCCTTACTGTTGTAAATAACAATCAAACAATCTGAGTATTTGTGTTTAAACTAAGAAGAGCGGGGAATAAGGAAGTGGAGACGTGAGGATAGAGTGAAGGAGAGAATTTATTATTGCTTCATCTTATTCTTACTTCTTATGTCACATACAATGAACTAATCTCATCTATTTATAATAGTAGAATAGCTTGGTGAGCAAGCTTTACAAACTTCAATAAACCATATAATTATGACACATCTATGGTCATTAGAATTGAGATTTGGACTTTGGTAGTGGTGGATTTGTGTCAAGCTCAAGATAATGACACTTGTGCACTAAGTAGGTAAGATTAGTGGATAATGAATAATCATAAATTCATAACACTCCCCCTTAGTATTATCATCTTTGATATGTCTGGTCTCAGACGGCCTCGTTAAAAACCTTTCATGGAAAACCCAGTGGAAAAAAACCATGGCAAAGAAAAAAGTGCAGTCTCCCCCTGGAGATGATTGAGCTGATCTTCTCTTCATAAGTTCCACAGATGCAATCTCCCCCTCAAATAAGTCTTGTCTCTTCATAGACTCCATAGAGCGATTCATTTTGATCATTATCTTCGCTTGTCTTGGTTTCATCAATATATGACAAAGCGTTTGGAAGATTGATAGACCTTTCTTATTGAGATTATAACATTCCTCTTAGATGTCTATCTTTGGAGTGTTCTTGGTTGTCTAGTTAAAAACCTCGTCATGGAAAATCCAATAGGACTAAAACCATGATAAGAGAAAAAGAGTACAACCACGCTCATCATCATATTTCCCCCCCTGAAAACATCATCCTTACGAGATGCATTCTGTTAATATATACCATTCTTTTGGGAGTTTTTGCGAGTTCTATGCTGCCTCGTTAAAAACCTTTCATGGAAAAACTCAATAGGACAAAAACAATGATAGGAGAAAAATAGTACAACCACGCATATCATTATCATTTCTACCCCATAATTTTCCACTTTGAGCGTATCTGATGGATATCTAAAAAATTTTGACGTCTTCTGGGCGTTTCTCTGTTTTGGGTTCATCTAGACCCTTTTTCACTTATGTCCTCTAGTCATTTCTCATTACATGTTCAATTTTGGAATACCTGAGGAGATTGTTTTCCTTCCAAGGTTTTCATTTCCACAATATTTTCATTATACTAATTGCGATAACTCTTTAGGAGTTTCAATCACGTAGAGTTCTCGGGAACATAATAATGATATCATTAATCCTTCTAGGATTACAAATATTGAGCGCAATCCAATTCATTTTGTCCATTCCTTCTTCATAGACAAATCTTCTTGATGTTCGGACTACTGGTCCAAACAGCTCTCGTTCTTCAAACGAGCAACAAGGACTTGATTTCCTCCTTTTAACTTATTGCCAATACTTTCTCTCTACGCTCATCCTCAGAACAGAGTCATGATCCTCATTAATTATTTTGCGCGCTTTATTATTTATTGTGTCGATATACATTTTCTCTTTGGTTCCTTCCTTTTACATGGTTAATCGAGATCTCTCAATCATCTTCAATGATTTCTTTCAGGTACCTGATTTCATTATTAACCACGTCTTTTTACTCTTTTTAAAAGTTTAATCCTCCTTTTTATTTGCTATAATTTATTTTCAAGGATTTTCTTTATTTTTGAAACCAAAGTAGTCTATCACGTCTTTTATGTGCTATAGATTTAATAGATTCTTCTTCCGAGACATCTATTCTTCTTGGAGCATTTCAGCTGGAATATGAGATTTTTCTCTTTTCTATTAGAATTATCTTTTAAACTTTCAAGTTATAAATATGAGGATCTATGATAATTGTTTTCTTGAAATCTCATCCATCAGCTTTTGATTTGCAATATAGTAGCGATCCTTTAAACTTTTGATCTTCAAGTTCACATTAACTTGTTCAAGGATACCAACTACGCAATATTTTCCCAAGAAAAATTCTTATCAAAATGAGTGCAAATCATACGATAAGCACATCCTTCTTGATGGCTTAATATACTACATACATTACTGCATGTTCTGTGCCAAATCATAGAGATTAAATTTCACCATTAATAGTCATCCGTTTTCTCATTTTCAGTATGAACATAATCTCATTTATGTTCTACTTTACCTCGACATATAGTAAGTGATAAACTTTAGGATGTTAATTTACCAAGATTATCATAATTAGGATGTAAACTCACAAAAATTACAAACTTACTTGTCAATGTGGGATTCTTTAACTCTCCCCCTCGAGATGATGACATTCTTTGTCCATCCATCTCACACTGAATCCCATTTTAGGATCTACGTATCCATCTTGGATCATGTATTTTATCCAGATCCTTTTAACATTTATTTCATGATTCATAAAACACCCTCTTAAGATAATGGATCTTCTTGCCCATTTATCTAAACCGAATCTCATTTTAGACTCGTTATACTCATAGTGTAATTTTGGAGATTAAAGAACTCAACCACCATATCAAATAAGTTTTATTTACCAAAATTTGTAACATCCGCGAACCAAAAATGTGGATTCTGGTGGTCGTGTCGATCGACACGGCTTTGGTGTCGCTCGACACTTGCATTTTCTGAACCAAATAATTAACTTTTTAATTACAGTTTTGGCTCGGTTTAAAGGCGTTAAACCTAGGGCTCGTGTTTATGAGTCCTTTCGGAAGCGTGCCGTCGAGTTTGGAGGAGAAAACGTGTTAGAGTTGAGAGAAAATCGTGTTCTTGTAAATTATTGCAAAACAATTCATAGGAAACGTTCTTATCGAGTTTTAGAACCGTTGGAATCGATTGTTCTTCGTAGTTCGTGGGGAATCTTTTGGATCAGTGTTTTATCATGGTTAGGAGGTCTATTCGTGTGCGTTTTGTGTCTCATACGAATCCCTTTTCGTTCCTTTTTAGGCTAAGGTGAGTTGTGACCGTTGGTTTCTTGGTGATGATGATGACGTTGCGTTTTCGTGTTGATTTTTGTGTGAATTCGTGAGATGTTGATGGATATGGATTATGTGGATTGCAATTGTGTTCTTCTTGTGTTTGCCGTACATATTTGCGACTCGTAATCACCAAAATCGGGTCAAGAGAGGATGAACTCGATTCTGGTGTAGTTACAAAGGCGTGTCGATCGACACCAGGAGGGTGTCGCTCGACACGAGAATTAGCCAAGTGTCGATCGACACCTTTGTGGTGTCGCTCGACACCAGACTTTTGGTCGTGTCGATCGATGCCTTCGTGGTGTCGCTTGACACGCAGTCTGTTTTTCCCGAATGTATTGATTTTGTGTTGTTAAATATTGTTATGTGTTGTGATGGTTTGTTTGGATTGTTGTGATGTTATCTAAGCCTGCTTGTTACGCTAGTAGGAGGCAACTCACTAAGTATTTATGAAATACTTACACAACCCTTATTTCCATGTGTTGCAGTTAAAAGTGAGATCGTGGAATCATGGCTGGAAAGAGAGGATGATTAGGAACTCTAGATTGTATGGTTATAGGTTGAATTCTGGAACCGGCTGTTAGGTTGCTAGATTACTTTGGAACTGAATTGTTGTGAGTTTTAATTGATTTAAATGAGTTGATGTTTTCCGCTGTTTTGTTGGTAATTACTGATTTAGCTGTGGAGAATTAATAATTATGGGATTATTAATTCGGGCTAATTAAATTAAAAAAAAAGAGTTTGGTTGTTTCATTTTGGTATCAGAGCTTTACGGTTCTAGGGCTGTTAGTAATTTGTTGATTTGAGACTGTGGCATGAATTGACTATGAGTAGTTAGTTGATTATGTGAGTTGTAGAGTCTTAGATCATCCTCTCTGAGCCTTCAAAGAGATTCCACGGTATGTGATAGTTTGATCTTTATTTTGTGAATTCTAGTATCTTTGAATGTGTTTTTGGTAAGTGCAGCGTGCGATGGCTAGAGTTTTGAGAGGTTGTGGTGGCAGAGTTGGTGGCCGTGGAGGTCGGAGTCATGGTTGGGGTCGTGTGACCATGTCGTTCGAGTGGGTGACTCAGAGTGAGTCGTCAGAGCAAGAGGCTATTTTGCCGACTTATCAGGAGGATTCAGTGGGTAGTATTCGTGTGGCGGTTAAGACTGCCGGTGCCAGAGGTAGTGCCAGAGTTGCTGGTGCGGCCAGAGGCCCAAGTGCGGATAATGGTACGGGCGGAGCTCAGGATCCTGAAGATCGTTTGGCGAAGGCGCTAGCTTTGATTTTGGAGCGGTTATTGGTTGCGGTACCAGTGCAGGCTCTAGTAAGGAACACAAGAGAACAATATCTAGTGATGTTTAATGAGATGCGAGGCATGGGTCCCTTGTCCTTCTCGGGTGGAGGGGGGCCAGAGGCAGCCAATGAGTGGAGGTTGAGGGTATAGCGTAGGCTTTGTTCTATCATATGTCTTGATGAGTACCGTGTGGATCTGGCGGTAGGGATCTTGGCTGGTGATGCTTATCTGTGGTGGACAGGAGTTCATGCCAGGAGGAGGCGGACAGTGTGGACTTGGGGTGAATTCTTGGGCGAGTTTAATGCCAGGTATTTCCCTCAAGAGATGGTGGATCAGTTATAGTTGCAGTTCAGAAGACTGGTTTAGGGCAGTCGGTCCGTTCGTGAGTATGATGCTGAGTTCAGTAGACTTGTGGTCTATGCGAGTAGCGGCATGGATGAAGAGCAGGCCAGATAGGCAAGTTCGTGGCAGGGCTTTGGCTGAGGCTGAAGAAGCCCGCCAGAGCTTCCATGTACGCCTCGAGGGCGAAGTTAGTGGAGGTACTTACAACAATTAAGGACCTGGGGGAGCAGGTCGAGGATTGAGAGGTTGTTCTTTCTTTTGGTTTTTTTTCCATATTCAGAGCTTTAGCTTTGGTTTGTTGTTTCTGAATTTTGGTATTTTTTTGTTGTGTTGAAATGTTATTCTTTTTGGAAATTTATAAGATGGTGTTCCTTATTTATTTTCCTATGATTTATTAGACGTGTGGTTCTTATTGGTGTTTATTTATGTGTTGACCAATGTTGGCCGTTTCTTTTTGTGAGGATATTCCAGGCTGGGAATATCGAGATTGTACCACGTGAGGCGGTCTAATCAGAGGAGATGTGAGTTCTCCTGTATACTTATTTGGGATGTGAGTTCCCAGAGTAAGTAGGGAGGGATATGAGTTTCCCAAATACCGTTGGCTCGAGGGATGCGTTCCGTGAGTCAAGCGGTATGTTTTCTTGAGAGGATTAGATGGGAGCGTCTGAGATCAGGGAGGATCTCTTGTGGTATTGGTCAAGTGGGGGCAAGGAGGTTGGTCTTTAGTAGGATGGTTATATTTACTCGAGTGGTAATCTCAGGTGATGCTGACCGGGTAGTATCTGGATTTTGGTCAATGTTGGACAAGTTACGAGAATTGAATGGGATCTCGAGTGTTTTGGACCAGGCTGTGGTCAGGTGTTGGTCTTCGATAGAAAATTTGGTGGGCGTCAAGCCTAGAATTGATCATGCGTTGGAAAACTCGGTTCAGACGACCCTGGTAACGGATGTAGCGTCCTATGGTCGTGCATGTTCTTGTTTGGTTATTGCATGATTGATTGATCTAATGCTGGGTCTACTGTTGGTTGTGCATGTTCTTGTTCGATTGTTGTGCGATGAACCCAACAGACCTAGTTCAGATTAAGAAACGTTGTATTGGGGAAGTTCCAAACGAATCTGGATGGGTAGTGGTCTGTATTGCATTGTATTTGGGTACGAGTAGTTACTCGGTACTTCACCGAGGGAGAAGGTTTTCCCTGCATTCTGGTTCGGGGATAAGGTTGTAAGTACACCTATGTTGGCGTTGTCGAGCTGGGTAAGCCTTATGCGGCGTACACTCTGATGTCAAGGGTTGGTTTTAGACCCCCTAACTCAGTGTTAGTCCCGAGGTTATAGGCGTATGGTATTTATTGCTCTAGGGACTGCGGTCTCAAATAACTCTTTCAGTTCGGAAATGTGAGTTTTCCATATATTGCAATTAACGTGAGTTCTTTCGCGGGGGTGTGAGTCCCCTAGATGTTGCGATTGATGCGAGTGGTATGTATCCTGATGGTCCATTGGATGCGTCTTGTGGTGTTAGGTATTGAAATGAGTTAAGAGCAATAGGTGTCTGTATCGTGCGAATAATCTTAGGATTAACAAGGTGATTCGAAGGTTATATATGGACCTTGAGGAAGATTGGTTGTGTTAGCCAAGGGTTCGTTGGAGTAGAGACGTTATGTCTTAGTGAGCAATAGTGGTTAATATCACGGGAAGTAATCCTAGTTTCAGGTGCTTGTACACATATGACTTGATTACTCTAAAGGAAACTTTTTTTCTATATAGATCCATAGCTCGAGGGAAACGTCTTGAGAGTAGAGTGGGATCAACATCGTTATCTCGAAGGAGATGTCCTGAGAGTGTGATGATGGCGGTATATATGGAAGTAATCAATGTCTGATCATGGCATAGGTGCGAGACGGGATATGGATCTCGGGGTTTATGTGTATAATTCCGTGTAAGATCGGCTAGAGAATTGCAGGGTGTGATAGGTGTCAACTGGTGGATTATGTGTAGTGTCAGTTTCCAAGAGAAGTCGTTGGAGTTTAGGGAAGACACTTCAGACTTTGGTTTTTGATATAAGTAGTTCTTCCTTGAATATTGTTCACCATCCTGGTAAGGCGAACCAGGTGGCAGATGCTTTGAGTCATCAACGAATAGTTTCGGCTCGGAAGCATGTTATCGAGTTGCTTGTGAGCGAGATTGGCACTTTGCGGCTATGTGCTTTTTCGCAGAAGCTGTTGGGTTGGAGGTGGCTGATCAGGCAGATTTTCTGAGTAGGATGCGAGTAACTCAGGCGAGTGATCAGGGTTGTGCTCCTATCTTGTCTCTTCGGATGGGATAATTCTTGTTCGTGGTCGGATTGGGTTACAAAGTGCAACACATATTCGTTGGTTAAGGCTGAGCGTAAGGTTCTGAGTGGCTTATTGTAGAGTTTACCCATTTTGGAGTGGAAGTGAGATATGATCATAATGGATTTCTTAGTGGGATTACCTAACTCGTGGACCTTCGATGCTATCTAGGTGATCGTGGATCGGTTGACTAAGTCAACGTATTTTCTGGCCATCAAGAAGACAGACAGAGCAGCTATTTTGACTAAGAAATTTGTGAAGGAGATTGTGAGGCTGCATGGAGTGCCAGCCAGTATTGTGTCAGACCGAGATTTGAGATTTGCTTCAAAGTTTTGGGGAGCATTTCAGGCAGAGATGGGCACTAAGGTGCACATGAGTATAACGTACCATCCGCAGACTGATAGGCAGTCAGAGAGGACGATTCAGACTTTAGAGGATTTAGTGCGGATGTGTGTACTGGATTGGGGTGGTCACTGGGTTGATCATTTGAGCTTCGCAGAGTTTGTTTATAATAACAGCTTCCAAGCGAGTATTGGGATGGCTCCTTTTGAGGCTTTATATGGGATGCCATGCAGGACACCCCTATGCTAGACCCAAGTGGGGGGGGAGCGGAGTATTCATGGGGCTACTTATGTTGAGGAAACGACATAGAAGGTTTGTGTTGTGAGACTGGATATGAAGGAAGCTCAGGATAGACAAAAGAGTTGTGCGAATAAGCGGAGGAGAGAGCTTGAGTTTGCAGTGGGAGTTCGTGTGTATCTCAAGATGGCTATGTTGAGGGTTCCTAACAGATCCATATCAGAGAACAAGCTGAGTCTGCGGTTTATGGGTCTATTTCCGGTAGTAGAGCGGGTTGGGCCGGTTGCTTATCGGTTAGAGTTACCTCCAATTATGAAGGCACTTCATAAGGTGTTTCATGTTTCGATGTTGAGGAAGTACCTACATGAATCAGAGGAGTTAGTGGCTAAGATTCCTGAGGTTCTACAACCTGATTTGATGGTTTTGGCAGTTCCCGTGAGGATTCTTGAGAGGAGAGTCAAGGAGTTGCGTCGGAAGAAGATTCAACTGTTGCGAGTTTTGTGGGATTATGCTGGTTGCGAAGAGGAGTCTTGGGAGCCTGGGGCCAAGATGAAGTTAAAGTTTAGGAAGTGGTTCGACAAGCAAGTCGCGGTTTAAGCTTTACTTGTATCTTTGTGGTTCTAGTTCCGGTTGTTTAGCATGTTTGCTTTTGTTGTATTTTCGTTTCATTGTAATGATTATACTTTTTGGAGATTTATAAGATGGAGTTCTTATTTATCTGTTTATATGAGATGAATAGTTCTTATATATGCTTTAAGTATTGTGTAGACTGGTGTTGGGTCCTGTTTTTGAGATATTCCGGGTTAGAGAGTATCGAGTTTGACCCCAAGAGGTAGTTCTAGTCGATAGATGTTTATAGACATTTTAGAATTTATTACTCTAGGGGTTGCGGCTTCGGATAACTTATTCATTTTATCTGAAGATGATTAGTTCATCAGTGATGATGATTAGTTCCTAAGAGGAGATGATTAGTTCTCTTGTATACTCTTTGGGATGATTAGTTTCCATTTCGAGTATCGAGGGATGATTAATTCTCTCGAGGGGATGATTAGTTCCCCTGTGTACCCGGAGCTCAAAGGATGCGTCCTGAGAGTGGATGGGGCACGTGACACCGATAGCTCAAAGGATGCGTCCTACGAGTGGGAGGGGTATGGAATGAGTTAAGAGTAACAAATCTCCGAAAACGGGCGTATAAACATGAGATTAGATGAGGGCCTCGGAGATCGGGTGTTAGGATCTTGGGTGGTATTGACCGGTTTTGGATCAGGTTTGGGTCTTTGATAGACGATTTTGTGAGGATTCGAGGACGATTCCAGTTTAGTGGGGGAGAATTGTAACATCTGCAAAGCAGAAATGTGGATTCTGGTGGTCGTATCGAGCGACACAAGGAGTGTGTCGATCGACACGAAGGTTTTTATTGGTGTCGATCGACACGGCTTTGGTGTCGCTCGACACTTGCATTTTATGAATTGAGTAATTAACTTTTTAATTACGGTTTTGGCTCGATTTAAAGGCATTAAACCTAGGGCTCGTGTTTATGAGTCCTTTGGCAAACGTGCCATCAAGTTTGGAGGAGAAAACGTGTTAAAGTTTAGAGAGAATCGTGTTCTTGTGAATTGTTGCAAAAAAATTCATAGGAAACGTTCTTATCGAGTTTTTGAACCGTTGGAATCGATTGTTCTTCGTAGTTCGTGGGGAATCTTTTGGATCAGTGTTTTCTCGTGGTTAGGAGGTCTGTTTGTGTGCGTTTTGTGCCTCATCCGAATCCCTTTTCGTTCCTTTTTAGGCTAAGGTGAGTTGTGACCGTTGGTTTCTAGGTGATGTTGATGACGTTGCATTTTCATGTTGATTTTTGTGTGAATTCGTGAAATGTGGATGGATACGGATTATGTGGTTTGCAATTGTGTTCTTGTTGTGTTAGCTGTGCAAATTTGCGACACGTAATCACCGGAATCGGGTCGAGAGAGGATGAACCCGATTCTGGTGTAGTTACAGAGGCATGTCGATCGACACCAGGAAGGTATCGCTCGGCACAAGAATTAGCCAAGTGTCAATCGACGCCTTTGTTGTGTCGATCGACACTAGACTTTTGGTCGTGTCGATCGACGCCTTCGTGGTGTCGCTCGATACGCAGTCTGTTTTTCTCAAAATGTTTTGATTTTGTGTTGTTAAATATTGTTATGTATTGTGATGGTTTGTTTGGATTGTTGTGATGTTATCTGAGCCTGCTTGTTACGCTAGTAGGAGGGATAAGCAACTCACTAAGTATTTATGAAATACTTACGCAACTCTTATTTCCATGTGTTGCAGTTAAAAGTGAGATCGTGGAATCATAGCTGGGAAGAGAAGATGATTAAGAACTCTAGATTGCATGGTTATAGGGTGAATTCTGGAACCGGTTGGTAGGTTGCTAGATTACTTTGGAACTGAATTGTTGTGAGTTTTAATTGATTTAAATGAGTTGATGTTTTCTGCTATTTTGTTGGTAATTGCTGATTTAGCCGTTGAGAATTAATAATTATGAGATTATTAATTCGGGCTAATTAAATTAAAAAAAACGAGTTTGGTTGTTTCACGAGGACTTTCGAATTTATCTCTAATGATGGCTTTATTTTTGCTTAAGACATGCTACATGAAAAACTTCTGGTTTTCACATAAGTTTTCAATGATCTTTAATATCATTGCTTGATCGGATGGCACGACGATCATAAATTTTGGTTTACTGCCAAACATATTTTAAACGAGTTAATAAACTTCAGGTTTATATATTAACTATGCCATCTTTATTTTCTGTATGTACGATTACATACAAGCATGTCTTAACTATATGCTTTTCTTAAGCATTTGCACTGTCCAATATTATATTGACACGTGCTTAATAAATTCTCATAAGAATTTATTTTCTTTTGAATTCTAAATTTAAATTAACATGAAAAACAATTAAGCATAATAGCACCATAAATCTTCATTTAATACTAAACATGAAAAGCAATACTGAATCCTTATTTTACTTAACCATTGATCATAGTCATTTTGTTTCCTTTTGATTCTACTAGATCAACAAGGATTACGACATCAAATTATTTTTATCACTTAAACCCTTAAAAGAAAGTTTATATTCATCCGAGATGAAGATTATTTTAAACATCATTTCCCTTTTTTTTACGTGGTTCTTGATACGATGGGCTGAAATTTTGGCGTACGACATCTACGTACCCATTTTCCTTTCAAGCCACATTAGTAATAAGTGATCTCATTTTTCTTTTTCACAACGCAACCAAATTCATTGGTTTTCTTTTCGTTGGAATTAAACTGAGATTCTCTTTCTACGTCTTCGTGCATCACCTTATTTATAACCGCGACTACGATCTTTAATTACCGTGTCCGGATCCTTGTCCAATTATTATTACTAGATGCTACCTCATTCACTTTTGGGAATGGAGCTAATCTATATGGACGAGTTAATGGTTAAATATCTCTCAAATCATTTTATATGTGATGACGGAATTATATCACGATGTTAGCCTTTAATTCATTCGATGTTGTTTTTGATCGATCGATGGTTCCAAACTTTTTATATGATCACCGTATCTTTAATAAATTCAAACTACTAATTTTTCAAAATTAATTGATCATCAATTGTAGCTTACTTTTCAAATAAATATGCAAGCATCATAATATCATAATTAAATATAATACTCTAGATGCATGCACATATATATATATGTACAGGGAGGCAAAGCCTACCATTAAATTAAGGAGAAGGTATAACCTATCACTTCATATGTATTATATGATTTTAAATAAAATCAACATATATTAAAATCTAGATCAAAGACAAGTTTAGATGTTACCTTCTTTACCTATGATCGTAATGGTTTAAGAAACGATTCGGAATAAGAGTCGATCGTGTTTACGATATTCCGAAGGCTCAACGGGTAGAAACGATCGTGCTGATAACGTGTTGTGAAATAATACCAAAACTATATCATACGTTTGAAGTATATTATATAACTACTATATATACTTTGTGTTTGCTTATGATTTTTGATATAAGTATATATATACATATTCTTAATCTAAACAAAGAAGGGAAAGTTTATACAAAGTATATCATTCTCTTCTTCTTATTTCTCTTATTCTCATCTAACTCATGCTTTCTCCTTCACATATTTATAGGAGAAGAGATTACATAAACAAATGACACTTGTATAAATAAATGACACTTAGAATAGGTAAAACTTTGCTTAGTTTCTAACATGTGTTAAGTATAAAACATGGCACATGTAGGTTAGTTAGCTAGGGTTAGTGTCTATTGATGATGAATAATCACCATAATTTATAACACTTACTAAAAAAATCAAGCCAATATAACCAAAACAAACTGTTTTAAATACTATCTTTTTATGTTACTAAATAGCAAATGGTAACAACTTATTACTAAGATTTGAGTTTGCGTTTACTACTTCTTATAATATCCTATGTTCCTAACCATCATAACATATAAACAAACAATTAAATCATAGATCTTTACGGTCAGAACAATCGTAGATATCAAAAGAATATGATTGAGAACAGTTGACAATCCGAGAGGGAAAACAAAGCCGATTGTTAAAAGTCGCAACATTACGGTGATATGGTTATCCAAAAAAAACAAAACAAATAGTACGGTAATTTTCATATTTATATTGTGGAAACGAATTTGATAAGTGCATATATAGCTTATCACTGTGGAACAATTGAAATGATCATTGTGGAAGCAAAATAATTGGATATTAGGGGAGGACTGTTAATTGAGACCTTACTTTTGCGACTGTTGGTAGGCAATGACGACCGGAGAAAAAGATTATGTGTGACATAGAGGCCTAGAGCAAGCTAGCTTAAGTTTACCCTATAGTTTCTTGTGCGGAAAATCCAGAAAGTAGTCAAAATTTGAGGACGAAAAATAGTATAGTGTCAAGAAAGATTGACAAAACACAAATGTTGTGTGGAAAGATATGTTGTTTCATGAATAGTTTCTTGTTCATTGCATTCGTTGCTAAGAAATTAAGATGCAAGTTTCGAAGCGAAGAAATCACTCGGAGTTAAAAAAAGAAGAAGTTATCGTCTTGTTGAGTGAAGTCATAGTAATCATAGCCGAGAAATTCAGAAGAATCGAAGATTTGGAAGAGATGGCGTGGCACCACTAAAAGTGAGTATAAAAACTAAAAATATGAGAAGTTGCGAGTGAACAAGTAGGTTTTTGGGTTGGACGGAGGTTATGTTATGGAAACGTTAAAATATACATTTTCCGACAAACCAAGAAATGAACTTTTAATCTTGATCATCCAATCTAGCAACAAAACAACTACAACCGTTAGATTAAAGATTTTTTCCTATATAACAGATGACGTCAGTGAACTCTAAAAACATATCCCTTATACATTGTTAGAGAGGTGATTTCACCTAAAATGTGACATGACATCATTTCAAATGTAACAAGACAATAAAGATAAATGGGCCAATTAACAAATATCTTTAAATTAATGGGTTAATCCATATTCTCTTCTAATAATCTTACCTAACTTTTGAAGTTAATATCTATATTAACGTGCCTCCATGTCCATCGTTCTACCAATCTTACAGACTATTATTTTTATTCACAATATAACTCTTGAAACTTAGAAGATCAAAGCTCAAATCTTACACCTGTGGAAAAAATATCTTACCTCTTCTGGAAATTCTCTTCAAATGATTTTAGTTGATCAAGAGGTTTGTTTCTAAATCTCTTTCAAAATTTTCATAATATCTTAGATACATTACTACTAGGAGATTTTAAATCTAATTTAGTATTTGATTATTGATTTTCAGGGTACAAGAATGCATGCAACCGTCAAAGAGGCGCAAATTAAAAAATTAGCAAAGGATTTCAAATAAGATTTTGGAATCACCAAGTGACCAACTATTCATGTATAATTTATTGAATATTAAAAATGAAATAACTAGATTTTTTTTATTTTTAAACTAATATTTCTACTGCGGAACATAAACATTTAAACCAATTTAATACTCCAATAAATCCCTTAAACCACTTAAATTCAAATATCAAATTCAGGAATGAACAATGCTAGCAACCTAAACAACCACTTCGCTAGACTAAACAATAAAACACTAGACCTTATCATCCTTTTCTCTCGGCCTCGATTCCACGATCACACTTTTCCTTTACATGCAACTCAAAGGGAAAAACAAAGTTGCGTGAGTATTATCATAAATACTCAGTGGAGCGGTCATCCCGCCAACAAGGTTAAACGCAAAATTACAAATAACACATTATTATCTTATTAAAACACATATTCAATTTTTAGGTTGAGAATATTTATAATCATCATATTAATTCCCATGTTACGATAAATTCACAAATTCATCATTTTCATTCGGGTGTCGATCGACACACCACCATGGTGTCGATCGACATTCGCTATCGCGAACCAAAAATATTTATCGAGGTGTCGATCGACACAACCTCTAGGTGTCGATCGAAGCCTCGTTGCAGAACCCAGAATCCGAGCCTATCCTCACACGGCTCGATTTGAGACTTCAACGATTAACAAAACAATCCTCATACAACGAAACATCAATCAATCACAATACACAGCAACCATACACAAGCAAACATCACAAAAACAATAATCTAACAACGGATATTCAAAACCTAACGAGGAACCCACGATCACGCACTTACCTCGCTATTCAAAAAGGATTGACTACAGAAACGGATCACGAACCGACTGATCACGACCACAAACTCATTGACTCCTCACCGAAACCGCAAGAGGAAGAGCCACGAACAAACCACAAACACGAACGACAAGAAACCTCTGAGAAATCGAACAAAACTCTACGAACGAATGATTCACTCACGATTTTCACTCGAAAACTCTCCTTCCACTCAATTCCTTTTTCCTTTCTCTGTTTCTCCCCGACGGCTCGCACTCCAACTATAAAAAGATCATGAGCTTAGGGTTTGCTCAATCGGACCGCGTGAAAATTGCGGTTTTAGCAAACCGACCCGCGATTAAGGAATTGGTGTCGATCGACACTAGCTTAAGGTGTCGATCGACACCTCCAAAAATACCCAATTTTTGGATTGCGGTCGTTACAATTCTCCTCCACTAAAATTGGATTCGTCCTCGAATCCTCACAAAACTGTCTACCAAAGACTCATACCTGACCCAAACCGGTCAAAACTATTCGAGATCACACCACTCGATCTCCAAGGCTCTCGTTCAGTCTCATGTTTATATGCCCTTTTTCAGACATCTATTACTCTTAACTCACTCCACACCCCTCCCACTCGTAGGACGCATACCTTGAGCTATCGGTGTCACACCACTCCTACTCGCAGGACGCATCCTTTGAGCTATCGATGTCTCGTGTCCCTTCCACTCTCAGGATGCATCCTTTGAGCGCCGGGTACACCGTGCCCCTTTCACTCTTAGGATGCATCCTTTGAGCTCCGGGTACGCAGGGAAGACTAATCAACCCCTCGAGAGAACACATTCTCTCAAAACAAATGAATGAGTTGCTCGGGACCGCATCCCCTAGAGTAATAAATTCTAAACGTCTATAAACATCTATCGACTAAACTACCTCTCGTGGTCAAACTCGATACTCCATAACCCGGAATATCACCACAAAACACATATAAGAATAACCATCTTATAAAACAAATAAATAAGAAACGACTCCATCTTATAAATCTTCAAAAAGTATAATCGTTACAACAAAAACGAAAATACAAAATGAGCAAACATGCTAAAAAACGAGACTAGAACCACAAAGAGAAATAAAGCTCAAACAACGATCTGCTTGTCGAACCATTTCCTGAACTTTAACTTCATCTTTGCCTCGGGCTCCCAAGTCTCCTCCTCGCAACTAGCACAATCCTATAAAATCCGCAACAAAAGAATCTTCTTCTGACGCAGCGCCTTGACTCTCCTCTCCAGAATCCTCACAGGAACCGCCAGAACAGTCAAATCAGGCTGAATATCCGCAGGGATCTCAGGTACTAACTTCTCCGACTCATGCATGCACTTCCTCAACATCGACACATAGAAAACCTTGTGAAATGCCTTCATGATCAGTGGAAACTCAAGCCGATACACCACTGGTCCAACTCACTCCACTACAGGAAACAGACCCATAAAATGCGGACTCAGCTTGTTCTCAGAAATGGATCTATTAGGACCTCTCAACATGGCCATCTTGAGATACACGCGATCTCCTACCGCGAACTCAAGCTCTCGCCTCCGCTTATCAGCGTAACTCCTCTGACGATCCTGAGCTTCCTTCATGTTCAACCTCACAACACGAATCTTCTCTGTCGTCTCCTGAACAAGGGTAGCTCCATGAATACTGCGCTCTCCCACTTGGGTCCAGCATAAAGGCATCCTACATGGCCTCCCATACAAAGCCTCGAAAGGAGCCATCCCGATACTCGCCTGAAAACTGTTGTTATAAGCAAAATCGACTAAACCCAAGTGATCGGCCTAATGGCCACCCCAATTCAGAACGCACATCCTCAACAAATCCTCTCTGACTGCCCATCAGTCTGCGGATGATATGCCGTACTCCTATGCAACTTAGTACCCATCTCTGCCTGAAACGCTCTCCAGAACTTCGATGCAAACAGAGGATCCCGATCAGAAACAATACTGGCTGGTACTCCATGCAGCCTCACAATCTCCTTCACAAACCTCTTAGCCAACTTATTCGCTCCGTCGGTCTTTTTAATGGCCAAAAAGTGTGCTGACTTGGTCAACTGGTCCACAATCACCCATATAGCATCATACGTCCGAAACGGGTAATCCCACTACAAAATCCATCGTGATCCTATCCCACTTCCACTCCGAAATGGGTAAACTCTGCAGAAGGCCACTCGGAACCTTATGCTCTGCTTTAACTAACGAACACGTGATGCACTTAGAGAAATAAGCCGCCACATCTCTCTTCATCCCGACCCAGTGATAATACTGTTTGAGATCACGATACATCTTGGTCGCTCCCGGATGAATCGAGAACTTACTCGCATGAGCCTCTCGTAGAATCTCCTACCTCAGTTCCTTAACCTTGGGTACACAAACCCGACCGCAAATAAGAATTGCCCCATTCGATGAGACCTGATACTCGGAGCCCGCTGCGGTTGACGCAATCACCAAACCTGAATTGCTCGCTTGAGCCGCAAGAATCCTACTCAAAATATCCGCCTGATCCACCACCTCTAAACCCAACGGTTCCTCTAAAATAGCACATAACCGCAGAGTGCTAACCCTTGCTAACCAGCGTCTCAATATCCTACTCTCGAGACGAATCCACTCGCCAACGAGTCAGAGCATCTGCTACCTGGTTTGCCTTACCATGATGATAGATAATATCCAACTCGTAATATGCCAACAGCTCATTCCAGCGCCTCTGTTTCACATTCAGCAACGGCTGAGTGAAAATGTGCTTCAGATTCTTATGATCTGTAAAAATCTGAACTTTTCCACCATACATATAGGATCTCCAAATCTTCAACGCAAACACCACTGCACCCAACTCTAAATCATGCGTGGGGTAATTACGCTCTGCACCCCTCAGCTACCTCGAAGCATACGCAATCACTCTACCCTCCTGCATCAACACGCAACCCAGATCAATCCCAGAACCATCCGTGTACACTACGTAAGGCTTACCCGGCTTGGGCAACGCCAACACTGGTGTACTCATCAACATCTCCTTAAGCCTCGAAAAGCTATCCTCGCACTTCTGAGACCAAACAAACGGGACATCCTTCCCGGTCAACTTTGTCATCGACTGAGCCATACGCGCAAAACCTTTGACGAACCTCCGATAATACCCTGCTAAACCCAGAAAACTCCTGATCTCCGTAGCATTAGTCGGTCTAGGCCAATCTCAAATAGACTCTATCTTAGCCGGATCCACAGAAACTCCCTCTGCAGAAACAATGACCAAGGAATCCCATCTCTCTCTGCTAGAAACTGCACTTGCTCAACTTAGCATAAAGCTTCTGCTCCCGAAGCTTCTCCAAAACTAACCGCAAATGGACCTCGTGCTCCTCTGAACTCTTCGAGTAAACCAAAATATCATCAATAAAGATAATGACGAAAACATCTAGATACTCTTGGAATATGCCGTTCATTAACCGCATGAATGTTGCTGGCACATTAGTCAACCCGAAAGGCATGACTACAAACTCGAAGTGACCATACCTGGTCCTGAAAGCAGTCTTCCAAACATCCACCTCGTCAATCGGAATCTGATGGTATCCTGATGCTAAGTCAATCTTGGAGAACCAAGTAGCACCCCTCAACTGGTCTAGCAACTCATCAATCCTCGGGAGAGGGTACTTGTTCTTCACAGTGACCCGGTTAAGTCCTCGGTAATCGATACACAATCGAAAACTACCATTTTTCTTCTTTACGAAAAAAGCACATGGGACTAAAAACCTCCCACTAACAAGGTCCTTACACAATTCATATACGTTGAGAACCCTACTAGACTATCACAAGTAAAATAACAGAAACAAACAACAATTCCCCACTAAAGAATTTACAAAGTCTGAGTCTAAGATTTTACCTGTGATTGAAGCGCCGCTATGCTGCCCCTGACCCACCTCTCTCGGGGTATAGATTTGCGGTGCTGGTCCAATCTGACCTAACAGCTGCACTGCCGCCAACTGCGCCACTGGTTGGACTACAGCGATAGCCATCCGCTGCGGTTTAGGATACATCGGCCTGATATGCTCGGGCTCTCGGCAGTTATAACAGACCCTGGTGTCCGACTGTCGCGGCTGCTGCTGCTGCTCACCATTCCCAGGGCAACTCGATAACTGATGCTCCAAACTGCCGCATCCATAACATGCTCCACCCCTCGAACTCTGACTGGGCCTGGAAGCACCATCCCATTTCCGTTTCTGTCCCTGCGCAAGCTTGCCGTCCTTGCCGGAACCAGAACCAGAACCACTCCGTGATTGCTGCTATCTCGGCTGTATAGCTGGGACAATAGACACTGGCACTACTGCGGCTGTCTGCCATCTCAGATCCTCCTCGATCCCTGCCACAACCTCTACCAGCTTCGCCCTCGAGGCGTACTCTGTCACTCTGCATCTGGTCTGGAAGTCCGGTTGCAGCCCCCTGAGGAACCTCTGGACCTGCGTTCGCTGATCCTCCATGCCCCTATCCGCATAGACAAGCAGCCTACTGAACTCAGCGTCATACTCACGAACAAACCTCGTCCCGAGATGATCTAGAGCCTCTTAAGGAAAGTACTGAGCGTTGAACTCGGCCACAAACTCTCCCCAGGTCTATGCTGCACCAAGCCTCCTGGCCTCTATAGCTCTCCACCAGGAATGAGCATCACCACTTAGATAGTGGACTGCCAACTCTACCTTGTACTCCTTAGCGCAACGAACCGAGCGGAAATTGCGCTCTATACGCAACCGCCACTCATCTGCCTCCTCCGGGCTAACACCACCTGAAAAGAAAGCAGTACTCATCCGCGGCATCTGACTCACCATCTCCAGGTAAGACGGATGGACCTCTGCAATCGCATCCCTCAACTGCACTTCCGCCACTAGAGGCAACACTGGAGCCTGAACCGGAACCGCCACCGAAAACCGCTCCAACAACTGCGCCATAAAGCCCTCCATACGCTCCCATCGATCCTGAGCTGGATCGGCCCCCGCACCTGGGCCCGCTCCTCTGCCAGCCATACCTACCCCTCTCCCGGCACCCACAACACTCACACTAGCATTACTGGCCTTGCCCACGGATCCCTCATGATGCGTAGGAGTCTCAGACGCATGCGTTGCACTCAAAGACGACTCAACTACTGGTCCACGACCACGACCCCGACCTCTGCCATGGCCTCTACCACGTCCACAACCTCTAGCTCCGGCTTCCATCTCTCTGTACTCATACAGAACAGGACAATAAGCTACAAGAAGTCACAATCAAACACAAAACTTACCGTGGAATCATTTTAAAAGGCCGATGAGGATGATACTAAGACTCTATTAAATTGACTAAGCACAAAAATCAATTTAAACACATAGTCTGAGGCATCCAAATTTCATTGTCCTAGAACCGTCTAGGCTCTGATACCAAAATGAAACAACCAGATTTTTTTTTTTTTTTTAAACTAACATTTCTACTGCGGAACATAAACATTTAAACCAATTTAATACTACAATAAATCCCTTAAACCACTTAAATTTAAATATCAAATTCAGGAATGAAACAATGCTAGCAACCTAAACAACCGGTTCGCTAGACTAAACAATAAAACACTAGACCTTATCATCCTCTTCTCTCGGCCTCGATTCCACGATCACACTTTTCCTTTACCTGCAACTCAAAGGGAAAAACAAAGTTGCGTGAGTATTATCATAAATACTCAGTGGAGCGGTCATCCCGCCAACAAGGTTAAACGCAAAATTACAAATAACACATTATTATCTTATTAAAACACATATTCAATTTTTAGGTTGAGAATATTTATAATCATCATATTAATTCCCATGTTACGATAAATTCACAAATTCATCATTTTCATTCGGGTGTCGATCGACACACCACCATGGTGTCGATCGACACTCGCTATCACGAACCAAAAATCTTTATCGAGGTGTCGATCGACGCCTCGTTGCAGAACCCAGAAACCGAGCCTATCCTCACAAGGCTCGATTCAGGACTTCAACGATTAACAAAACAATCCTCATACAACGAAACATCAATCAATCACAATACACAGCAACCATACACAAGCAATCATCACGAAAACAATAATCTAACAACGGATATTCAAAACCTAACGAGGAACCCACGATCACGCACTTACCTCGCTATTCAAAAAGGATTGACTACGGAAACGGATCACGAACCGACTGATCACGACCACAAACTCACTGACTCCTCACCAAAACCGCAAGAGGAAGAGCCACGAACAAACCACGAACACGAACGACAAGAAACCTCTGAGAAATCGAACAAAACTCTACAAACGAATGATTCACTCACGATTTTCACTCGAAAACTCTCCTTCCACTCAATTCCTTTTTCCTTTCTCTGTTTCTCCCCGACGGCTCGCAATCCAACTATAAAAAGATCATGAGCTTAGGGTTTGCTCAATCGGACTGCATGAAAATCGCGGTTTTAACAAACCGACCCGCGATTAAGGATTTGGTGTCGATCGACACTAGCTTAAGGTGTCGATCGACACCTCCAAAAATACCCTATTTTTGGATTGCGGTTGTTACAAAAAATTTTCTATTCAGTTGACAATAGCTTTTTTCTATTTATCTAAAAAACCAAATTTGGTAATGAACATAAAAAAAATGATTTAAACTAAATTTATTTTTTGTATGTGATATATTTATTTCTAATTCAAATGCAATACAAACCAAAACCAAAACCATACAAAATTATCCTTATTAGGTTATGTTATACCTTTGAGATAATTATTTATATACTAAGAAACAACGTTTTTCTAATTAGTTTAATACTTAAAAAATCAAAAAACATTTTATCCGCGTATTACGCGGAAATCACCTAGTATTATTAGCTTGATAGAAATTGGGTAACTGAAAAGCTAAAACAGAGTAATTCTAGTTTATGTATGTGATTTATGAGACACTTGTTATGGCACTGGTAAGACAATGTAAATGAAGATTACCATTCGCAAAGAACCGGTTCTTAGGTTCTGAAACAACCAACTTTTTTTTTTACTTAATCCGGATTACTATTCCCATAAATAATAATCTTCAACGATTAAATACCATAAATAAACAAACCAAGCAATCCAAATGAATTCAATAACCAATAAAACCAGGCTCAACACAAATTCTAATTCAAATATCAATAATTCAACTAACATTCTTAGCAATCTAACGTCCGATGCTATTAAAATGCAAACATGAACAAAAAATCCTATCATCCTCTCTCATTGCCTTGATTCCACGATCACACTTTATCTTTTCCTGCAACACATGAAAAAATAAGTTGCGTGAGTATTATCACTAATACTCAGTGAGATGGTCATCCCGTCTACCGGTTTCATAATAAGAAAAAGAATGCCAAACTATGCAACAACAATCAATTAACAATGATCGAATTACCGCAATAGGAACAATCAACAAATTCAGCAATGCAACAGGTGGTGTCGATCGACACACCACCATGGTGTTGATCGACACTCCAAAATGGAAACACAAAAAACAGGATGCACCGGCCGGTTGGGAGACCCAAAAACTAATAGCAGTACCGACCTAAACCGGGTGAACCGATTTCATGACTTCATCAACTCAACAGGCCCAATTCAGCCCAGCCCATCTAATTGGGCCAAACCGAGCTGCAGGTGGGCCGAACCGCTAATGGGCCAACCGACTTAAGGAGTGCAGCTCACGTCAAAAACCCTAGCCGACTTAGTCGAGTGTAAATACTATTGTATCATCCTCTTGAAAGGGGATCACAAATTCTTTGCAAAAACTATTGTATTCTTTTACAGCAAACACAACTAATAAAAACCTTTTCTCTACCTTTGTTCCTGAGATTTAACTCTTAAGTTTTGCTGATCTACCGCGAACCCAACAAATTCTAATGGTAGGAATCCAGCTCCCATAATTTGGCGCAAGAAGGAGTGGATCAACAAAGCTTCATACACAGAAACCACATACAAGTCCGAGAAGATGACCGATAGGAGCGAAACAACCTAGCAAAACGTGACGGACGGCAGCGCCAATCGAAACGAGCAGACGGCGTCCAAGGGATCCAGAGCAACCAGATAAAATAAGCAGACGGCATCCAACGGATCCAGAGCAACCGGACAGACCAAGCAGACGGCTTACACCGAGCAGACAGCTCACGCTGAACAGATGGCTCGCACCGAGCAGACAGCTCGCAACGAATAGAACAGGGAAAAACAGGCGCCGCCTAATGGATCTGATGCGACGGGCCCCCAAACCAATACGGCGCCAAACATAGAACCATCCAACGACATCAAGGAGATGTTGGCGGAGCTCCTCAGGAAATCCAAGGACCAAGAGGCGCTCAACAAATCCTTGACAGCTGAACTGCGAGCCCTAACAATGGCTACCCGTCCTCGCGGGCCAGGGATCTTTTGACAGCCTGTAGTTTGTGGGATCCTAACGAGCCTTGCTTTAATGCCTAGTGGCACGCGGAGAGTCGGCTGTCCACCCGGTGAGCAAAACTAGTGAACCGACGAAAGAACTACACCAGCCGAGAACGTAGCGGCACGAATCATCGATATCGTCGACCATACCAAAGAGGAAAACAACACCGACGACTTTGGGTTAGCAGGCGCTAGGAGAACCGTGCAAAGATGGAGCCAATTCGAGCACGAGCAAGAACTCACCAAGGAGGAAGAAAACCTCAAATGGGTTGAGCAGCTCAAAGATGCCATGCGCCAGACCACCGTAGATTTGCGGGAGATGCGCTCGGATGTCCACTGGGCAATTAGAAAAGTTCCATGAATCGACCAAAGCTAATCGCCCGAGTACTCGAAAAAGCACGTACGACGCCGTTCACGGAACGAATCATAAGGCGCGGCTCTCCGACCCTGGGAAAATCAGGATACCAACGTACGATGGAAAAACTGACCCAACCGAGCACATCACCGCCTTCTCTATCGCTATGGCCCATGCTAACTTTTGGCCGGAAGAAAAGGATATTGGTTACTGCCTCTTGTTCGTAGAATACCTCAAAGGAATGACTCTCCACTGGTTCTCGAGTTTGGAAAGGAATTCCATAAACAATTTCCTATAACTGTCTGAGGCATTCCTAAATTAGTACGCCATTTTGATTGAGCTGAGGTCTTCAGAGGTTGACCTTTGGACCATGACCCAATGCGTAACCAAAACCATACGGAGCTTCATTGAACGTTTCCAACTCGTTCTAACTCAGGTAGAGGGAATAGACGATAAGTCGGCGCCGAAGGCCTTGAAAAAGGGTCTCTGGTATGATTCAGAATTCCGATTCGAGACACCTTGCATCGGACTACCGGCTTCGCCAAAAGTGAAGAGGAGGTAAAGACTCTGGCACAGAAGTACGGGAAGTCCAAATGTGCTAACCCCCACCCGTCGGCAGCGCCGACAACAAAAAAACAGCACTGAAACTTTGTTCAGCACGAAGGCGGTTTCAGAGGCGCGCACAATTTCCAGGTGGGCTCACCCAATTTCGGTTACGGCCGAAGAGGTGGTCGAGGTCGAGGCCAAGGCTGAGGAAGAGGCCGAACTTTTGGAAATACTTGGACAAGGAACACAACTTATGACAAGTCAGCATTTTGCAAGCTGCACCAATTGCATGGGTACTCAACAACAAACTGTCGCGTTCTCAGCTCGTGGCTTACCGCGAAGCTAGCAGCTGGTGAGCTTGGAGGAAATATAAGCGTCAAGGACTTTGAAATAGAAGAAACGGCGAACCAAGACGAGGGAAATACTACTGGGGAACCCAACAAACAAGAAAGACAAAATGATAACACATCACAAAGAGGTCAGAAAAGAAGGGTTTGTAACATGATCATGGGCGGTTCTCACTACTACGCCAGCACGATCTCATCGATTAAGGCTTTTAAACGGCGCGCCGAAATCGGTGCCAACGTGCCCAGATCTTCGAAGTTCCCCAACGACGTTATTTCATTCTAGGAAATAGAAACTACCAACATCGACAAACCACATGGTGATCCGCTAGTGATTCGGTTAGTTATTGATGATTGGGATACCGCACGTATTCTGATCGACACTGGAAGTACCGTGGATATCATTTTCAGGGAGACTCTGGCTCAAGTGGAGATTGACTTCTCCTGAATGAAATCCCATCCCAAGCCGCTCACCTATTTTAACGGTGAAACCACAAGGACCTTAGGAACAATCGATTTGCCCGTCTGTGCTGAAGATGTCACCAAAGTGGTCAATTTCTTAGTATCTGATTACCCAGCTATCTATAATGTGATTATGGGTACGCCTTTGCTGAACTCAATGCGAGCGGTGGCATCCACTTACCACCTCTGCCTCAAGTTTCCTACAAAAGAAGGGGTAAAGGTGATTAAAGGGAGTCAAACAGCATCCCGAATGTGTTTCATGGCCGTGCATAAGCTAAGAAGCCAAACAACTTTCCCACTCCCCAAGGAGACACGAAAGAAGGAGAAAATAGATTGGGAGTCCTTAAAAAAACTCTTAAAGCTGTTATAGCAATTACAGATTGTAGAGGTCCGCAAAGAAGAGGCAAATAGATTAGACGACGACAATTCAGATCGGTGCATGTAGATTAGTGCAACCCTCAATAAATCAATCAAGCAGGAGCTGATCTCTTTCCTAAAGAGAAACCTAAGTATGTTCGCATGGTCAGCCGAAGACATGCCATGAATAGATATTACCGTGGCTAGTCATGAGCTGAATGTTAACCCAACCTTCAAACCAGTTAAATAGAAGCGCATAAGACTCGGTCCAGATAGAGGTCAAGCAGTTAACGACGAGGTAGAAAGGCTTTTGAAAGTCGGATCGATCTCAGAAGTTAAGTACGCGGATTGGCGGGTATGCATCAGTCGTTGTCAAAAAGAAGAACAACAAGTGGCGGGTATGCATTGATTTCACAGAATTAAATAAAGTATGCCCCAAAGACAGCTTCCCGCTGCCACATACTGATCGGCTTGTCGAAGCAACTGTAGGAAACAAGTTGCTCTCTTTTATGGATGCTTTCTCCGGCTATAACCAAATACTCATGAATCCCAGTAATCGCGAGAAAACCCCTTTTATCACAAATCGCAAGGTCTATTGCTACAAGGTTATGCCTTTAGGCTTGAAAAACGCCAGAGCAACATATTAGTGCTTGGTTAATAAGATGTTCGCAGATCAGCTTGAAAGGACAATGGAGGTCTACATAGACGACATGCTGGTAAAGTCGTTGGAAGAAAAAGACCATGTCTCCCACCTAGAGGAGTGATTCGGCAGACTCTATCTACACAACAAGAAGTTGAATCCAACTAAGTGTAGATTTGACGTCACCTCCGGCGAGTTTTTCGGCTACCAAGTAACCCATCATGGCATATAAGCTAACCCACAGCGGATCGATGCACTTATCCCAATGGCGTCGCCAAAATCAAAGAGAGAAGTGCATCGTCTATTTGGAAAAGTAGCCGTGTTAAACTGTTTTATTTTGAGTTCTACGGATAAATGCTTGCTCTTCTTTGATACTTTGAGAGGAATGAAAACATTTGAATGGATGGCAGAGTGCGAAGAGGCCTTCCAACAACTGAAAAAATACTTGGGAAGCCCACCATTTATGGCAAAACAAGTGAAAGGAGAGCCGCTTTTTCTTTATGTAGCAGTCTTAGTAACGGCTATAAGCGAAGTTCTGATTTGAGCAGATGGAAACGACTAGAAGCCCATCTTCTACACCAACAAATCACTAACTGGAGCCGAAACAAGATATCTTCTTACCGAGAAGTTAACGCTCGCCATTGTCACATCTGCCAGGATGCTAAAGCCGTATTTTCTGTCACACTCCATCATTGTGCTTAGCATTTTCCTGCTGCGTGTCGTGCTTCACAATCCAACCCAGCCTGGGAGGTTAGCAAGGTGGGCAATAGAGTTTAGCGAATTCGATATCGAGTACCGCAGTAGAGCCACATAAAGGCCCAAGTTTTGGCAGATTTCCTTGTTGAACTCCCTGAGGTAGACGCTGAAACCAAAATTGAGGATCCATCCGCTCTCCCTTGGCAACTCCATGTCGACGGATCATCCTTTAAACACGGTTCCGGAGTTGGTATTCGACTCTCGTCACTGACAGCGAGTCACTAGAATAGTTGTTCCGCCTCGGATTCCGAGCATCCAGCAACGAGGCCGAGTATGAAGCGCTAATTGCCAGCGTATGCCTCGCCCGCAGTCTAAAGATGAATAAAATCCAGGCTTTCTACGACTCCTAACTCGTTGTCAACCAGTTTCACGGTGAGTACGCAGCCAAAGATGATCGAATGGAAGCATACTTGAAGCTTACCAAAGAACTCGCGGCGGAGTTTGAAGAGTTTACACTTACTCGAATCCCACGGAAAAGAAAACTCGCAGGCGGTTCTGCTCGCATCCCTCGGATCTTCAACAAAGTTAGATGATGACCTTCAGCAGATTATCCCAGTTAAATTTATAGAGGAGCAATGTATAACTCTTCCGCAAGCAGTAAACGTTCTCACTCGAGCACAAGCCGCACAAAGGAAACCACTCCAAAATCAAGCCTAGCCGGTCAAACCAGATGGCCCGTTCGCATTAGAAGTTCGCACGCGCCAAAACAAGCCGAACATGAGCACGTTCGGCGCTTCTACAAAGGAGACTTAGTCATTCCTCGCGAGGTCCATTTCCTAGGGGTCCGCCGCATACTATTCCCTAAACAGGAAGAACTTAACCATCTCCTCATGCTTGACGATCTGGACCTCATTAACGAACGATGCGATAAGCATTAATAAAAATGACAGAGTACCAGCAAGCCGCAGCAAAATACTACCACTCCAAAGTTAAGATCTGGCGCTTCTACAAAGGAGACTTAGTCCTCCGAGAAGTGTTCCAGAACACGGCGGAGCCGAATGCCGGTAAGCTTGGCGCACACTAGGAAGGACCTTATCAAGTCACAAAGGTGGTCTGGCCATGGGTCTACGAACTCGCTAACATGATGGGCGAAATGATTCCATGCTCGTGGAACGCAAGGAAACTCAATAAATACTATTATTGAGTGTTTTATATGCTCGCGGTGAACTCTAACATATTTTCTAGATATATACCACCATATCCTAGCGGATAAAAAGTGTGCTATATAAATCTAAGTGTTCATTCTTGGAGTAGTTTTGTTCACGGGAACATTTCTGTAAACCAAAATGTCCAACTCAAAAACCTAGCTAACAAAATGTTCATCCTTGGAGCGGTTTTGTTCACGGGAACATTTTTGTAAACCAAAATGTCCAACTCAAAAACCCAAATAACAGAACGCAGGTACAACATAAATCTAAGCGTTCATTCTTTAAACAAAAATGTCCAACTGAAAAACCCAACCAACTGAATGCTGGTACGACATAAATATAAGTGTTCATTCTTGGAACAGATTTGTTCATGGGAACATTTCTGTAAACCAAAATGTCCACCAAAAACGAAACCAGTTAACACAACACTGATAAAAATAAATCTAATTACCATTATTGGAACGGATGCACTCTCGAGAGCACATCCATAAACTAAATTTCTAAGTCAGAAAATCGGTAACACCGCCGTAAAATTGGTAACACCCCTCATAAACAGCGAGTAATTTGGGAAACAATTTTTCGGTAGACCAAAAATACTTGTTGTCTGTATAATGCAAACTTTTGCAGATAAATAACGAGTTACAAAACCAAAAGCCGTTTCATAACGGATGCATGGCAAAAATTGCATAGCCATAACGGATACAAACCATCTGAATAGAAGCAAAGTTTGAAAATAATAAACAAAGGCCACTAAGGTAACAAGGAAAACATAAGGTTTAGGTGTTTAGCCGGTATCTCCGCCTCCCATGGCTTCGGCGTCGCTCTTCTCCACGAGCTCTTTAATTGCTTCAATCTTTTTCGCGCCCGGGCCCGGGTACGGTGCAAATCCAGACGTCCCAGGAACATCGTTCTCCTTATGTGGCATAATGATCTCAACCGCGCCATGCGGTACCTCGATAGCACCAACACCACCTGTCCAAATTCGGATCAGTTTAAAAATATATATATTTCTCATGACATACCAAGATTTCGAGAAAAAAGACAGAAAATTATCCGTCTCCTGCGTAACTAACAGTACAGCTAAAGCGCCAGCGACGCGCTCACTCGCATCAATCGGGATAGCCGAAGCGGCAGTACCGGAGCCGTCAGAGATTCTAGCATCGCTGGCAAGTCCAAGCCGCGAAGAGACGACCACATCAAAGTTTGAACCATAGAGGTTCTGAATACCGGCTCTCGCCGCGGATAGCTTGACCAGTTCGTTATCGTGAATCTCGGTAAACAAATCTTTCTTGAGAGGAGGAATCGTCAGCTCATCTTGAATCCCAGAGATCACCTCGCCAATCCGTTCATATGCACCGGCAAACTTGAGTGACGGCGAGTCCATATTTTTCCTCTCTTCAGGAAACGAAGGAGGTGCTTTGCCAATAAACATCGTTGAGCTGGGCGTTAACTTCTATGCAAGTGAGGTCTAACATGTCTTCCTTTGCTTCACCATTCAGGAGCTCGATTTCCTTCATGACACAAGCTATCTTGTCTTGAAACATCTTCTCCACTTCCTGTTTAGCCATAATTACGGCTCGGGAAACCTGAGACTCCAAAAACTCATCTGCGGCATGCAAATTGCGGGTCAACTTTGCTATCTTCGCCTCGTTCTTGGTTTTCGCCGACTCCAACACGATATTTCCGCGTTCCACATCTACACACTTAGACTTTGCCGTTTATAACTCGGCTCTCAAATCCGCTATTATCTTGAACTTTTCCATCTTTTCGGCCAAGGCAAGATTCTCGGTCTCCTTAGCCAATGTTTAAGCTTCACCGACACGGGTCTGGTCCTCTTGAGCACTCTTGTCATACTCCACAACTAGTCGGGATATCGCAGCAAAGAACTCCAAAACGAATTACCCGTAAATATTGGCACAACCAAAAAACATGATAACCAAAGTCTAACGAGTGGAGCAAATCTGATACCTTAGCTCCTTTAAGAGTCATCTCCGAGTAGGCTTTGCTCTTGGTTAAGCTGCTCATAATGTACATGCGGTCGTCCTTGTGCAGAACCTATGCAAAGAAGCTTGCCGACGCCTCGACATTATCATACAGTGCTCCTGGAGTAAGAGTCGTAGTCATTTGGGTAATACCAACAATTGGCTCGGGTGTGGTTGGGCGTTTGTCCTTTCTCTGTTTCTTCGCACCCTTATCATCACGGCTATCGCTATGATCCACATCTCAGGGCGGCAGAGCGTTGTTAAATCGTCTCGTCTTTTCCTTTTCCACCATCCCTTTCTTTCTTATTTGAATGGTGAACGGTAAGGCGAGAGGATAACGGCCTATCATCGGAATCTAAAACGGCGGGCTTCGAGCCCCTTGGTGCTGACGGCTCACCCACGGACGAAGATGGGAGAGATGAATACTTCGTAGGCACAAATCCCGAGCTACGACTTAGTGGAGGCGGAGACGGAGGTAATCTTATATCCATGGAAGTCCTGTGTCCCCTCTTATCGGACCAGCTCTCCATCTCCTCGGCGGCCCGGTGTTTCTTCTCCTCGGTAGCCTTACGCGCTTTCTCCTCGGCTATCTCCTTATTACGGTAAGTAGGCATCCTCATGTCGCTCGAGTGTTCTGATGACAGTGGTGGCGACGATTTAGCTGAAAGCCCCCCCAGAACAGCTCGCCCTCTCTCGAGCTGTTCCAATTGCACTTGCGAGCTCAAGTTTCTTGTGGATTTTCGTTAGACCTGAAGGCTTCTTGATTTTCGGAGGCCGAACTACAAAACATGAAGGAAAACAAAATTGGTTATGATCATAAAATAATCTAAGTGTCAAAATAAACGGCTACGCCGTGATCCCAAGTAAACTACAAATCCGCTACCAGTTTGCCTTCATTTAGTTTTGACCGACCGAAGAAAGTTTGCCCCCACCAAAGCTTCGGATATCTTTACAAAGACAAAATAATCTTCCGCATTCTCGTATTTACTGGGGAAACGGTCAATAACCCTTCGTAGCTTTTTGTAGGAAAGATAGTATTTTATATTTTCTTTCGGGCCGCGACGCTGAATTTTGAGAGAGCACATTAAGTGGTTGGCTCTGATCTCTATCCTACGCTAATAACTCCAGACAAGAATCCCAACCAGGTGACGGATTCCACGGGAATTGATTTGAGGAAGCGCAAGTCGGTACTCCCACAAAAATAGAAGGATAGCCTTGGGGATCGAAAACCACAATTAGCCGAGATAGAAGAAACTCTCTTAAAGAGTGAAATATCCCTTGGGCGGCTCTTCTGCTCGATCATATGGATCGGGTTCCATTAGCTCAACCGATTCCGGAATCGAAAAATGTCGCCTAAGAGTAAGAAGGATTTCATCGGTGGAAAGACTTGAAGTGGGAGGATTAGGCCGAATCACTTTTTGTTTCTTTGTTTCTTTCTTGAGAAACAGTTCGCCCGATGTTTCAGTTCCCTCGGTGGTAGAATCATGAAGAGAGGGAGCGATAATTTCCAGGCGATTTGGATGTTCCGTACTGGACAACACACCCGAAGACTGCGGCTCGAGAGAAAGCCCGCGACTCAGTTCTTCCGTCGACATAAGCAAATCACTTTCCCAAAAGAGGTTCGCTGTTGAGAAGCGTGGCTCGTTTTGGAAAGGATTTTGAAATTCCAAAAATGGTTCGCCTACAAGAGAGCGTGGCTCGTCCTTAAAAAAAACGGTTCACTCTCAAGCAACGTGGCTCATTCTGAAATAATTCCAAAGTGGTCCGTTCGTAAAAATGTGGCACACTCTTGAACACAGCTCAACCAAGTCGGTGGCTCTACTAAATCAATTGCTCCACCAAATTTGTGACAAGTCATCACAACGCTAATTAAGTCTCAAATTTCCCTTGCTCACGGATCGGTCGAATATTTGGCTCAGCAATTCCTAGATTCCGGCTCGGGACCCGTCGAATTTGTGGATCCACCAACTCACGAAAAGGTGATGGCGGTTTGAGGCTCGCCGATTGCAATTCGGGGATTCATGAACAGTTTGCAGTTCACCGGTTGTTTTCTCCGGAAAGACGCCGGTGACGGTTTGGATCCGGTTTCGGATACGTGGCTCGCGGTTCGGGTTCGGAGTTAGACCTATGGCTCGCAGTTTGGTTACGTGAGCTCGGTGAGATAACTCTCCGGCGCGGCACAAGGACGGCTGTGGCTCGGTGAAACAACCCTCCGGTGCGGTGCAAGAACGGCGGAGGCTCGGATCCACCCACCAACCAAATGGTTCGGGCTACGACACTAGCTCGGTTCGGGCTACGACACTAGCTCGGTTCGGGCTTGATGAGTCATGGCTCGGGTTGAATTAATGGTACAAGTCACGGTTTAGCTCGCGGTCCACGGCTCGGGGTGAACCATGTGGGTCGGCTCAACAATGTGGTAATGGCGGTTCGGACCGAATAATCAACTGCCAGGATTGGCCCAGATTCGCACCGGTGGCAGACGGCGGTGGCGCTATGGCCGGCGGCAGACAAGGAACAAAAAAAAACAAAAACCAAACCTAAACCTAGAGAAAAACGTGAGAAAGGGAGAGAAGATAGAAGAAGATGATACTTTTTGGGATTTGTGGGGAATGAGGTTGTGACATAGTCATCTCCTTCTCTTCATTTATATAGGGGAAGAGCCCAAAATTTGCCTTGAGCCCCGCGCTAAACCTATTTTCCCTTCTTTTCTCTTCAAAAGTCCACTAAAAGCCCAATTCATCTCTTTGCCTCACAAAGCCCAATAAAAGCCACGGATCGGCAGAACAAGAATATTTACGGCAACACCGTTTAGCGGCTTAGTATTCCTTGCAAAAAAAAAACACTTTATATATAGACATACTTGAAAACCATTATGCCCGAGCCGCGCCTCTGTGCTGCGAATTTCTTTACACTAAACGGCTCAGAGGATAATCAATTTAGACTAATCAAATCGGAAATCCGAATCATAAACACGAGAAAATAGTTGGAACAATTTCTTTTGTTTGATCTTAAACTTTTAATAATATTTTGGCTTCCCCATCACTGATAATTCCGAGCTGGGGGGCTAACTGTAGGGGTCGAATTCCCCCCTTGAAGATCATCAGAAGAAAATGGCTAAGTCTGGGTAAGAAAGAGCTCTACCGAGAATCTAGGATGCACCGGCCGGTTGGGAGACCTGAAAACTAATAGCAATATCGAACAAAACCGGGTGAACCGATTTCATGACTTCATCAACTCACAGACCCAATTCAGCTCAGCCCATCTAATTGGGCCAAACCGAGCTGCAGGTGGGCCGAACCGCTAATGGGCCAGCCGACTTAAGGAGTGCAGCTCACGCCAAAAACCCTAGCCGACTTAGTCTAGTATAAATACTATTGTATCATCCTCTTGAAAGGTAATCACGAATTCTTAGCAAAAACTATTTTATTCTTTAACAGCAAACACAACTAATAAAAATATTCTTCTCAACCTTTGTTCTTGAGATTTAACTCTTAAGTTTTGCAGATCTAACGCAAACCCGGCAGATTCTAATTGTAGGAATCCAGCTCCCACATCGATTGACACTCCTCGCATAAACCAGAATCGAGTCAAATCCTCATGCGATTCGATTATGTTTCATCTTGCGAGTTAAATTCACGAAAAACACACGATAATCACACGGAAATCACATAACAACAATCAAAACAAAACAATTCCATCACAGTTCAATCAATTAATAACCTAACAATTCCCATAACCACGATTACACACTCACCTTGATTACGGATTGATAAAGAGTCGAACAGAATGAACACAAAATCAGACTCGGAAACGACACGAATCCTCTAATTTTCTCTACCAAAAAACAAGCAAACTCACACAAATCTCTCATTAAACTCTATTTCTCTCTAATTCTGCTTACGAACACGACTTTTTCACAGAAAATACGGCCATAGCTCTATTATACCACGTTCTAGGGTTCCGCACCCAAACCGACGTAAACCAGACAATTAAAAATCAAATCGGAAACAACCCAGAATTTGGTGTCGATCGACACCCATTCTGGTGTCGATCCCCCATTCCAAAATCCACATTTTGGTTTCTGGATGTTATAGGTTCTTTCTTAAGCGAGAATCTTCTGGCGAATGTGTAAGCGATCTGCGCGCTTTCTTTCACTGCATTCCCAAGCTGGCCCAGCATTACATCTAGGCCGCCTTTGCCTTTACCTTCTTCAAGAACATTCGTCTCTATGTAAAGTATACTCTTGGTCGACAGGCCCGCTGCAACCCCAACCGGGGTTTGCTCGTAAATTTTGTTGAGATCAGTCTCCTCATTGCTCTCTCCCGCAACGAAAAACAGTTTGTCAACATAATCCACAAGATTTGAATTGTCTATCAAAACCTTTTCAACAAGTGTTGTATTAGATGCATCTTCTCGTACTCGTTTAAGAGCACTCTATGCATAAAAAAAGAACTAATGATGTGAGATTCTTGAGCTTTCATCTCAAAACTAATTAGACCATGGCTCTTACATTATTATATATTGACTAGGTCACTTAGGACGCAATTAATTAAAAATGCTCCAAGATTTTCATTAACTTTTTATAGCAAGTTACCTTACAGTAAATTTTCTCAATATGCATATGGATCGACTCTCAACTCTGGCTTTGAGCTTGAAAGAATAACAAATCTGAAGTGTAAAATTTGCAAAAATATTTTAAAAATAGTTGTTTAGTATTGTTGTCGTTATTAGAGTTACATATGCGATTTAACCCCTAAATCGGATTGGGGGAATGTTACATCCAGTGCAAACACATTGTCCATTGACACATTTTCTTACATTACAAGAAGGACAATGGTCATGGGATATATTTTCGTTGGTGCAAGGTCCTCCACGGTTCGGTCTTATAATCGTCACATCCTCACTAACACTTCCTCCTACCTCCAATGCTTTAGCTTTCAAAATTTGAAAGGTTTTTTTTGTCAACAAACGCATATTTTGGATTCATATAGTGACATAAAACGACACTAACAAATCATATTAGATTTATAACCTGATGGGGGAGTGTAACAATCATCGCAAACACATTGTGTGAATTTACAGCCAGGACAATGGTTATGGCATATATTGCTGTTGGTACAAGGACCTCCACGTTGAGGTGTGATTACTTCTCCTTCCAATGCTTTAGCTATACATAAACCTATATATACATATAAACGAGTATGTTATATACCAATATATGATGCATTATCTAATTTATAATCGGTAAATCAAACGAAGAAAGGTTTTCTTCGAATTGGATTAGAATTGAGTTCAAACCCCGACATCAACGAGAAATGAGCCATAAAACCAATGGTATTGATGTACTTGTCACTACAAGAAAACAGGCTAATTTCCGATGGAAATTTCTTCCCCTCGGAAATCCGTTGGATAGTTCCGACGGCAATCCAACGGAATGCTGACACAGAGGTTTTCCGTCGGAATTCCGTCACATTTTCAGATGGTATACCGACAGAAATCCACTCTCTCAGCTTTCCGTTGGAATACCGTCGGCAATTACCGACGGAAGACAGACGAATACGAGATGTCGTTACATTCCGACGGTATATCGACGGAATTCGGACTTTCCGATGTCGGCAAAGTTTGATTGGTCAGCATGTACGGGCGGACGGATTTCCGACGGCATTCCGACGGTTTCCGATGTCGGCAAAGTTTGAGTGGTTCCCATATCGTCTACGGTGGATGATGTGATTGGTGGGGTGTTATGTCGGATGTATTGACGAAATTCCAACGGATTTTCGACGGAAATCCGTTCTACATAAGTTTGCAGAATTCGTCATTCCATCATAACAAAATTTCGAGTACCAAACAAAATTATAAAGATGAGTTCATATTTTCGGTCATGGATGGACGAGCCAATGATGGAAGAGGGGTCGAACTCATTAACGACCGAATACGCTCAAGGTATTTGCGAGTTCATGCAATTACCTAGAAATCAAGAGGCGGCCAACAAAGGTCAGAATATCATATGTCCTTGTTCTAATTACTGTAATAGAATTAGTGTTGCGGTTCCGACTGTTTGGAATATAGATTTAGGGCGGGATATAAGGTTTGGTATTTACATGGAGAAAAGAATTATGAATATGGTAGTACCAGTAGCAATGAACCTTATTTTCCGTCTAGCGTAGGGGAACCTACAACGGAAGTAGATGTTGGGGTAAGTACGGTTGCGATGGTTAACGATGCGTTTAGAGAGAATTTGCAGTCGGGTGGGTATCATGAGGGTGATAGGGTTGAAGAACCTAATTTAGAATCTCGAAGGTTTTTCGATATGTTAGACGCATCAAAGCAACCACTATACAGCGGTTGTAGGGATGGTCATTCACCGCTATCTTCTGCTAGTAGGATGATGAACCTGAAGACTGATTATAATTTGTCCGAAGAATGTGTTGATGCATTCGCCGAGTTCGTGAAAGATGTTTTGCCAGAAGATAATCTGGCCCCACGATCATACTACGAGATCCAAAAACTTGTCGCCGGTCTTGGTTTGCCCTACCAGGTTATAGACGTGTGCATCGACAACTGTATGATATACTGGAGAGAAGACGAGAACCGGAACAAATGTAAATTTTGCCAGAAACCCCGGTTACAGGACACAAGTGGCAGGGTGAAGATTCCATTCAAACGGATGTGGTATTTACCCTTAACGGAGAGGTTGAAGAGGCTGTACGAATCAAAGCGCACAACTAAGGCTATGAGATGGCATGCAGAGCATAGTCAAGATGGAGATATCACGCATCCTTCTGACGCGGAAGCGTGGAAACACTTCCAATCCGTATATCCAGATTTTGCATATGAACGACGGAATGTATACATAGGCTTATCCACTGATGGTTTCAATCCGTTTGGCAAGCATGGAAGAAAATATTCATTGTGGCCGGTCATCGTAACACCTTACAATTTGCCTCCATCTATGTGCATGCGGTGAGAGTTCCTGTTTCTCTCAATTCTAGTTCCCGGGCCAGATCATCCAAGACGGTCGCTCGATATATTCCTCCAACCATTGATCTGTGAGTTGCAGATGTTGTGGGAGCATGGTGTTGAGGCTTATGATGTTTCAGTCCAGCAGAATTTCAACATGCGTGCGGTTCTTATGTGGACCATAAGCGATTTTCCAGCGTACGGTATGTTATCAGGATGGAGAACGGATGGAAGATTGGTTTGTCCTTATTGCCAAGACAATAATAAATCATTCCAACTGCAGCACGGAAGGAAGACTTCATGGTTTGATTGTCACAGGCGTTTTTTACCGGCAGATCATCCATATTGTCGGTCTAAAAGACATTTCAGGAAGAATCTACAAGTGTTATATGGTCCACCTCCGAAGATAGATGGTCGCAGCATATTGGAACAATTACGTGATTTTGGTGCCGAGCGAACTCCTGAATGTGGGGGTAATGACCATCACCGCGTCGACGGTTGTGGAGAATATCACAATTGGCACAAGAAAAGTATTTTCTGGGATTTGCCTTACTGGAAAGACCATCTATTGTGGCATAATCTAGATGTCATGCATGTTGAAAAGAATTTTTTTGACAACATCATGAACACCATATTAAACGTCCCAGGAAAAACCAAAGACAACTGGAAGTCTAGATTCGACTTGCCATTGATTTGTTCGAGGCCATCTCTTCATGTTTCAAATGGTAGATTGCCGATGCCTGCTTACCGGTTAGACGCTGGGCAGAAAGAAGTATTTTTTGAATGGTTCAAAAAATTTGTCAAATTTCCAGACGGCTACGCATCTAATTTACGTAATTGCGTGGATTCAACGGAAGGCAAGTTTATAGGAATGAAGAGTCATGATTGTCATGTCGTGATGCAGCGTCTTCTTCCATTTGTATTTGCATATCTTCTTCCAGAACCTATCCACCAAGCAATTGGAGGTATATTTCTTACTCCCATTAGTTTCTTACTACCATAATATTACTATATATATATATATGTACTAACTTGTTTAATTTTTGTTTATAGGAGTTGGTGCATCCTTCTGAGATTTATGTTCAAGAACGCTTACCGTCCACGGGATACGTAACTTGGAGGCCAATATCCCGGTTCTCCTTTGTAATCTTGTGAAGATATTTCCACCGTCTTTTTTTGACGTTATGGAATACCTTCCTATTCACCTCCCACGAGAAGCAGCCTTAAGAGGCCCTGTTCAATACCGATGGATGTATCCGTTCGAGCGTTACATGTTCCACCTGAAGAAAAAGGTTAAAAATTTGAGCAAGGTTGAGGGATCTATTGTCGCACAAAGCCTAAACGAGGAAGTCTCACACTTTTCCGAATATTACTTTCCATCGGCAGTTCGCACTAAGACGAGACGTCCTGCCCGACATGATGATAGAGGTGAGAAAGCAGTCTATGCCGTGGTTGTTCCTGATTTGTTTGCCCAAGTTGGTCGAGCAAGTGGAAAAGGAAAGAAACGCAAACTATCAGCCCAAGAGGTCACACATTTGCATACGTAATGTAAGTTTCTCCGCCAAAACCCAATGTAAGTTTTACATAAAACTCCATTAGAGTTTTTGCTAAACTCCATTAAAACTCCATTAGAGTTTTTGCTAAACTCCATTAGAAATTTAAACTCCATTTAAATTGAAGAACAATTTCTAGGTTAGATGTTAAATGTGGATTGGGATTTGTTAAATGTGGAATGAAAGAAGTTAGGGTTCATGAGGATTTTAGAATTTAGGAATTGATTTTCATATGTTTTTGTGATTTTTTTTTATTTAAGGTATGATTAATATGTAAAATTTTAAATTTCTAAATATCCTATATAAAATATTTTAAGATAATCATTTTAAATCCTTCAAATTTATAAATTTTATAACATTAATAAAACAATTTAAACCTTTAAAATTTTAAACCTATTTAAAAATAATAAAATTTAAAACTCTAAATCCTTTAAATCCTTTAAATTTAAAATTTTAAAATTTTATTACTTTAACAATTTAAACTTTTAAATCCTTCAAATTTATAAATTTTATAACATTAATAAAACAATTTAACCTTTAAAATTTTAAACCTATTTAAAAATAATAAAATTTAAAACTTTAAATCCTTTAAATCCTTTCAATTTAAAATTTTAATAATTTATTACTTTAACAATTTAAACCTTTAAATCCTTCAAATTTATAAATTTTATAACATTAATAAAACTATTTAAACCTTTAAAATTTTAAACCTATTTAAAAATAATAAAATTTAAAACTTTAAATCCTTTAAATACTTAAAATTTAAAATTTTAAAACTTTATTACTTAAAAAATTTAAACCTTTAAATCCTTCAAATTTATAAATTTGATAACATTAATAAAACAATTTAAACCTTTAAAATTTTAAACCTATTTAAAAATAATAAAATTTAAAACTTTAAATCCATTAAATCCTTTAAATTTAAAATTTTAAAAATTTATTACTTAAAAAATTTAAACCTTTAAATCCTTCAAATTTAAAAATTGTATAACATTTATTAAAACATTTAAACCTTTAAAATTTTAAACCTATTTAAAAATAATAAAATTTAAAACTTTAAATCCTTTAAATTTAAAAATTAAAAAATTAAAAATTTTATAACTTTAACAATTTTTACATTTAAATCCTTCAAATTTCAAAATTTATTAACATTAATATCCTTATATCCCTAAATCCGAAATTTCCTAATTCCTAAATCCGAAATTTTCCTAATTCCGAATATCCTTATATCCCTAAATCCGAAATTTCCAAATAACTAAATCGCAAAATCTCAAAATCCCCAATTCCTATAAATTCCATATTCCATAAATCGTGAAATCTCAAACTCTTAGAATTTTGGAAATCGTAGGAACTATCCGCGATATCATCATTCTAGAGGAGGTGGGACTTCCAGTAGGGGAGGTCGGAGTGGAACTGAGACGCATATCCCTGACAGTTCTCCCGACTTAGAGACCCCACACATGTCTCAGCCCCCGGCTATAGCCTTCTCAGCTCCCACATCCATGACCATCGAGCAGTTTGTGTCGCAACCCGGACGTGATAGGTTGACTCATCTAGATCCAGACACGCCACCTAACACGACCTGGTAACTCTTATTTAAATTTCAATTGGATAAAATTATTTTAGTAAAATATTTAACTAAACTAAATATTTTATTAGATTCCAATACTCGGGAAACGGGATTACGGGTTCTATCAACGGAATGATGAATTCGTTGGTAACTAAACCGTATCCCACATACCACGATAAGCCAGTGGAGGACGGGGATATTTGGTTCCGACAATTTGCGGTATGATTTTATTTTATAAGTTTAAAATATATTTCCTATATGACTCACATTTTAATTACTAATGCGAGATTGTGGTGTTTTTGCAGCAAGATTATACGTGGGACCCACCGCTCACTTCGTTGGTCCGAAAGAGATTCGACAAAAAGGCTGCGAGGAAGTAATCGTTGAAGATCAGCGAGTGGAAAGATGCGTGGTACAAAACCGGGAAGGTGCCTCGGGTTATGAAACATAAAGACGCATGTTGGGATGGACTAGTTGCACATTGGGAACAGGAGGCAACTCGGGCCACCTCAGAGAGAAACTCAACTAACCGCAATAGCGACCGGAAGGGGAAGGGAAAAGTGACCCACAACCTCGGAGCAACGAGCAAGGCTTCACTTGCAAACAAAATGGTAAATATTTAAATAATTCATAATTTTTAAAAATTCTCTAACAAAATTTTATATGTTAACATTTTCAGGAGACCGGTGTGTTTCCTTCGAATCTTGCATTGCTCAAAGCTGCGCACACCAACAAGAAGACCGGTGACATTCAAGATCTCATTGCTCGTGAAATCGTGGAGACTGTGGAGAGGCTTGGGGAGCAGTACCTCCAATCGCAACCGATCGAGGAAGGAACTCCGGCGCCCACCGAAGTTCCATACGAGAAGATCAACGAGTTCACCTACGAGGTTAGTAACCGTGTCACTTTTAAAAAAATTTCAAATTAACTTTTAATACACCTAAGTTCTAAGATTTAATTTCTTTTTTATCGTAGGCGACTCCCAAGACCAGAGGCCGTGTTTTCGGCCTCCCTGAAGATAGTTGCTCGTCCGTTTCGTCGGTTCGTTACGGTGGTGGTAGCAAATTGGAGGCAGAAAACCGAGACCTGACCGAGCGGCTTAGGGCAGTGGAGCAAGCGAGAGTGGCAGATAAGAAGGAGGCCGAGGAAGCGAGAGCGTGAGATAAGGCGGAGGCGGAGGAACGATTTCGAGCTATGGAACAGAAGATGAACGACTTCTTCAGTTCCCGTAGGCCAGAATAGGCCTTTTGACGTTTTAATATTTATTGTAAAACTTAAAAATACTTTTAAAACAATTTTAATTTAATCAGTTTTTTTTTAATTTTCAATATTTTTAAATGTTTTATTATAATTTATTTATTTTAAATTGTTTAATTATTTTTAATTTTTGGTAAAAAAGAACGAAAACCGTCGGAATTCCCTCGGTATTCTTGTACCGTCGGAACTCCGTCGGTACTCGCCGGAAGTCCGACACCCTCGGAACTCCGTCGGTACTCGCCGGAAGTCCGACACCGTCGGTACTTGCCGGAAGTCCGACACCGTCGGAACTCCGTCGGTACTCGCTGGAAGTTGACGGAATCCGGCTATCCGTTTTCCGTCTAAGAGCCGTCGCAGGTGGGCGACAGAATGCCGACGGATTTTAATTTCCGACGTGATAGAACTGACAGACCAATCCCGTCGGACTACCGTCGGAAAAGGGCTAATTCCGACGGAAATGAGACGGTTTAGGCCGTCGGAATATCGCCTGTTTTCTTGTAGTGTGTATTGAATTTGGGCATAAATTATCATGTGAATAAGTTAAAAGAAAAGTGATATATTTTAAGTTAAAATTTGAAACATTAGACTCACATGAAAGCGAAATCAAAAGGCCAAGAAGAAGTACTTTCATCGATGCCATGTTCTCCGTTTTGATAATTGTGATTTTCTATATGCATTCATCATTCCAATAATGTATATATAGATACATTTATTCAATCTTGGTCAATATATCTAATTTATTAATACTAATTTTTAGATTCATTCCAATAAAGCAGCTATCAACTTTGCATTCATTCTAATTTTAGAATCATATATTCTGAATGAATTTGGTATAAATTTTTTCAACGTATGTATTTTTTGTTAACATATTTCAAGTAAAGCATCTAGAAAGATTATAGTTTAGATATTATTCCATTATAGTTTATTTTCACAAATATATTTAGATATTATTCCATTATAGTTATTTTCACAAATATTATTCCATCTAAAAAGATTATAGTTTAGATATTATACAATATATTTCTATATGAGATTGATTATAATAAATTAATAATACATATGATTAAATTTAGCTAGTAAACTTATGACTTTCATTAAAAAAAAATGTTGATTTTGTCAACAAATTATGTTTTTTAGATACGTATGTAGAATATATAAAATTTTGGCGACCACAGTATGTTTGATTGGTGATTGTGAATTTCGTAGCAAAAGTTGGGTTGGTGGTTTTAGGCTAGCTGGACAGAGGTAGACAACGATTTGATGGCTGAAGAAAGAACAAATTACAAAACGATCAAGAAGAGATCTATATTAAATAGATATGTGAAAATAAAAATATAGCATTAATGTATACTTTTGTTTATTATAAAATATTCAATTCATGTAAATGATTAGAATAATGTCGAGAGAGTAAGTGAAAATGATATATATGAATAAACCAAAAAAATCCTTTACGTACTGGAAAAGAAATCATTGAAATATAAATTCTATTTGATCTTAAAGTTAAGATAATAAAAAATCATTTATTTATATCAATAAAAATTAGTTTGTATAAAACTAATTATCACATATATTGTAGTAAACGTAAATTTTGTGTGCCAAATATTTATATTTGTGAAAGAAAAAAAAAACAAGTTGTAAGCCAACTGATTAGGTCAAGATTTCGCAAACTTTGTTGGAATGGATTTTTGGTAACCTACGGAGAAGAGTGGATACGGGAGATGGCCCATGGGCTACAGTATTGGTTGTGGCAGTGTGGTGGGCATGGAAATGGAGGTATAGTAATGTATTTGGAGATACGCGCCTATGGAAAGATCGGGTGCGGTTCATTAAGAATTGGGCGAAAAAGGTTACTTCAGCGAACGCAAAGATCTTCGTACAGCCGGTGATGGAGCAAAGAGTGGAGCAGAGTATTAGATGGCACCCACCGTAGCCGGGTTGGTACAAGTTAAACACAGATGGTGTGTCGCGAGGAAATCCAGGACCGGCTACGGCAGGAGGAGTGCTCCGTGATGAGAATGGCAGTTGGTGTGGTGGTTTTGCTTTGAATATTGGGCGGTGTTCTGAGCCTTTAGCAGAGCTTTGGGGAGTATATTATGGGTTGTGTATTGCCTGGGAGAAGCGAATGACGCGAGTGGAGTTAGAGGTAGATTCATAGATGGTGGTTGGTTTTCTCACGACAGGGATCGGTGACTCACATCCTTTGTTTTCCTAGTACGTTTGTGCCATGACTTTTTATCGAGGGACTGGATAGTCCGAATTGTTCACGTGTATAGGGAGGCAAATCATCTTGCAGATGGATTAGCAACCTATGCGTTTTCTTTACCGTTTGGTTTTCATGCTATGAATTTCGTTCCGAATGACGTTGAATCTATCTTGAGGGAGGATATCCATGGATATTCACAATTAAGACGAGTCCGATTGTAGTTTATTTTATATTGTTCTAATAAAATATGAGGGATTTCCTTCAGCCATTCACAAAAAAAAAATGATTAGGTTAAGACTAAAAAAAAAGCGTAAATACATTAAAATAAAAGGAAATTAGTATCATGAAGTGACCTTAGCCTAGTGGTTGGAGGTAAGTTCACAAAAGGCAGACACCATCATACACGGGATCGGGTCCTCCCTCCTACTTAATGTAGGTATTAATAGGCTAAGGGGCCGGCCAGTTGTGGCCCAGTATTGACAAAAAAAAAAAAATTACATCTATAATGCACATTGCACTAATAATTAATGATGTAACATAACCTAAATTATAATTATAACAGTTTGCTATTGGCAGATAAATGTAAAAAAACTATGTTTTGACATAACAGTTTGCTATTGGCAGATAAATGTAAAAAAAATGAATAGCTGACTATGCATTCATAAATAGTCAACTATAATCATAGTGAATTAATCACAAAGTAAAAAATGAATAGCTGACTATGCATTCGTTTACATAGACAATGTTTTATATAGTCAACTATTTTAATCAAGAGACGTGAGGTGATAGCCAATTCTATTCACATCATGCTACACACCTAATTAGAGTTTCCAAAACTATTATACACCTAATTAACCTTAAAATAACTAATTATTATTATTATTATTATTACCTTGTCATCACACATTTGATGATCATTAAAAATGAGACATGACAGAAAAACCATTGTAGAAAAGTTACAAATGCCAGCCATTTAAACAAGTAAATTTGGTAGTGATGGAGGGAAGAAACATTTGGTGCAAACACATTGTTTTAAGAAACATTTTGCATATTTACAGTCGGAACAATTCTTTCTTCTCTAACAAGTAAATTTGGTTGTGGAGGTTTACATCGACTGCAAACACATTGCAGGACCCGCGAGAAAAATGATCTTCCCTGGTTAGTATAATTATACAAAAATAAGGACAGAATTGTTCTATGTAAGATCAAGGAACCTTATATATATATATATATATATATGCGATATGAGACTGACCTTGTGAATTGCCACCAAGTTTTTTAGTAGCAATGTGTTCTAATACTTTCTTTTACACTAGATAGGCCATAATGGTCCTCGTCAAGAATCTTTTCTGCACTCACGACATCATAATTTTCATCACTACAAATATAAACACAGATGATTTTTTCTTAGATTCTAAATGAGCTTATATTTATGTGAATTGAATCTAAATAAGCAAAATCTGCAGATTCTCAAGAGCAATTTGCAATCAAGGTAGTTACAAACGATACTACACTTGTTATCGGACTTTACCACCATCAGTTCTTAGGCTCTTCTATTATAACTTGTTTTACATATTTTGGAATATGAACTGTATTATGCTCAATCTTTTCCTTAAATTTTTCTTGCAAAGAAATACAAACGCAGAGATAATTGTTTTCAAATTTTCGTATGATGATTATGATCATGATATAATTTACTTGAAGTTGAAGGTACTTTAACCATGTCATTACGCGCAACCGGATTTATCATCGTTTTATAATCCAATCTGATATATCATGGTTTTTATGGTTTGTAGCCATGATATAAGTCCGTTTTCAAGAGTCTTTTTAGTGTTTTTCGAGTCCTTTGTGTTTTTATTAGGTACTTGGACGTTTGGAGCAACACTGGTGTTTACTGGAGCTTTCTGGAGCATTTTGGAACAAGGATGCAAAGTCAGAAGTTCAGATTGGAAAATCAGGCAAGATGTCGAGCGAAATAGTGTTTTCTGTCGATCGACGTGAAGAAAAAGATGTGTGTCGAGCAACACAACTTACCACGTCGTTCGACACGCCCCAATTTCGGACCAAAACCTCAATTATGAAGATATTGCAGTTTTGCCCCAGAAGTTCCAGATGTTTGCAGTTCTGCCCCAAGTCGTTATCATTCAGTTCCAGATGAGTATGCAGTTCTAACTCTATATATATAGTTATTTTAGACCATTGTTTAGGTCACGCTTTATCATTCATAGAGATTTTTAGCAGAGAGATTCAGAGCTTTAGGGAGACAAGTTCATACTCATCAGAGATTTCTTTGAACCCTCTTTGTATCTTTTACTCTTACCTTTTAATGCAGTATTATTCAGTTATCATGTTTGCATTAATTATGTCTGAGTAATCTGCTAGTTAGGCTTTAGGGTTTTCAAAGGATGATGAAAGATTGATATAATTTATTTACTATTGGGATTGCATCATATCTAAATTTATCACTTTGATTGCATTAACTCTGATTTAAGATTGATCACCTTACGTTAGATATATTAGGTTGTTTAATAGATACGACAGTGTTATTGAATAACTGGAACTGAATCATAAGTGAGCAAGGATTCGATTCGCAACGACAATTGGCTTTGAATCCTTGTGAACAAATCAAACTTGAACTTAATGCTTGTTTAAATTAATCTGGTTTCGCAACGACAGTTGGTCTTCTAGGGTTTAAACATAGATAGTAGTTGCAACGATAGTTGATTTACTTTACAGTAGTTTGAGTTCTAGAATCGCACTTCATAATTATCCTGATAGTAACTTTATTTTGCAATTTGGAATCATTCCTGCGAATTTCCTAAGGCCTAGCGTTTGTCTTTTATTGAATTTAAATCGTTAAACATTCACCCTTGATTTACTTTTACTGCATTGTTTTCATTACAACCATATTTACTTAGCATAATTCGAACATTGAAATCTATTGCATTTAATTGATTCCATGTGGATTGACACCCTAAATACTGCATAAGATCTCTTAATTTGAGAGAGTAGCTCTAGGGAAATTTGAGCATATCAAATTTTGGCGCCGTTGCCGGGGAGTCAAAAACCATTAGATTTCTTTTATTAGAATTTTATCTAAGTTTTCTTTTACTTTAAATTTACTAACTAGCTTCTTTTGTTTCGCGTTTCAGGTGTATGCCTAAGCACAACACAAGAAGTCAGAAAAACAAAGAGCTAGTTGAATTCGATCTGGACACTTTAGCACTTTTAGAGCGCACCAACAAAAAAACTACAAGAGAAGCTAAGAAGATGGTTGCTCCTAAGGTTTTGTTCCAGAGAGAAGATGGGTTGTACGATAGAGAGGGAAATTGTTACAACGAGGACGGTCAGATGCTTGATGCTGAGGGGAACGTTGTTGAGGAGGTCGTTGAAGATCGGGATGATGAGATCGTTCGAATTGAGGAGGAAAATCGCGCGGATGAAGAAGAAAGGCAGCATGTCGAGCGACACAATTAGCAGATCGCTCGACGCGAAGAAGACAGGCGTGTCGCTCGATAGCTTGAGGATGTCGCTCGACAGGAGCAAAAATTACGTGTCGCTCGACACGGTGGAGGCATCGCTCGACACGACCCTCTGGCTGCTCTACTTCGCAACTTTAATAGTGAGCAAGGACGCACATTTACAGATTTCAACAGACCTGAGCAATACTATGCTAATCGGTATGCGATTCAATACTAGCATTTTCTTCAGAGGAATAAGTTTTTCATATGCTGTATCTTTGGACACTGCCAACAATGGAGACTTCAATACAAACTCTCCTGAGGCTGCCTTGAGACTGATCGAGAACCTGGCTAACAGTAATAACACGAAGAATCTCGACTACGAGAGAAGCCAGTTTGGTCAGATTGGTAACAACAACCAGCTGGCTCAAGTAACTAAGAAACTGGATTCGATGCATGATCTTCTAGCTGGGAAGAAGTCAGTTCAGTTTGCTAAGGAGATAGAGACGTTTGAGCCAGAGGAGCATACTGAGGATGGGGAAGTAGCCTATGTTAACGGGAATGGTTTTCAGAGATACGGTAATCAGCAAGGAAACAAAGGCTACAACAACAACTATTAGAAGAGTTCTTTCACAGGAGCTCTAAGTTCGCCTACTTACACTCCTAAGCCGCAGTATCAGAATGTTGGGTATCAAAACAATGACTATCAAAAGCCTACCTACACTAGGACTTACAGATCATCTTCTTATCAGTCTCCACCTCCTCCATCTGCTACAAGTAAAATAGAGCCTATGATGGAACAACTTTTAGAAGGACAACAGAAGATGACCGTAGACTTCAACGGGAAGATGGATTCACTGTACACTGACCTTAATGGGAAGATTGAAGCGCTGAACATCCATATGAAGAAGCTTGATACACAGGTTGCGCAGACTGCAGAGTCCATGAAGAGGCAAGATGGATTTCTTCCATCCCGGATGGATTTGAATCCCAAGAATAACAATGCGAGAGGTGCTATGGCCATTGTTACTCGGAGCAGAAGCAAGCTGGAACCAGTGCAAAGTGAGGAAGTTGATGCGAGTCCAGTAGACGAGCCGGATGAAGAAGATGAAGTTGAAGATTTTGTGACAGAGGACTCTGTCGAGCGACACAACAAACCTCGTCGCTCGACACGACCAGAAACAAGCGACCAATCGACAGAAGTAGAGGTTTCAGTCGACGCGACCAAAACATATGTGTCGAGCGACACAGACAAGCCCGTCGCTCGACATGATGCTCCTGCAGACCCGAAACTTGCAGATTCTTCCGGTTCTCCGACCGTAGCTGCTTACAAACCAAAACTCCCTTATCCTAGGAAGCAGAAAAAGTCCAAACAGGAGCTGGATGAGGCTAGGTGCAAGGCTATGATGGATAAGCTTGTCATTAAAATGCCTTTGATTGATGCGATTAGAACCACTCCGGTTATCAAGCGACATTGAAGAAGATGGTCACTAGGAGTTTGAGTCATGAAGAGGGATGTGCTATGATCAGCGAGCAAGTTAATGCGATGATTCAGGACCGTGTTCCTGAGAAGCTTAAAGATCTGAGAAGTTTTATGCTAGATTGTTTGATTTTTAAGAAGAGGTTTCCGCGTTCTATATGCGATTTGGGTTCCAGCATCAATTTGATGCCCTTCTTAGTAGGAATTAGTCTTGGGATGACATACTTTCAACTTACTAGGATCTCTCTTATCCTAGCGGACAGATCGGTGAGGATTCCAGAAGGCGTTCTGGAAGACGTTATGATTAAGGTTGGAGAGTGCTTGATTCCTGCTGATTTTGTCATCTTGGAGTACGAATTGGAACCCAAAGATCCTCTTATCTTAGGTAGATCTTTCTTGGCTACAGCTGGTGCCATGATTGATGTGAAAGGAGGTCGCATTTCGCTGAATGTAGGAGATCTAGAGATGAAATTCGACATGGATAAGCAGATGAGGAAGCCTACTATCGATGGTCAAACATTCTATGTGGATTCAATCGATGATCTTACTAAAGAGTACTTCCATGGGAACAATTTCAAGCATCCTTTGAACCGAGTTTTGAATGATTCAGCCGCAGAATCAGAATACTTGGATGAGACTGCTAAGGGCTATGCGACATTGCTTGATGCAAGTGAGACAGTGCTGAGTGTGGATACTTCCAAGGAAATGGTTCATACTTCAAAGAAAGCTGAAAAGTTTAGCGATTGGAGCGAGGAAAAGGCTCCAAAAATCAAGTTGAAACCACTTCCTGCAGGGCTAAGGTACGCATTTCTTGGTCCTAATTCTACTTATCCAGTTATCGTTAGTGCTTCTTTGAACAATGTGGAACTTGCATTACTACTGAACAAGCTGCGCAAATTTCGCAAAGCTCTTGGGTATTCTCTTGATGATATTTCAGGCATCTCTCAGGACTTGTGCATGCATAGGATCAATCTTGAGGATGAGACTAAGTCATCGATTGAGCATCAGAGAAGACTGAATCCAAATTTGACTGAAGTGGTCAAGAAAGAGATTATGAAATTGCTGGAGGCTAGGATCATCTATCCAATTTCGGACAGCGCTTGGATTAGTCCAGTTCATGTAGTTCCTAAGAAGGGAGGAGTCACAGTGGTTAAGAACGAGAAGAATGAGCTGATTCCGACAAGGACTGTGACAGGACACCGGATGTGCATTGATTACAGGAAGCTGAACGCAGCGACAAGAAAGGATCATTTTCCCTTGCCATTCATTGATAAGATGTTGGAGAGGTTGGCTAACCATCCTTACTATTACTTCCTCAATGGGTATTCAAGATTCTTTCAGATTCCCATTCATCCGGATGATCAAGAGAAGATTACATTCACTTGTCCCTATGACACTTTTGCATATCGCAGAATGCCCTTTGGACTGTGTAATGCTCCTGCTACTTTCCTGCGCTGTATGATGTCTATCATAACAGACATGATTGAAGATTACATGGAGGTTTTCATGGATGACTTTTCGGTCTATGGGTCTTCTTTCAAGGACTGCTTGGATAATCTGGAGAAGGTACTAGCAAGATACGAAGAGAAGCACTTGGTTCTGAATTGGGAGAAATGTCACTTCATGGTTAAGGATGACATTGTACTTGGTCACAGGATTTCAGAGGCTGGAATCGAGGTTGATCGCTCGAAGATAGAGGTGATGACTAGTCTTCAACCACCAGACAATGTGAAGGCAGTGAGGAGTTTCCTTGGACATGCTGGTTTTTACAGGTGATTCATCAAGGATTTCAGTAAAATCGCGAGGCCGTTGACTGCTCTTCTTTGCAAGGATGTGAAATTTGAGTTTTCTGAAGAGTGCTTATCGGCTTTTGAGCAAATCAAGAAGGCTCTAGTGAGTGCTCCTATAGTGCTACCTCTGGATTGGGATTTGCCTTTTGAGGTGATGTATGATGCTAGCGATTTTGCTGTTGGAGCTATCCTGGGACAAAGGAAAGACAAGAAGCTGCATGCTATCTATTATGCGAGCCGAACACTAGATGATGCACAAAGAAACTACGCAACCACGAAAAAGGAATTATTGGCTGTAGTGTTTGCCTTTGAGAAATTTCGTCCCTATCTCATTGGTGCTAAGGTCAAGTACTTGATGCAGAAGAAGGATGCGAAACCAAGGTTGTTGCAATGGATTTTGCTTCTTCAGGAAATCGATATTGAGGTTAAGGACAAGAAAGGAGCTGAGAATGGTGTTGCAGATCATCTTTCACGGATCAGATCAAAGATGATGTTCCAATTGTTGATTTTTTGCCGGAAGAGAGCATCAATTTGATCGAGAGTGGAAATCTGGGGACCGTGTCAAGCGACGGACATTGGTGTCGCTCAACAGGAATAAATTTTTTGAAATTCCAGAGTTGTGATTTAGTCGTGTCGATCAACACAATGGACCGTGTCGCTCGACACGACAAGCTGTCAACAAATTTTCCTCCAGATTTCGTGAATGAGATTCTCGGGGAATTCGCTTATGCTGTAACTGAAGAAGTTCGTCCATGGTACGTTGATATTTCCAATTACCTTGCTGCAGATGATGAACCTTATGATCTTAAAGGATATGAGAAGAAGAGGTTGTTTAGAGAGCTTAGGAGATACTACTGGGATGAGCCTTATCTGTATAGGCATTACTCGGATGGAATGTATAGGAGATGCATCGCTGAGTCGGAAGTTGAGAATGTGCTGTTTCAATGTCATGGTTCGGAGTATGCTGGACATTTTGCTACATTCAAGACTCTTGCTAAGATACTTCAAGCTGGATTTTGGTGGCTGACCATGTTCAAAGATGCTCATGCTTTCATCTCTAGATGTGATGCGTGTCAGAAGAAAGGGAAGATCAGCAGGAGGAACTAAATGCCACAACACTTCATCCTAGAAGTTGAAGTCTTTGACTGCTGGGGAATCAATTTCATGGGTCCTTTCCGATCTTCTTATGGGAACAAGTACATTCTTGTTGTTGTGGACTACGTTTCTAAGTGGGTAAAAGCAATTGCTAGTCCGAAAAACGATTCAACTGTGGTTCTTAAGCTGTTTAAGACCATCATCTTCCCTAGATTCGGAGTGCCTCGGATAGTTATAAGTGATGGTGGCCCACACTTTATCAACAAGATATTTGTTAATCTCCTAAGCAAGTAATGTGTTCAGCATATAGTAGCTTCTCCTTATCATCCCCAGACGAGTGGACAAGTCGAGGTTTCAAATCGACGGATTAAGGAGATTCTGGAAAAGACAGTGGGAACTACTAGGCGTGATTGGTCCGTTAAGCTGGATAACGCGATTTGGGCATACAGGACTGCATTTAAGACACCTCTTGGGACTCACCATTTCATCTGCTTTATGGGAAAGCATGCCATCTTCCAGTTGAGCTTGAAGACGCAACAGCTTGGGCAGTGAAGCGAGTGAATTACGATATCAAGAGTGCTGCAGAAAGGCGTCTGATTCAGTTGAATGAACTAGATGAGATTCGCATTCATGCCTATGACAATTCCAAGTTATACAAAGAGCATACTAAGGCATATCACAATAAGAAGACCGTCTCTAGGAATTTTGAACCGAATGACCAAGTCCTACTCTATAACTCGCGCTTGCACTTGTTTTCTAGAAAGCTCCGTTCACGCTGGTCCGGGCCTTTCACTGTCAAGGAAGCTAAGTCACATGGAGCAATTGTGCTAGTGGGTTCAGATGGTCGAGAATTCACCGTGAATGGCCAGAGGGTGAAGCATTATTGGACGCAAGCCAAGATTCCAAAAGGAAACACCAGTCCTTTGGATGATGCACCCGAAGTCTGAGTTCAGACACAGTCAAGCTAGTGACTAAAAAAGAGCGCTTAGTGGGAGGCAACCCACTTGTGAGTGTAAATATTTGTTTTTACTTTCAGTTTTTCATTTTATTTTTTTTCAATTTTACGTTTAGTTTCGGTGTTGTTTTTGGTTTTCAGGAAATCGAAAAATCGGATGCAAAAATGTTCGTGTCGATCGACGAAGAAAGCGTGTCACTCGACACGGATGAAAACAACGTGTCGCTCGTTCGACTTGTTATGTCGCTCGACACGAAGACACGGCCCAGGTAAGTCATTTAAATCCCGAGTCTCGTGTTCTTTGTTTTATTTATCCAAAACCCGAAAATCTCAAAAACCTTTCAAAATCCAATTTCTCTCTCGTTTCTTCACCGATTAAAGTGATTTTTGACCCTAATCCACTCGATTTTTCACTCTCTATCTGATTCTATCACTCTCTCACTTGATCTGCAAGGTATGTTCTCTCAATTTCGACTTTTTCAACTCGGCCAAGGTTTGAAACCTCTAAATTTGACTTGTTTCACTCGTTTATTTGCATGAATCCAACTTGTTTAGGTTGTTTTAGAGTGAATTCAGTTTACACATGTTGTTAATTCAAGTAATTTTGCAAATTTTGAGAATTTGTTGACTTGGGAAGAACTTGATAATTTCGGATTTTGAAACGGATTAGAGTGAAATTTGTGTTGAATTGATGTTGTTGGGAGTACTGTGAGTGAATATTGATGATTGTTTTCCACGAATTTGAAAATTTTCTAGATTTCAATTTTTCGATAAATGTTTCGCCCCTAATTTCAGATTTTTGGATTTTTGTTTGGCTTTTTGGTTTGTTTTGCGGATGGCCCAGCACAAGCAACGAACTCCTCGCATTCCTACTGTTCCCACACCTATTGATGCTGAATTGGAAGAGGACCAGTTTGTGACAGATCCAGAAACTTGGGAAATCTTGGAGGATGTTCTTCGGACTGAGTTACCATGGCCTCGTGCAGAAGGAACGCCTATCCCAATTGCGGATGCATGGGAACAGCCGACCACGAAGGTCATTTTGAGTGGAGCTTTAGAGCAAAGTCCCATTTCTGAGTTATGGGATGATTATGACTCGATGTTTTACAATGGTTGGTTGAGAGTTAAGGTAAAGCCTACTCGATTTGCAGACGAGCGAGCTTTGAGACTTATGGAGATCATCCAATTGCTTAGCAACGCCAATCTAGGGAGCATTGCTACTAAGCACTATCCCCTTTACCCGGATTTGGCGAGACAGGTACTTGCTACAGTTAGGATTGATTACAGTGGACAGCCTGGATTTCGAGCTGAGTTTCCAAAACACCATGTTTTACGATTCTAAAACGGTAACAGTTTTAAAATGTATCGTTAAGGGTATAGGGTTTAGAAATTTGCTAAGGTTTTGCGACGAAATTGTCGCAAATCTGTTGCAAATTTCTATTTTTGCGACGGATTTGCGATAAAACCGTCGCAAAGTCGTTGCAAATTTCTAAACCCTATACCCTAAACGATACATTTTTAACCGTTTCCGTTTTAAACATCCCATAATTGGTATATAAAAGTATTCGTATAAGTCGTGTAATGAATAAACATATTTTGAAAATTATTCGAGTAAGACACTTATGAAAACATTATCGAGAAACATAAGTATATATCATACATTGTACTATGAATATGATCAATCTAACATTTTTGACGATTTTACGAAGTACTTCAATTATTGGGCTACCTTTGCTTCATAAATGCACTAAGGACTTAAAAACGTGTATATTTACCATTTATGTATCGTAAAAATGGTCTAAAACACTCAAAACCCTATTTATACCCTAAACTCTTTTGCTACGTAATTGCGACGAAAACACAAATTACAGTTTGCGACGATTGTGCGACGATATTTGAGCGGTAAACAAAATGTTTTTGTAAATTTTTAGATTTTGCTACGACTTTTGAGCGGTAAACGAAAAGTTTTTGTAAATTTTTAGATTTTTTGACTATTTTGCGACGACTTTTGAGTGGCAAACAAAAAGTTTTTGCGGCAAACGTGAAAAAATCGGTCAGTTTGCGACGGAATTGCGATTAAATTGCGACGCAAAATCCCTATATAATGAATTCCCACTTCCTCTTTCATTCCTCACATATCCCTTTCTCTACAAAAAGCTTTCTCTCTTTAAAAAAAACACTCCCACGATCCAAATCAATTCCCGACCTTTGAAGGTAATCTTCTAAACTTTTCTTGTGTTTTATTACTTTTAAATTTTGTATTTGTATATAATTAATTAATTGATTGTGGTGATTAGTATTACAGTTGGAAACTATCGAGACCATCTACGATAACATGTTCGCGGAGTTAGCGAAGACGAACCTCGTAATTGTCGAGCTTATGGTTTCGAAGAAACAAGAAACTTCGCAACGAAGGGCCGAAACAGACGAAGGAGGCACATCGAGCGGGGATCCGATCGATGATAATAATTTCGGTTTTAGCTTTATGTAGTAAAACTTTATTTTATGGTTTTTTAAAATTTAAATATTTTTGGATATTTTAATTTTAAATATTTAATCTTAAATTTTAAATATTAAATTTTTTTTTTATAAATCAGCTCACAAATCGTCGCAAACCGTCACAAATTTAAGCCGCAAATCCGTCGGAAAACATTTAGCCGCAATTCCGTCGCAAAACGTTTCGACGCAAAACAGCCGCAAAAAAATGCCGCAATCTCGTCGCAAAACTTGAAGTCGCAACTTCCTCGCAAATTAGTTAGACGCAAAAGCGTCGCTAAACTAGCAGCGTATTTGCGACAAAAATTATATTTGCGGCGATTTTGCGACGATTTTGGGTTTGCGACGAGCCAGATGCGACAAACCTAAAATCCTCGCAATTTTCCATTTGCGACGGTTTTGCGACGAAAATCGCCCTCGCAAAAGGACCTGTTTTCTTGTAGTGTAGGTCGGGTTTTAATACCAACCTGGTTTTGATTCGCTTTATTAACCGATCTACATGGTTTACGATTGAGTTTTGTGAGCAACCGGAAAACCCATAAATTGGGTAAATTAGTTGTTATAATTTTGTTATGCGGTGTTATAGTATGAGCAAAATATTTGGGGTCTATCTGGGAGGATAAGTTTCAAACGGGGGAGAATTAGTACGTTTTCCTAATCTATTGACTCTTTGACGTTTAAGAGAATCATAACTTCATTAGTAGTTTAGTACTAAACGCACTTTCTATGTTTGATTAAGAAAATTTGATATATCATAAAAACAAACATTTTTTTTTTAACTCTAGTTCAAATGACCGAAAATCATCTAATGATGTGTGCCTTAGACTATTAAACAAATATGTACAGCATAATAATGTTCAATTTTTTTTGTCTGTACATCTAAGGAAATCGAGATTATAAACAAGTTTTTGTCACATGCATCATGCATGTCGTGATTGTCACATGTCTTAGCATATCTTACTCAAATTCAAGTCAATAAGCAAAATCATGGTAGATTACTCGAGGAGAGTAGAATTCAAGTCTTAAATATCCGAATTTTTACTCCGAAATTTAGAAATGTCTTTACTAAAAAAATCAAGCCAATATAACCACAACAAACTGTTTTAAATACTATCTTTGCATGTTACTAAATAGCAAATGGTAACAACTTATTACTAAGATCTTGATAATCTATTTGAGTTTGCGTTTACTACGTCTTGAAATATCCGAAGTCCCTAACCATCATAACATATAAACAAACAATTAAATCATAAATCTTTACGGTCGGAACAACCGTAGATATCAAAAGAATTTGATTGAGAACAGTAGTTGAGAATCCGAGAGGGAAAACAAAGCCGATTGTTAAAAGTCCAAACATTACGGTGATATAGTTATCCAAAAAATAAAAAAACAGTACGGTAATTTTCAAATTTATATTGTGGAAACGAATTTGATAAGTGTATATATAGCTTATCACTGTGGAACAATTGAAATGATCATTGTGAAAGCAAAATAATTGGATATTAGGGGAGGACTGTTAATTGAGACCTTACTTTCGCGACTGTTGCTAGGCAATGACGACCGGAGAAAAAAGATTATGGATGACATAAAGTAGAGGCCTAGAGCAAGCTAGCTTAAGTTTACCCTATAGTTTCTTGTGCGGAAAATCCAGAAAGTAGTCAAAATTTGAGGACGAAAAATAGTACTATAGTATAAGGAAAGATTGACAAAACACAAATGTTGTGTGCAAAGAGGTGTTGTTTCATGAATAGTTTCTTGTTCATTGCATTCGTTGCCAAGAAATTAAGATGCAAGTTTCGAAGCGAAGAAACCACTCGGAGTTAAAAAAAGAAGAAGTTATCGTCTTGTTGAGTGAAGTCACAATACAAGAAAACAACCGCAAATCCGACGGAATTTCCGACGGTAATCCGACCGATTTCCGACGGAACTGAAATTTTTCAATTCCGTCGGAAATCTGTCGGAATTATTTCCGACGGACAAGAACACTGTCTGAAATCGGTCGGATTATTGGACCGTGTAACTAGCCGGTGCCGACACCGGCGGTGATTCCGGTTAGCTGTCGGAAATCCGTCGGAAATTATGAACCGTTAATATTTTCCGACGGATTTCCGACAGACACATAACTAGCTGTCGGAAATCTGTCGGAAAAATAGCCGTTATATAGCCGTTATTATATCCGTTTGATTTTCGACGCTTTTCCGACAGATTTCCGACGGTCAGCGTATTTATATATATGATTCCACACATCTTCATTCACTCACAACAACAACAACTTCCAACCAAACATTTCTTAGAAAAAATCGTCAAGAGAGTGAGATATCATCTTCTAGATATTATAGATCGTGGATGGATGAAGAGATGTATGATCCGGAGTCGAAGACATTAAATACAAGTTATGCACGAGGTATATGCGAGTTCATGGCGGTTGTCGGGAATCGAAAGGTGATAAAATGTCCATGTTTAAATTGTTGGAATTCGCGTAATGTTAATGTAGAACAAGTTTGGCATCACTTGTATACCAATGGTTTTATGCCGGGATACAAAATTTGGTTTTTTCATGGAGAAACTAATAATGATGGTGCTAGTAGTAGCAGTGCACCATATGTTGCGGATAGCTTAGGCGAACATAGAACAGATAACTTAGGTGAACATAGAACGGATAGCTTAGGCGAACATAGAACGGAAGTAGATTTTGGTGTAGGTACTGCTGAGATGGTTCATGATGCGTTTAGAGAGAATTTGCCATCGATCGTAATAGGGGAGGATAGAGTAGAAGAACCAAATGAAGAATTTAGAAGATTTTATGATATGTTAGACGCAGGGAAGCAGCCCTTATATGATGGGTGTCGAGACGGACATTCACCTTTATCAACTGCTAGTAGACTGATGACCATTAAGACGGACTTCAATTTGGCGGAAGACTGTGTTGATGCGATAGCAGATTTTGAGAAAGATATTTTGCCTGAAGATAATCAGGCACCTGCATCATTCTACGAGATACAGAAACTTCTAGCTGGTCTTGGTATGCCGTATCAGGTGATAGATGTATGCATCGACAACTGTATGCTATATTGGAGAGAAGACGAAGATCGGAGAAGATGTAAATTTTGTCGTAAACCATGGTATCAGGAAACTGGTGGGAGAGTTCCAATTCCATATAAACGTATGTGGTACTTACCATTGACAGCGAGGTTAAAGAGGTTATATCAATCTGCGCGAATGGCAGAACAAATGAGATGGCATGCAGAGCATCGTCAAGATGGAGAGATTACACATCCTTCAGATGCAAAAGCGTGGAAACATTTTCAAATGTTGTATCCGGATTTTGCATACGAGTCAAGAAATGTGTACCTCGGGTTAAGTACGGATGGTTTCAACCCATTTGGGAAGCATGGAAGGCAGTATTCTTTGTGGCCCGTAATCGTAACACCGTACAATTTGCCCCCTGGTATGTGCATGCGTCGAGAGTTTTTATTCCTCTCCGTTCTTATTCCCGGCCCTGAGCATCCGAAGAGATCACTGGATGTAATCCTCCAGCCATTGATTTATGAGTTACAAATGCTATGGAGTCATGGTGTCGAAGCGTTTGATGTTTCACGGAAGCAGAATTTTCTGATGCGTGCGGTCCTTATGTGGACTGTTAGCGATTTCCTAGCATACGGTATGCTATCTGGATGGACTACTCATGGATGATTATCGTGCCCGTTTTGCCAAGACAACACTGACGCTTTCCAATTGAGGAATGGAAGAAAGCCATGTTGGTTTGATTGCCATAGAAGGTTTCTACCGAACGGCCATCCTTATCGTCGGTCTAAAAGATTATTTAAGAAAAATACACAAGTGGTTGATGCTCCAATTGATGAGATATACGGTCGTACTATATTGGAGCAGTTGAGAGATTTTGGTGCTGAGAGGACTCCTGATTGTGGGGGTAATGGGCATGAACCGCTTTGTGGTGTAGGGGAAGCTCACAACTGGCACAAGAAGAGTATATTTTGGGATTTTCCGTATTGCCGTATTGGAAGGATCATTAAGGCACAACCTCGATGTGATGCATATTGAAAAGAACTTCTTTGACAACATCATGAATACGGTGTTAAACATCCCGGGAAAGCCAAAAGACAATGTGAAGTCTAGGATGGATGTTTCAAAGATTTGCTACCGTCATTATCTTGATCGTCTTCCCGATGGTACATATCCTTTTCCTCCGTACCGATTGCAAATACAAAAGATAAGAGAATTTTTCCGGTGGATTAAAGACGAAGTTAAATTCACTGATGGATATGCAGCTAATCTGGGTAACTGCGTAGACTCGCGATACCTAAAGTTTATGGAACTGAAGAGTCATGATTGTCATGTACTGATGCAGAGGCTTCTTCCATTTGCTTTTACCCATCTCCTTCCTCAAACTGTCCACGAAGCTATTGCAGTAGTTAGTGCTTTCTTTAAGGATTTATGCACGAGGACACTTACAGTTGAGGGGATCCGCAACTTAGATGCCAATATACCAGTGATCCTTTGCAATCTTGAGAAGATCTTTCCGCCGTCTTTTTTTGATGTTATGGAACATCTTCCCCTACACCTCCCCGGCGAAGCCGAACTAGGTGGTCCCGTTCAATTTCGTTGGATGTATCCTTTCGAGCGGTACATGTTCTATATAAAGAAGAAGGTCAAAAATTTGGCTCGAGTTGAAGGTTCTATTGTCGCACAGAGTATCGATGAAGAATCATCACAGTTTGCGGAATATTACTTTCTGCGGGGAGTTCGTACGAAGAGTAGACGTCCTGCTCGTCATGATGATCGAGGTGAGAGAGTCACGTATGCCGCGCTCGTCCCTGAGTTGTTTTCGAAAGTTGGCCGAGTGATTGGGAGAGGGAAGAGACGTTACCTATCATAAGATGAGTGGAGTCACTTACATATGTATATCCTCACGAATTGTGAGGAGATGGCGGAGTACGAAAGGTAAAAACAGAACTTATTTAAATACTTATTTTTTTTATACCTAAGTAATATATAGGTTTCATATGTTATATATTGTTGTTTGCTTTCAGGATTTACATTGCATTAATACGTCGCTATTATCCGGATATGACAGAAGACAAACTTGGAGAATCTAAGGAAACCGAGTTTCCAAATTGGCTGCAATATTACGTAAGTTTTTAAAAAACGCTTATATATCTTAAAATTAGTGAATTAATTATGGGACTGAATAAAATGTTTGTTTATTAATTTGTCTAAATTATTATCTCAGGTTTCTGAAGGAATGAAGAATGGAGAAAGGTTTCCGACATGGTTACAAGAGATAGTTTCTGGCCCAAGCTTCGAAGCAACTTCATACGTTCAGTATTGCACTAGGGGATTTGCATTTAGGATTCGTGAAGAAAGGTCGAGGCGAACTGAAGATTACGGTATTTCAGCTACAAGTGGTGATGTAGTCTACTACGGGATTCTCAAAGAAATATTGAAAGTGAGTATCCACGAATGTTGGGCATGAGGTGCATTGTTTTCTTGTGTGAGTGGTATGATCCGTCATATCCAGAAGGTGTTCAGGTGAGCCAATTTGGCGTCACTTCAGTAAATTCTTCTAAGAGACTGCAAAAGTATGACCCATTCATCCTAGCATCACAGGCAGACCAGATTTGATTTTAAAATTTTATAATACGTGCGTTATAGATAAATAATGATATTGTAATTGCCTAAACTAAATATGTTTGTTTCAGGTATGCTACATTTTTTACCCTAGGGTAACACATCGAGGCGATCCTTGGATTACAGTGACTCCAATTAATCCAAGAGGGAGACTATATGGAGTTGCTGAGCAAGATGCTATGCAACCAACTAGAATTACTCCGATGGCTCCAGTTGGTCATTCTTCAGCGGTGGACCTTTTTGTTGATTTCACTGAATTTGGTGATAATATAGTACATTCAGAATCAGAAGAAGAAGTTGGAGAATTTGATGAAGACGAAGACACAATTCCTTCGGAAGGATCAGACTCAGACTTAGATTTAGGATTTTCATATGTTTGTATTTGTTAACATAACCAAGAATTTAAGATAATTTACATTTTTCTATTTTTTTTTAAAAAAAATAATGTTCCGTCGGAAATCTGTCGGAAATATATATATATTTCCGACAGCTTTCCGACAGAAACTGATATTTATATAATTCTTATAAAAAATTCACCTGTGTATATATTCTTTTAAAGCATGCGTCGGAAATATGTCGGAAATATATATATTTTTCCGACAGATTTCCGACGCAATATTCATATCATGCTAACCTTAAAAAACGACACGTGTTACCCTTAAATCTGTCGAAAATCTGTCAGAAAAATAGATTTCGAGAAGATTTAGGGTTTTGAGGTCCAATTCCTGAATTTCGAGAAGACAAAGTCTCGGCATACAATTCTGACAACTAAAGCGAAAGATAATTGAGTAAATAACCTTCTCGATGTTATATAGAACATGTTTTGCGATTTTGTCATGTTTCAACCAAAAGCGTTTCATACAGTTACATATACAAAACAATAGATGTTTACGGAAAATACTAAATGTTTAGAATTTGAAAGTATCAATGACCATTATCAAGTATTTTATCTTCCAAATATTGCTTCAACCATGCTATTAACTTGTAACTACGAAAACGGATCATAAACAAGCTTAAAACCCCAAATCTGTCGGAAATCAGTCGGAAAAATGTATATTTTTCTGACAGATTTCCGACGGAATTGGAGATTTCAGGTAAAAATATGTACAAAATGCTAACAATTTTTCCAAAATAAGCATTTTGGAAAAAAATGTTAACAATGCTAAATATTGTTTAAAAATTACCAATTTTTTCCAAAATGCTAATTCATTAATTTCCAAAAAAAAAACATTTCTTAAATTTAATAAACATTTCTTAAATTTCTTCAATTCTTTAACCCTAAACCAACAAAAAAACATTTTTTAAATTTCCCATACCCTAAAACCACAAATCTGTCAGAAATCTGTCGGAAAAATGTATATTTTTCCGACAGATTTGCCAATTTTTACCCGCAAAATGAAAAATAAACACCGCGAAATCAGTCGGTCCAAAACACGCGGCCCATTTAATTTATTTCGATTTCCGACGGATTTCCGACAGCTTTAAATCCGTCAGAAAATATGGGTTATTACCCGACCTTCTTCTCTTCTTCTTCTTCTCTTCGCCGTTTCTTCTTCTCTGGAAAATCCGCCGCCCTCGCCGTTTCTTCTTCTCTTTTTCGCCGTTTTTGCCGATTTCGCCGTTTCTTCTTCTCTTCTTCGCCGGAAATCCACCGGATTTCGTCTCTTCTTCTTCTCCCCGGGAATCCGCCGCCCCCGACCTTCGGATTTCACCGCCGGATTTCACCACCTGCGCCGCCGCGTCCTCCTCTTCGCCGGAATACAAATGGCGGATCTTCCTTCTCATTTGTAAGTTAATTAGTTTGTGAATTTGTGAATTAGGAATTTGTGAATTTGTGAATTTGTGAATTAGGAATTTTGAATTTGTGAATTAGGAATTTAGAATTTGTGAATTTGGAATTTGGAAATTTATGAACTATGAAATTGTGAATTTGTGAATTAGGAATTTGGACTTTGTTAATTTGGAATTTGTGAATTTGGAATTTGGAAATTTATGAATTATGAAATTGTGAATTTGTGAATTAGGAATTTGGACTTTGTTAATTTGGAATTTGTGAATTAGGAATTTGGAAATTTATGAAATGTTTTTAAAAACAATGGTAAATTAGTTTGTGAATTAGTTTGTGAATGTAGGGAAATTTAAAAACAATGGTAAATTATATTTGTGAATTAGTTTGTGAATTAATTTGTTGAATTAGTTTGTGAATTTAGGGAAATTTGTTTGTGAATTGGTTAGTTTGGAAAAAAATGTTAGCATTTTATACTAATTTTTAAACAATTTTAAGGATTAATTTTAAATTTTAGAAATTTAAAGAAATGTTTTTTTAAACCATTATATTTTTATAATTATATATTTAACCAATTTCGAAATTTTTATAATTTTTATAATTATAAAACTTTACAACAAACCTTATAAACAGTTTTACACAGTATTTAAATAGTTTTATAAGGTTTTTTTAACAATTTTACTAAAAATTTTAAAAACTTTATAACTTTAGAATTTTTTAATAATTTTTGCATTATTTGCAAAAAATAGATTTTTCATATATTTTTCATATATTATCATATAAATCTAGGGATTACGGTGGTTTCGCCACTGCATCTCGCAGCGGCCAACCACGTCGTCGTCGTGTGAGTAGATCTTGTTCGACTTCGACGTCTACACCTACACCGTCGTCTACACCTCTAGAGACGCCGGTGACACCAGGAGCCACCAAATCACCGTCGCAGATTAGCGTCGAAGACTTCATGGGTCTTCCTGGACGAGAGAGGTTGACTAGACTCCATCCAGACCAGCTCGGTAGAGACAGATGGTAAGTTTTTTGTTCCATTTCTGTTTTTTTTTTTAACAAATTTAATTTAATTGCGACTAATGTTACATTTTTTCCCGTAGGTTTGGTGATTCTCGCAGCGGGATTTCGAAGTCCCTCAACAAGATGGAAAACTCTATGCTCAACCGTCCTTATGCGACGTACACCGCCATGCCACTGGAGGATCAAGAAATGTGGTTTCGCCAATTTGCAGTAAGTCATCTGTTTTCACAATTTTTACTTTCATTTAAATTATTATTATTTATATTTAATTTTTCTTTTTGCAGCAAGAATTTAAGTGGGACCCACACATGACCGCTCTGGTCAGGCGGGAATTCGAATCTTATGCAGCACTGCACTACTCGAAGAAGGTGTTCGAGTGGAAGGATAAGTGGTTACACGGTGAGGTGCCAAAGGAGATGGTTGAGAAGCCGGACTTGTGGAACGGGTTCATCGCCTATTGGCAACTAGAGGCTACCAAGGAGAGCTCTACATATCACTCTAGCAACCGGAACAGCCAGCGCAACGGCAATGGACCTTCCACCCACAACCTTGGAGCTACCAGCAAGAAGACAAAGGCTAGGGATATGGTAAGTTTTTTATGTACGTCTTGATTTTTAATTTTTTTTTTTGTTTTATACATTTATATTATCAAATAAATATCTAACAACTGCAGGCTAAGAAGTTGGGTCGGGATCCCAACAACTTGGAACTTCTGCTAGCAACACACACCGACAAGAATGGTGTCGTCCAGGATCAGGTAGCTCGGGAGATTCAGGAGAGCGTTCAAAGAATGGAAGAGGAGTACATTCTGTCTCAGCCATCCGTGGAAGGAACCCCTCCCCTCACCCAAGCCCCGGACGACATCATCAACGAATTCGTCTTAAAGGTATGTAAAATTTAAAATAGTTTTCATGTCTTTTTCATTTACAATTTAATTTGTTCCGCAGGTTGCTCCGCAGAGCAAAGGGCGGCTTTATGGTCTTCCCGACGATGCAGGATCATCGGGGTCTTCTTGTTACTACAGCGAGACATCCGACCTGAGAGCCAAGATGCAGGAAAAGGACGTCGAAATTGAAGGTTTGAAGACGACGGTCCAACAGATACGAGATGCACAAGCCGCCCTAGAAGCCGAGCGGGAGAAGGAGAGAGCCGAGCGGGACAAGGAGAGGAAGATGATGCAACGGATGATGGAGTACTTGGGCCGCAACCCGGATTTTCCGCGGGAGCCCACCATTTAGATTTTTATTTTCAACGTTTTTGTAAAACAATATTACTTTTTATTTCTACTTTTGATTTTATTTTAATTTCTACTTTTAATTTTATTTTAATTTAAATAATTCAAATTTTAAATTTTAAATTTATATTAAATTAATTATTATTTAATTTATTATAATTTTTAATAATTTCTACGAATACGTCGGAAATCTGTCGGAAATGGATCCGTCGGAAAGCTGTCGGAAATAAAACCGTCGGAAATCTGTCGGAAATAAATACGTCGGAAGTCTGTCGGAAAGTCGTCGGTTTACATGTAATCGGAACTCGTCGGAAATCAGTCGGAAACAAAACCGACAGATTTCCGACAGTGACATTCCGACAGAATTCCGACGTGTCGCCGGACTCCGGCAGGATGTCGGAATTCCGTCGGAAATAAAGCCGTCGGAAATCTGTCGGAAATTTTTGACGGATTTCCGACAGAATTACCATTTCCGACAAGATAGAAACGACAGACAAATCCGTCGGAAATCTGTCGGACTATGCGTTTTCCGACAGACTTCCGACGGATATTTCCGTAGGATTCTCGCTGTTTTCTTGTAGTGTCATAGTAATCATAGCCGAGAGATTCAGAAGAATCGAAGACTTGGAAGAGATGGCACCACTAAAAGTGAGTATAAAAACTAAAATTATGAGAAGTTGCGAGTGAACAAGTAGGTTTTTGGGTTGGACGGAGGTTATGTTATGGAAACGTTAAAAGATACATTTTCCGACAAACCAAGAAAATGAACTTTTAGTCTTGATCATCCAATCTAGCAACAAAAAAACTTCAACTGCTAGATTAAAGATTTTTTCCTATGTAACAGATGACGTCAGTGAACTCTAAAAACATATTTGCTATTATAGAGAAATACTCGAAGAAAACAAAAAATTTCTTAAGAGTTTTCATGAATGCAAAATCTCAAACGAGAGACATGTGAGATTTCTTCTAATGGTAATTGTTAAATGCTAGCTGGAAAATCTCATCATATTCATCAACGTACTGAACATCGAGCCCTTCTTTCACATTTTGCGTTAATTCATCAAAATTCTCCCGTTTCCAACTGGAAATATTATCGTCTTGACCTGACTTCCTCTTGCATATAAAGTTTTGAGAAAATCTCTGGAATACCACCATTTTTTGAAAATTTTCAAAAATAACATTTTTTTATTAGTTCCAAAAATACAAAAACTACAAAATTTGATTTTCAATAGATTTGTAATTATTTTTTTTGGGTTTGGGTTAACTATTCCAAACTAGGGTATAGGTTTAGGGGGTAGGGTTTGTTGAGTTTGGGGTTTAGGATAGTTTTGAATGTTGAAACTTCATTTTAATTTTGTGGTATTTTTGAAACTTTGAACATAAAATGGTATTTTTGGAACTTTTAAAAAAATGGTGGTCTTTTTGAGATTTTTCCTAAAGTTTATCCATCACCTAAAAACAGAGGGGTTTTATGTAGTAGTATTATTAGCTTGATAGAAATTGGGTAACCGAAAAGCTAAAATAGAGTAATTTTAGTTTGCGTATATGACTTATGCCGTCAATAGATCGGATTCTACCGGTTAGAGAGATTGCTCCCGTCATTTCGAGACATTTCCTTACAGGCTTTTTCATGGTGCAGCCTGCGCTTGGACATTCTGTTGATGAGACACTTGTTATGGCACCGATAAGACAGTGTAAATGAAGCTTCGCATTCGCAAAGAACCAGTTCTTAGGTTCTTTCATAAGCAAGAATCTTCTGGCGAATGTGTAAGCGATATGCTCGCTTTCTTTCGCGGCCGCCTTTGCCTCTACCTTCTTCAAGAACATTCATCTCTATGTAAAGTATACTCTTTGTCAACAGACCTGCTGCAACCCCAACCGAGGTTTGCACATATATTTTGTTAAGATCAGTCTTCTCATTACTCTCTCCCACAACGAAAAATGGTTTGTCAACATAATCCACAAGATTTGAATTGTCTATCAAAACCTTTTTAAACGTTTCAACAAGTGTTGTATCAGACGCATCTTCTCGTACTCGTTTAAGAGCACTCTATGCATAAAAGAAGAATTTGAGGCTGCTCGTTCTTGTCGAGGATGACGCACCGGTTCAAGTACAACCACGCCATCGCCACAACAGACGGGAGGGAGCACGACTGTTCCTAAGACGCAAGTAGCTGCCCCACAACAATTAGATATCGACTCGTTATTGTCGCCGTCTTGCTCCGAAGAGGCAACGTGGTGCAACTTTGTAAGGTTCAACTTCACTTATGTGACTTACATTTTTCTCATATTTGACTTATTCTCTAATGTTTGAAAGGTTTGGGTTGAAGAACGAGATCACGTCCACTATTTCTACGATGCTTTATACCCAACTTCCATAGGGGTATTACAAGTATAGCTCCCTTCCGACCGAGACACGAGATTTGTGGTTCGCAAATTTTGCGGTAAACATCATTTTCTTTTTATAATATAGAAACTATTTTTAAATATTATATTGAAATCACAAAGTTTACATATATCATTTTCTTCTGCTTAACGTAACATGGTTCGAAACACGTTTGTGTAATTACACTAAACTATGGTAAAATTTAAATTGAAAAAAGGGGAATCATATTTTAGTTAAATCTACTAAGCTTATCGTACAAAGTTTAACAAGCTTATTGTGCAAAATGTCTTGTGATTTGTAGCAATTGTTCACATGGGAGCCATCGATCACGGCAGTGGTGCACAAGGCGTTTGACAAAAAAGCTAAACTCTCTTTTAGCGATCATATGTGCCAATGGAGGGATAGATGGGTTAAAAAGAAAGGGATCGCAAAGGGGATGAACTCGGATTGATGGGATGACTTCATAATTTATTGGCAAACGGAGGGTTCCATGTCCACTTCCGTGAGAAACTCGAACAATCGGAAGAGTCAGCGGAATGGGAAAGGGATACCAACCCATAATTTGGGAGCAAAGTCAACTGACCAAGTTGCATATGAAATGGTAAGATTTCTTATCTTCATTTCAGAATAATTACTTAATTGGTTTTAACTTTGTCTCGTAGTGGGAAAAGACGGGAGATGAACCGGATTTGCTTGAGTTGATACGAATCACATACACTAACAAAACCTCGGGGAAGATAGAAAATGTGAAAGCTAATGAGCTTTACGAGTCCACCAAGAGTAGAAGCTCGATAAGAAAATTGAACTTTCCCGAATGTCACAAGATGATTTGATCTCCTCTCCAACTGAACTATCAACTCAAGATGTTAACACTTTTGTACTTCAAGTAAGTTTTTAAATATCATCACTTTTTACCTTAATGGTTTTTAGAGGTATGCATGTCCATTAAAACGTATGTTGAAACAACAAAGTTTTTTTTTAATTAATTAATCTGGATTTTTATTTCCATAAATAATAATCCTCAACGGTTAATTCAACAACTATCAACCAGCGGAAAACAAACATAAACAATTAAACCAACAAATTTCTTTTAACCCAAAAATCATCTAAACCAATAAACCAAACAACCAATTATTCAAGAATATCAATTCTAAGCAATCTAGCAACCTAAACACCAGGTTCTAGAATTCAACACATAATCAAATAATCTAGAGTTCCTAATCATCCTCTCATCCTAGCCATGATTTCACGATCACAAACTTTACCTGCAACACATGGAAAACGAGTTGCGTGAGTATTATCACAAATACTCAGTGAGGCGGTCACCCCGCCTAGCGGTTACATAATAAGGATAACAATGCCAATTCCTACATAACCAATCAACAGTTCACAACGTTCGAATTACCGAAATAACAACAATCAAACAACAATTCACAACGTTCAAATTACCAAAATAAGAACAATCAACCAACAATTCACAACGTTCAAATTACCATAATAAAAACATTCAACAAAATTTGCACTCAACAAATCAGTGTCGGTCGACACACCAACATGGTGTCGATCAACACACCAAGCACAATCACCAAAAAATCAACTGGGTGTTGATCGACATTACCACTAGATGTTGATCGACACTACCACTAGGTGTCGATCGACACTCCATCTCAACACTTAAACCAACACGAGAAAACAAAGGGTGTCGATCGACACTCCATCTAGGTGTCGATCGACACTCATCGCAAAAACTAAATCGAGCCAAATCCTCGCATGGCTCGATTCCGTTCCATCGAGCGATCAATCACAACCATAAACAATATGATTTACACCTAATTCACATGCAAATTCACCGTAAAGGCAACTATCACTATCAATTCTATCATCCAATAACCTAACATTATTATCCATAACCACTATCGCGCACTCACCTTGGTAAATCGGAGAAGGAAAGGATATGAACACAAGAACAGGGACTCGAACGCTCGCAGCCTCTGATCTCCCACATAAACACTGAGGAACACTTCCTCTAACACTTAGAACTCACAACTAGGAATTCCCCTCAACCCAAATCAGATTTCCTGAAAATCAGAATCGACGCACTGACTTCGAAAGGACACAGAGATCAGAGCTTACCTCCGAATTCAGACCGAAAAAGCTTTTCAACGGTATATAGATCGTCTCATGAATCCTTTTCAATCGCCAAGAAAACACTTCTCAAGAGGACTGATTAAAATCGGAAACTGCACAGACCACTCACGGGAAAACTACCATAACTCATTAACTACATATCGGAACGACAATCCGCTTTTTCCTATAGATTGAAAAGAGAAAGGATAACATACCTCAAAATTTCACACCGATCAGACCGGATTTAATCGATCGTTCTTCCTCTCTACCGAGACAGCCAAGTATGTCCTTTCCTTTCTCTTTATCTCAACGACCAAAAATCCCTCAAGAATACTCCAATCTTCTATCTATCTTTCTTTCATCTCAAAAGCGTTTTCCTCTCTAAAAAATGGAGGCTTCTCGACAAAAGAGATTATATAGGAAGGCCTAGGGTTCTAAACCCTTTAACCAAGCCAAACCACAATTAAAAATCCAAACAGTCACCACCCAAAATAACTAGTCTCGATCGATACCTCTCCTTGGTGTCGATCGACAACACCAAAATTCTATAATTCTTGTTCACGGTCGTTCCAATTCTCCCCCATTAACAATGGATTCGTCCTTGAATCTAAACAAACTGGCCACCATAACCCAGCTTCACGACTCACCGCCGTCTACTTTAGACCATACTCTTGTCCCAATCTGGTCAGCAACACACAAGACCATCACCCAAATCTCACAAACCGTCTACCATAGACCAATTCCTGACCCAACCCAGTCAACACTACCCGAGATCCTCACTCTCAGTCTCCGAGGTTCACAACCTGTCATATGCCTACTATCTGCATCCACCAACACTAATTACCTTTTTATACATTACCACAATTATTTGGGGAATTAATCATCCCCTCGAGAGAACTATTCATCCCTTAATACTTATACTGGGAACTAATCACCCCAAATAAGCATATAGGAGAACTAATCATCTCTTCGGGAGAACTAATCATCTCCCCTGGAGAATCTACATCTCCTCGTAATCTCTTAGGAAAATCTCAACCTTCTGGAGAATTCCTCATCTCCTACTAAACACTCAAGGAAATCCTCATCCCTCTGGAAAAAGCCTCATCTCCTAATGACACTCAGGGAAATCTTCATCCTTGTGGAGAAATACTCATCTCCTAAACCCGTACGCAGGGACATCCTCATCCCAAAACGTACACACAAAAATCCTCATTCCTCTGGAGAATTACTCATCTCCTAAACCCATACCCAGGGAAATCCTCATCCCTCTGGAGAATTACTCATCTCCTAAACCCATACCCAGGGAAATCCTCATCTCCTACTAAACACTCAGGGAAATCCTCATCCCTCTAGAAAAAGCCTCATCTCCTAATGACACTCAGGGAAATCCTCATCTTTGTGGAGAAATACTTATCTCCTAAACCCATACGCAGGGACATACTCATCCCAAAAAGTACACACAGAAATCCTCATCCCTCTGGAGAATTACTCATCTCCTAAACCCATACCCAGGGAAATCCTCATCCCAAAATTACACAGGGAAATCCTCATCCCTCTGGAGAAATACTCATCTCCTAAACCCGATATTCTCTGACCCAGAATACCATCACAAACATGACCAAAACCTCCAGTAAACTCCAACAGGATACTTCTGAGAACTCTACCTTAGAATCTCTAAAATGTAAAATCGTCACAACCCAACGACAAATACATAAATCAAACACAGCAACATCACCAAGCCAAATCTAAAACCAGGACTACAAAGATACAAGTAAGCTTAAGTCGCGACCCGCCTGTTTAACCACCTGCTTAACTTCTACTTCATCTTTGCCTCAAGCTCTCAAGTCTCCACTCCCTCACCGTCACAAAACCACTAAAAGCTCTCAACAAAGGAAACTTCCTCTGACGCAGCACCTAAATTCTCCTCTCGGGAATCCTCAAAGGTCTCACCGCCATCGACAACTTTGGCTGAAGATCCTCCGGGATATCAGCCACCAACTCCTCCAAAGCATACAAGTATTTCCTCAACCTCTACAGATGAAACACCTTATGAAATATCTTCATACTCGGAGGTAAATCCAACCGATACGCTACCAGTCCAATTTGCTCCACTACAGGAAACAAACCCATAAATCTCATACTCAGCTAAGTCTCCGAACTCGATCTAATAGAACCTCGCAACTTGGCCATCTGGAGATACACTTTATCTCTGACCGCAAACTCCACAACTTTTCTCTTCTGATTGGCACCATTCCACCGCCGATCCCAAACCTCCTTCACGCTCAGCTTCGAGACTCGGATCTTCTCTGTCGTCTTCTGAACAACACTCACGCCTAAAAATCCTCTCCTCCACTTGGGTCCAACATGGAGACATCCTACTTGGCCTCCCACAAAACGCCTCATAAGAAGCCATCCCTATCCAGACACGCATCGTCAGCAAATCCTTCAAACTCTGAAGAGAACCTAGGATCTCTATCTGACACAATACTGGCTGACGCTCCATGCAGCCTCACCATCTCCTTCACATACTTCTTTGCTAGAAAAATTCGCGATCGGTCTCTCTAAAAACCTCGAAATCCATCAAATTTCATATCCTACTTCCACTCTAGAATGTATAATATCTACATCAATCTCCTCAGACCTGATGACGAACCTTCACTGCCTGACTTGAATCGCACTCTGTGACTCACCAACTCAAACTCTAAGGTCTATATCCAGTCGCATGCTTACGCCACAATCCAACATTGATTACTCATACTCCTCCTAACACCCTCACTCTCTCGGGAACACATCCCTTGAGCTAATAAGGTCTGAGCCAGTCTACTCCCAGGACGTCTCCCTCAAGCTCTGGTTATATCAGAAAATGCTTCCTTTAAAGTAATCAATTTGTATGTGTACAAGGACCTCACAACTAGAACTACCTCCCATGATACAAACCTGACATTCCATACTCCGGAATATCATCCCCACTCTGACTAAATACCTGGCCAACACATCCAACCCTCTTGAGATCCTCTCTGGATCTCTGAAACTCATCACCAATCCCATGTTTATACGCATGTTTCCAGACATTTATTACTCTTAACCCATTCCACACCTCTTTCACTCGCAGGATCACATCCTTTGAGCTATCGGTGCCTCATACCCCACACACTCTCAGGAACGAATCCTTCGAGGTCCGGGTACATAGGGGAACTAATCATCTCCTCGAGAGAACTAATCATCCCTCAATACTCATATTGGAAACTAATCATCCCAAATGAGCATACATGAGAACTAATCATCTCCTCTGGAGAACTAATCATTTCCTTTGGAGAATAAGTTATTCGGGATCGCAGCCCCTAGAGTAATAAATTCTAAAACATCTATAAATATCTATCAACTAGAACTACCTCGTGCAGTTCCAAACATGATACTCCCTAACCTGGAATATCCTCACATCCCGACCAATTCTCGGGTCAACTCAAACAATCCAATCACACAGGGTGTTCCACTAGAGTCCATCGAAAAATAGATAATTCTAAATCCTCATAAATCTTCTATTTTTAGACTCTCCACAAACTCAACACAAACTCCACACCACGACTACACAAGCCGCAAAAAATAAATAAGAAAAATTCATCTGATAAATTCCAAAATATATAATTGTTTCAACACAAAACAAAAATACAAAAATCGAAAACGATATAGCAAAAGCTAAAACTATGAAATTGGAAAGATAACCAAAAACTAGCTCAATCCTCGACTTGCTCCCTCAGATCCTCCTCCATGGTTACAGCTGCCTCCACTAGCTCCGCCCTCTAGGCGAACTTGGAAACTCTGCATGACATCCTTATCCCAAGCTTAAGTCCTCCCACGAACTTACTCATCTTGGCTCGCTCCTCATCCATGGCTCTACCCGCATAGACCACTAGCCTGCTGAACTCAGTATCGTACTCGCGAACCGACCGGTCGCCCTGAACCAGTGTCTTGAACTACAACTCTAACCATTCTACTGCCTCTTGAGCAAAATACCCGGTATTAAACTCGCCCAAGAATTCTCCCCAAGTCCACACTGTCTACCTTCTCATGGCCTCAACAATAGTCCACCAGAGATAAGCATCACAATCCAAAAACTCTACCGCCAGATCTACACGGTACTCATCAGGAAATCTGATAGAACAAAACTGTCGCTCTGTCCTTAACCTCCACTCATTGGCTCTCTCCAGTCTCCCTTCACCCGACAAGGACAAGGAGCCTATGCCTTGCATCAGGTTCCACATCGCAAGAAAACCCTGATGCTCCTCTGCCACTGGAAACCCTAGTGGAGCCTGCACTGGTACCGAAACCAGTAACCGCTCCAAAATCAAAGCTAGCATCTTTGCCAAACGATCTTCTGGATCTTAGGCTCCTCCCGCAGTAGCACTGGCACTTGAGCCTCCTGCCGCACCAACTACTCCGACACCCTCACCGGCAGCACTAACAGTCACACTAACACTGCCTACTGATCCTTCATGATACGCCAGCGAATCAGCCACCAGCTCCTGCGACTTATCCTGAGTCACCCACTCGTAAGACGTACTCATATGACCCCGACCACGTCATCTGCCTCCACGGCCACGATCTCTACCTCTACATCGACTTTTCCCATTTCTAGCCATCACACACTGTACTTCTCAAAAGCACATTCTAAGATACTAGAATTCGCAGAATAAAGGTCAAACAAACACATACCGTGAAATCTCTTTGAAGGCTCCGAGAGGATGATCTAAGACTCTATAACTCATAGAATTGACTAACTACTCACAACCAATTCACACAATAGCCTCAAATCATCATTCAACCTACTGTCCTAAAACCGTAAGGGCTCTGATACCAAAATGAAACAATCAAGTTTTTTTTTTAATTTAATTAATCTGGATTATTATTCCCATAAATAATAATCCTCAACGATTAATTCAACAACGATCAACCAGCGGAAACAAACATAAACAATTAAACCAGCAAATTCCTTTTAACCCAAAAATCATCTAAACCATTAAACTAAACAACCCATTATTCCAGAATATCAATTCTAAGCAATCTAGCAACCTAAGCACCAGGTTCTAGAATTCAAGACATAATCAAATAATCTAGAGTTCCTAGTCATCCTCTCGTCCCAACCATGATTCCACGATCACAAACTTTACCTGCAACACATGGAAAACATGTTGCGTGAGTATTATCACAAATACTCAGTGAGGCGGTCATCCCGTCTAGCGGTTACATAATAAGGATAACAATGCCAATTCCTACATAACCAATCAACAGTTCACAACGTTCGAATTACCGAAACAACAACAATCAACCAACAATTCACAACGTTCAAATTACCAAAATAAGAACAATCAACCAACAATTCACAACGTTCAAATTACCATAATAAAAAAATTCAACAAAATTTGCACTCAGAAAATCAGTGTCGGTCGACACGCCACCATGGTGTCGATCGACACACTAAACACAATCACCAAAAACTCAACTGGGTGTTGATCGACATTACCACTAGATGTCGATCGACACTCCATCTCAACACCTGAACCAACACGAGAAAACAAAGGGTTTCGATCGACACTCCCACTAGGTGTCAATCGACATTCATCGCAGAAACTTGAATCGAGCCAAATCCTCACATGGCTCGATTGTGTTCCATTGAGCGATCAATCATAACGATAAACAGTACAATTTACATCCAATTCACACGCAAATTCACCGTAAAGGCAACTAACACTATCAATTCCATCAACCAACAACCTAACATTACTATCCATAACCACGATCGCGCACTCACCTTGGCAAATCGGAGAAGGAAAGGATATGAACACGAGATCAGCGACTCGAACCCTCGCAGCCTTTGACCTCCCATGTAAACACCGAGGAACGCCTCCTCTAACACTAAGAACTCACAACTAGGGTTTCCCCTCAACCTAAATCAGATTTCCAGAAAATCAAAATCAATGCACTGACTTAGAAAGGACACAGAGATCAGAGATTACCTCCAAATTCAGATCGAAAACTCAATCTGGAAACTAGACCAAAAGAGCTTTCCAACGGTATATAGATCGTCTCCTGAATCCTTCTCAAACGCCGGGAAAACACTTCCCAAGAGGAATAATTGAAATCCGAAACTGCACAGATCACTCACGAGATAACGACTATAACTCATTAACTACAAATCGGAACAACAATCGTATTTCTGCTATTGATATATAAGAGAAAGGAGAATATACCAACAAAATTTCACTCCGATCAGGCCTGATTTGATCGCCTGTTCCTCCTCTTCACCGAAACAGCCAAGTCTGTCCTCTCCTTTCTCTTTATCTCAACGAGCAAAACACCGTCAAGAACACTCCAATCTTGTATCTCTCTTTCTTTCCTCTCAAAAGCATTTTTCCTCTCTGAAAAATAGAGGCTTCTCAACAAAAGAGATGATATACGAAGCCCTAGGGTTCGAAACCCTTTAACCGAGCAAAATCGAAATTAAAAATCCAAACCGAAATCACCCAAAATAACTAGTGTCGATCGACACCACCAAAATTCTACAATTCCGGTTCACGGTCGTTACATATGTTTTCTCTTCTGTTTTGACATTTTCATTACTTTCATGCTTTTTAGGTACTGTTTTTCTCTAAATTTATTCCATGAACTTGTACTTTTTTTTAATTTCACGAGCAACCCATAGTTATATTGCTAACACATTACAGTAGGGTTTCATGATGTCGATATCACATTATTGGTAGTATTTTATTTTTTCCAATTATAAACATTTGTTACATAAATATGTAGGTCACCAACTTATATGAATTGGTTTTTCTTTTCTACTTATATAGTGTTAACTAATCATAATATTTATTATTTGTAGGAATTACCGGTTAATAACAAGGGTCGTACATATGGTATTGGTTCTTATGCGGTTAGTCAACTCAACTATTAAGCATCCGTTAACACAAACTTAAAGTACGAGGGGAAGTTAGAGAAACAACGGTCTGGGATATTTAGTTTGAAGCAACAATTAGAGGAGCGTGATGCAACAATGAAGAAACAACAAGAACGTGATGTGTGGTTCTGCTCCAAATTCCCGAATTTCCCGGGTTCTCCCTTCGGCCGCAGGCCCGTCTACGGAATCATAAATTTGATTTTCCAAATCTGATTTTCTAGTTCTGTTGTTTAGAAAAATGAAATTTTCTTTTGTTAGTTCCAAACTGTTTTGTGACCATCTCTCTTTGTTAGTTTCAAACTTTTTTGTGACGCTTCCTCTTTTGTTAGTTTCAAACTGTTTTTTGTATTGGCTTAAAAAAATGAAAATGCTACGTTTTTTTTTTTTTTTTTATCAAGATCTATCCGTTGTGATTCCGTCAAAATCAACATTGACAATCATCAGAATTCCGTTGGAAATCCAAAACATATCTTGCCGGAGAAAGTCGTCGAATTTCGTTGGTCAATTTTCCCGACGGATGTGGATCGTCTGAATTTTGCCGGTCAATTTTCCCGACGAATATGGATCGTCGAAATACTTATACAACGGTTAAATCCGTCGGGATCTCATTGGAAATTTACCATCAGTATTTCGTCATAATTTTCCGATAATTTTGTTCCGTCGGAATCTTCCAACGGAATTCTGACGAATATGTTATTCCGACAACGTTATCCCGATGGACAATTTTGGTCAGAATGCCATCGGAATATGCCTCTTCCGACGGAATATTAACGGTTATGCCCCTCAGAATTATTATTGTTTTCTTGTAGTGATGTTAGATTCTTGAGCTTTCATCTCAAAACTAATTAGACCATGGCCCTTACATTATTATATAGACTAGGTCACTTAGGACGCAAGTAATTAAAAATGCTCTAAGACTTTCATTAACCTTTTATAGCAAGTTACCTTACAGTAAATTTTCTCAATCTGCTCATGGATCGATTCTCAACTCTGGCTTTGAGCTTTTGAAACAATAACAAATCTGAAGTCTAAAATTTGCAAAAATATTTTAAAAATAGTTGTTTAGTATTGTTGTCGTTATTAAAGTTACATAAGCGATTTAACCCCTAAATCTGATTGGGGGAATGTTACAACCAGTGCAAATACATTGTCCATTGACACATTTTCTAACATTACAAGAAGGACAATGGTCATGGCATATATTTTCGTTGGTGCAAGGTCCTCCACGGTTCGGTCTTATAATCGTCACATCCTCACTAACACTTCCTCCTACCTCCAATGCTTTAGCTTTCAAAGTTTGAAACGTTTTATTTTTTGTCAACAAATGCATATTTTGGATTCATATAGTGACATAAAACAACACTAACAAATCATACTAGATTTATAACCTGATGGGGGAGTGTAACAATTATCGCAAACACATTGTCCATTCACACATTGTGTGAATTTACAGCCAGGACAATGGTTATGGCATATATTGCTGTTGGTGCAAGGACCTCCACGTTGAGGTGTTATCACTTCTCCTTCCAATGCTTTAGCTATACATAAACCTATATATACATATAAACGAGTATGTTATAGACCAGTATATGATGCATTAATCTAATTTAGAATCGGTAAATCAAACGAAGAAATGTTTTCTTCGAATTGGATTAGAATTGAGTTCAAACCCCGACATCAACGAGAAATGAGCCATAAAACCAATGGTATTGATGTACTTGTATTGAATTTGGGCATAAATTTTCATGTGAATAAGTTAAAAGAAAAGTGATATATTTTAAGTTAAAATTTGAAACATTAGACTCACATGAAAGCGACATCAAAAGGCCAAGAAGAAGTACTTTTACCAATGCCATGTTCTCCGTTTTGATAATTGTGATTTTCTTTATGCATTCATCATTCCAATAATGTATATATAGATACTTTATTCAATCTTGGTCAATATATCTAATTTATTAATACTCCCTCCATTTTATTGTATAAGATTTTTTGATTTATTTCGCGAGAATTAAGAAAAAATAAATAAAAACAAAATCTCATTTAATAATTAATTAAAATTATAACTCAACCAATCATATATAAGACTACAGAATTTCAAAGGACAAAAATATCAAATCACATTAAAATTTGCATAGAAACTAGTAAAACATCTTATAAAATAAAACTGAAAAAATTCTCTTAAAAATCTTATATAATGAAACGGAGGGAGTATTAATTTTTAGATTCATTCCAATAAAATAGCAATCAACTTTGCATTCATTCTAATTTTAGAATCATACATTATGAATGAATTTGTTATCAATTTTTTCAACGTATGTATTTTTTTGCTAATATATTTCAAGTAACGCATCTAGAAAGATTATATTTTAGATATTATTCCATTATAGTTATTTTCACAAATATTTTTAGATATTATTCCATTATAGTTATTTTCACAAATATTATTCCATCTAAAAAGATTATAGTTTAGATATTATCTAATATAATTCTATATGATATTGATTTTAATAAATCAATAATACATATGATTAAATTTAGCTAGTAAACTTATGACTTTCATAAAAAAACTATGTTGATTTTGTCAACAAAATATGTTGTTTAGATACGTATGTAGAATATATAAAATTTTGGCGAACACTGTATGTTTGATTTGTAATTGTGAATTTCGTAGCAAAAGTTGGGTTGGTGGTTTTAGGCTAGCTGGACAGAGGTAGAGAACGATTTGATGGCTGAAGAAAGAACAAATTACAAAACGATCAAGAAGAGATCTATATTAAATAGATATGTGAAAATAAAAATATGGCATTAATGTATATTTTTGTTTATGATAAAATATTCAATTCATTTATATGATTAGAATAATGTCGAGAGAGTAAGTGAAAATGATAAATATGAATAAACCAAAAAAATCCTTTACGTACTGGAAAAGAAATCATTGAAATATAAATTCTATTTGATCTTAAAGTTAAGATAATAAAAAATCATTTATTTATATCAATAAAAATTAGTTTGTATAAAACTAATTATCACATATATTGTAGTAAAAGTAAATTTTGTGTGCCAAATATTTATATTTGTGAATGAAGAAAAAAAACAAGTTGTAAGCCAAATGATTAGGTCAAGATTTCGCAAACTTTGGTGGAATGGATTTTTGGTAACCTACGGGGAATGGATACGGGAGATGGCCCATGGGCTACGGTATTTATTGTGGCAGTGTGGTGGACATGGAAATGGAGGTATAGCAATGTATTTGGAGATACGCGCCTATGGAAAAATCGGGTGCGGTTCATTAAGAATTGGGCGAAAGAGGTTACTTCAGCAAACACAAAGATCTTCGTACAGCCGGTGATGGAGCAAAGAGTGGAGCGGAGTATTAGATGGCACCCACCGCAGCCGGGTTGGTACAAGTTAAACACTGATGGTGCGTAGCGAGGAAATCAAGGACCGGCTCCGGCAGGAGGAGTGCTCCGTGATGAGAATGGCAGTTGGTGTGGTGGTTTTGCTTTGAATATTGGGCGGTGTTCTGAGCCTTTAGCAGAGTTTTTGGGAGTATATTATGGGTTGTGTATTGCTTGCGAGAAGCGAATGACGCGAGTGGAGTTAAAGGTAGATTCAGAGATGGTGGTTGGTTTTCTCGCGACAAGGATCGGTTACTCACATCCTTTGTCTTTCCTGGTACGTTTGTGCCATGGATTTTTACCGAGGGACTAGATAGTCCGAATTGTTCACGTGTATAGGGAGGCGAATCATCTTGCAGATAGATTATCAACCTATGCGTTTTCTTTACCGTTTGGTTTTCATGCTATGAATTTAGTTCCGAATGACGTTGACTCTATCTTGAGGGAGGATATCCATGGATATTCGCAATTAAGACGAGTCCGATTGTAGTTTCTTTTATATTGTTCTAATAAAATATGAGGGATTTCCTTCAGCCATTTACCAAAAAAAAATGATTAGGTTAAGACTAAAAAAAAGCGTAAATACATTGAAATAAAAGGAAATTAGTATCATGAAGTGACCTTAGCCTAGTGGCCGGAAGTAAGTCCACAAAAGGCAGACACCATCATACACGGGATCGAGTTCTCCCACCTACTTAATGTAGGTATTAATAGGCTAAGGGGCCGGCCAATTGTGGCCTAGTGTTGACAAAAAAAAAAAAATAACATCTATAATGCACATTGCACTAATAACTAATGATCTAACATAAATAGTCAACTATGTTTTGACATAACAGTTTGCTATTGGCAGATAAATGTAAAAAAAATTGAATAGCTGACTATGCATGCATAAATAGTCAACTATAATCATAGTGAATTAATCATAAAGTAAACTATATTATAACTAGAACAGCAAACACTCGTTTACATAGACAATGTTTTATATAGTCAACTATTTTAATCAACAAACGTGAGGTGATAGCCAATTCTATTCACATCATGCTACACACCTAATTAGAGTTTCCAAAACTATTATACACCTAATTAAACTTAAAATAACTAATTATTATTATTATTATTATTACCTTGTCATCACACATTTGATCATCATTAAAAATGAGACATGACAGAAAAACCATTGTAGAAAAGTTACAAATGCATGCGATTTAAACAAGTAAATTTGGTAGTGATGGAGGGAAGAAACATTTGGTGCAAATACATTGTTTTAAGAAACATTTTGCATATTTACAGTCGGAACAATTCTTTCTTCTCTAACTAGTAAATTTGGTTGTGGAGGTTTACATCGACTGCAAACACATTGCAGGACCCACGAGAAAAATTATCTTCCCTGGTTAGTATAATTATACAAAAATAAGGACAGAATTTATAAATTCTATTTGATCTTAAAGTTAAGATAATAAAAAAATCATTTATTTATATCAATAAAATTTAGTTTGTACCAAACTTTTTTTTCTTTTTTTTGTCGTCTATTAGTTTGTTTAAAACTAACTATCACATATATTGTAGTAAAAGTAAATTCCGTGTGCCAAATATTTATATTGGTGAATGAAGAAAAAAAACAAGTTGTAAGCCAAATGATTAGGTCAAGACTAAAAAAAAAGCATAAATACATTAAAATAAAAGAAAATTAGCATTGTGAAGTGACCTTAACCAAGTGGCCGGAGGTAAGTCCACAAAAGGCAGACACCATCACACCCAGATCGAGTCCTCCTGCCTAATTATTGTAGGTATAATTAGGCTAATAGGTTTGTTGTGGCCTAGTGTTGACAAAAAAAAATTAAAAATTAGCATCTATAATGCACATTGCACCAATTATTAATGATCTAACATAACCTAAATTATAATCAGATAAATAACATGGAGTATATCTAGAATGATCATTTAAGCCTTAATCACACAAGATAAGTAGTCAACTATATTTTGATCTAATAGCTTGTTATTCGCATATAAATGTGAAAAAGACCTCATAGCTGACTTTGCATGCATAAGTAACCAACTATAATAATAGTGAAATATATTATATCTAGAATAGCAAACACTCGTTTACACAAATAATATTTTACATAGTCATCTATGTTTTGATATAATAGTTTACTATTGGCAGATAAATGTAAAAAAAACCGAATAGACTATGCATGCATAAATAGTCAACTATAATCATAGTGAATTAATCACAAAGTGAACTATATTATAACTAGAACAGCAAACACTCGTTTACATAGATAATGTTTTATATATTCAACTATTTTAATCAACATATAGTCAACTATTTTAATCAACAGACGTCAGGTGATAGCCAATTCTATTCACATCATGCCATACACCTAATTAGAGTTCCCAAAACTATTATACACCTAATTAACCCCAAAATAAATACTTATTATTATTATCTTGTCATCACACATTTGATCATCATTAAAAATGAGACATGACAGAAAAACCATTGTAGAAAAGTTACAAATGCATGCGATTTAAACAAGCAAATTTGGTAGTGATGGAGGGAAGAAACACTTGGTGCAAACACATTGTCTTAAGAAACATTTTGCATATTTACAGTCGAAACAATTCTTTCTTCTCTAACAAGTAAATTTGGTTGTGGAGGTTTACATCGACTGCAAACACATTCAGGACCCGCAAGAAAAATGATCTTCCCTAGTTAGCGCAATTACACAAAATAAGGACAAAATTGTTCTATGTAAGATCAAGAAACCTTATATATATATATATATATATGCGATATGAGACCGAACTTGTGAAGTGCCACCAAGATTTTTAGTAGCTAAAGGTACAGGGTTTGCAAGGACGAACTCAGTATTCCCAAATGGTAGGGTTCTAGATCTGAGGACCGAATAACAAGAAAAGTAGAAGAAGAATTTGATGTGTTTCAAAGAAATATATATTATAGCAGAGAGTTCCGGCCTCCCCCTTTAGAGAAATAGGTTACATATTTATACTAGCTCATGATATGGTCAAATTTTCCTTTGTCCTACTCTCTCAAATTAAGAGATCGAGTGTAGTACTTGAGGTATCGAATCCAGAGGAAATCAAATTGCACAATAGATTAATAGTTTTCAGATTATGCTAGCAGAATAAAGTAAGTAAAAGCGATTGCAAAAATAGTAAACATGATGATTGTAAAGCTTTAAATTCAATAAAAGAGAAGCGCTAAGCCTTAGGAAATTCGCAAGAATAAATCCAAATTGCAGAATAAAGTTACTATTGGGATTGATGAAGTGCAATTCTAGAACTCGAAACACTGTTATAAAGTAAATCAACTGTCGTTGCAAATACTATCTTTGTTTAAACCCTATAAAACCAATTGTCGTTGCGAAATCAAATGATCTAAACAAGCATTAAAATCAGATTCGATTGTTCACAAAGATCTAAAGCCAACTGTCTTTGCGAATCAGATTTTTGCTCACCTATGATTCAATTCAGGCAATTCAATAATGCTGCCGCATCTACTAAACAACCTAGGATATCTAATTTAGGCCTAAATATGAGTTCAAAGCAATCAAGGTGAAGAATATAAATATGATGCAAATCCCAAAAGTAAATAAATCAGCAACTCTTCATTAACCTTTGAAAAATCCCTAAAACCTAACTAGGGAATTACTCAGACATAGACATGAAAGATAATTCCTTAGTATAAAATATCTAATAGAAAATAAAGCATAAGCTTAAACAATGGCTGAAAATAAGTATTTATAAGTACAAAAATCTTCCCCTGAAAATCGACTTTCCCCCAAAAAACTCCGCCGAACCACCTTCATCGTCGATCTTCTCCTCGCCTCTCCAGTGTTTGGGCCCGATCGGCGCTGTGAGAGGACTTTTGTCTCTCCTTTTCTTCTGTCTTCATCCGTCTGTGCACTTGAGAAAATCAACTGATTTGATTCAACCTGTTACTCGCGGCGAGTGTTGAAGGTCCGTCGTGCATGGGTGCTCTCAGTGGATGGATATCCCTGTTCTCTGCCTTTATTGCTTGCCAACGGGAATAGATCAAGGTGGAGACATGATTTCCGTCCTTAGCGCCTCGCATCTCGAGCGGTGGAGCAAATTGTTTGTGTAGATCTACTAGAAGATCTCCTTCATCCTGGCGATCTTGATAGCGGTTTTGTCGCTTGCAGTTTTCTCTGCGGCGTGGCTGCTCCGCCTTGCTCGATTATGCATTTTCCAAGACTTGTCTTGGACTAACCGTCGCATCTTTGATTCGTGTCTGCCGGAGCTTTGGGCTTCTCCTGTTTAGGACGCGGTCTTGAGGACGATTTCTGTTCTTAACGGATTCGCTTCTGTCCACTCCGTACGAGTCGATACGAGTGTGGGTTTCGATTAGAGGGGTCTCAGCCTCAGCCTCTCCTTCGTCTCTGTAGCATTTAGGTCACAGGATTTGGTCACGGTTTGTGCTAAGCTGGAATCTTTCGTTGTGGCGAGTTGACTAGACACTAGGAGGAATCATCTCCTGTTTTCTTCTGCTCAAGGACGGTGGCTCGACTACTGGGAGATAAATGGTTCTTGTGACTTGTCTTCCTCCTTCGCTGTCTCGGATACTCTCTTGCTCATTCAAGTGGCTGCGGTAATGTTTGAGTTGTTGATGATTAGTTATCGGTGGTAGCTAGCTTCGTTTCATAGTGCAAATGTTGCTTGTATATCAAATCTGTTGGGTTGTTTCAAGGCTTTGTTTTGCTTTGGCTTGCTTTAGAGGTTGTCTTTGGATTGAAGTTAGCTATACTTTGAGTTTCTAGTTGTTGCTTGTGGTTGACTTTGCTCTAGAGGAGGTAGTAAGTCTAATGGCTTTAGGTGAGGTCGTGAATGGTTTATGTTGTGCTCCTGCCGACTCCTGAGATTGAACTTGGTAGAGGGAGTACTCGCCTTTGGCATGATTTGGCTTGTGAGGTTTCGTTCTGAGAAAGCTCATGGACTTGATTGATGGACTGCTCTCACACTGCGCAGGGAGAGAGTGTGATTCGATGCGTTTGGAGTTTCAATGCCCTTGACGGCTCGGTCTCGGAGTTCCGGTGAAACGCTTCTAAAGCTTTGTTTTCTCGCAGCACACTGTTCAAGATTTGTTGTCGCGCTTCTTCGTTTGCATGTCTTGCCGGAAGAACATCAAAACCGTCATCGCTCTTCTAGCTCCCGTATCTCTAATATGGTCGAGCGGATGGATCGAAAACCTTAGTCAATTTATGGTTCCATGTTTTTATTCTTTTTGCCATGGAATCATATGCATAGGCTTATAATCTTATATTGTAATCCTAAACCTTTTCATCTTAATGAAATATTTACCATTTAGCAAAAAAAAAAAGTACAAAAGTCGGTATGAGCCCAATTGCTAACATCTGGGCTTTTTGGCGCGAAAACGGAAATCTTCCAAATCTGAAATATGGTTCGTCTGAAGTTGGTCGTGTTGAGCGACGTGACAAGTGTGTTGTTCGACAGGCCCTATATCTTCGTGTTAATCGACAGATGAAACCATGTCGATTGACATGCTCTGTATTTCTTCAATCCGAACTTGTATCTTTGACAGCTCGCTCCGCAATGCTCCATAAAGCTCCAATAAACACCAATTGAGTCCAAACATCCTTGTACCTAATATAAAACCCCAAACACTAGAAAACACCAAAAGACTCTATAAAACGGACATATATCATAGTATAAAAACCGGTAAAAACCATGATATATCAACTCCCCTAGACTTAGCCTATTGCTTCTCCCTAAGCAAAATAGATGTTTTAACTCTTTTAGGAACCACACACCTTTGCAAAGTCATCCGGTGATACTTTGATGCTTCCCTAGAAGTATAGCAGTCCTCCAGATTGAATCCAAACCCCTTAGAGAATCTCAGACTTTCAGTCGCAAACCCCTTTCATTTATTTAGGTGCGGTCTCATCGAGGGAATATTGATTGCTGGACCTTCTAGATTCTTTCACTTCCTTTAACACTTTCCTGCGTTTCACCCTCTCTCTTCTCTCTGAAACTGTATCCAATTAAGGATATCATAGAGATGCAATGCCCATTTTTGAACTTTTTCTTCATGATTTTTCTGATTTCGAACTTGCACTTCTCTGCTTGAACTACACTTTTCTGTTGACTTTTTATTAGATCCTTGGCATCTCTATGACTCACTAGATTAGCGCCCACTACTAGTGTTCTTGTAGAGACAGGGTCATGAGGCTTTTTCTTTTTGATCTAGGACAGTTGTATTCATCATTTAGGAAGAAGTTTCAAAAGCGGTCCGTCCTTGCTTTCAAGTGTTTGGAAGCTGAATCAAGTCTTGCGATTTCCAACGCCCAAAACAAGAGATTAGAGTTGATTAAGGGCGGGGTCTACAACATCTTTCTGGCGTTCTCCAGAAGTCTCAACTCGCTCCGTTAAACCAATCCACTCCCAGTTACCCCTTAGTAAAACCAGCCAACTTCCATTGGAAATGTTGTTCAAAGCAAGTGGAAAAGGAGGTTTTGACTCTAAAAATTTTAAAATTGACTCAAAAACTCAAAAGAAAACACAATAGTCAGTAACTACCTCCCCCAGACTTAATCGACACTGTCCCCAGTGTTATTAAGCCCGAGATTGGCAAAATAAAAGAAACATGAAACGAAACGAATGAAAATCAAATGAGAATGCATTACCTGGAGGTTGTGTTGAGCGACACGACCTTAGTATCGATCGATGCTTCGGATTTGGTCGCGTCGAGCGACTTGGTTGCTGCCGTCGATCGACACATATTTTCCCCTGGCGTCGAGCGACACTGGATATGGCAACGCTCGACACCACAGTCTGATGTTCACTCTCACTTGCATTCGAACGTTTATTTTCCTGAAAATCAAAACAAAAACGAAAACCAAACATAAAATTGAAAAAGAAATCAAAATCTAAGTAAAAAGTTAGTAGACTCACAAGTGGGTTCCCTACCACTAAGCGCTTGTTTTAAGTCCTTAGCTTGACGTTGTAAGGACTTCAGGCTCATGGTGGATCTTGGAGAAGCATTGTACTTCCCCTATCCTTGTTGATGGATGCAGCTTTGTTCGTTGTTCAAACTTTCTTGACAGCTCCCCCATACTTATCAGACACTATTCCTGGGAAAAGTTTCATCGTATTCTCCAGCATCTGTTGAAGGACTTCCTCTCCTTTCTCCTCTAAGTCTGAAGGGATGACGATCCGAAACTTGGAAAATCGCTTTGAAGCTTTCTTCCGTCTCCTATGTCCTTCCTTCTCTTCTTTGCTTTCCTTAGGAATTCATGTACATTCATCAGGAGAAAAACCAAGCATTCTACGAGAAACTCGTTGGTTGCATGAGCACGTAACAACTTTTTCAACTATTAAATTCTGTTGAAAAGGTTCGGAATTAAGAACAAGAAGTGCATACCTTTGTTCTATGGGAGGCTTGTGGGTTGGGAGACTTACAGGAGTTAGCTTTTCTCCTTTAACGACCGTCCAGCAAGAGAAGTTATCCATGAGGATCGCTGGGTAGAAGACTTCCTTGTTGATCCTCGTGAAGGATATTCGCTGATTCAGGATATCCAAGACAGCTCCAACAGTATTAAGGAAGGACGCACCGAGAACCATTGGCTTAGTGGTCTCTAGGATGTGGAAGTCAGCTGGCACAAGACAATCTCTGCCTCGAATCTTCAGATCAAGGATGAAACCTGCAGAGACTACTGAAGAAGTATCAATGAGACCAACAAGAGCATTTGAAGACTTGATATTTGAGATTCCAAGCTTCTTTACAACATCATGAGATATGACGTTCACATTAGCTCCAGCGTCTAAGAGAGTGCCTTCTAATTTCATTTCGTTAATCGAACATGGAACAATGAACTGCCACAAACTTTCTCTCTTGATCAATTCCCTGAGGACTGGTTTCTCAACTGCTTTTAGCTCGTTCTCTTGGCTGACTCGCGAGGTTGCACATACGTTCTTGGATATGGAAGTGGAGGCTTGTAGGCACGTTCAACCGCCGAAACAGTAGCTTTCTCGAAATCTGGGCTGATTTGATCTTCGTGTTGAGCGACACTAGTGTCCTGTCGCTCGACGCTTGAAATTTCTGTGTGTCGAGCGACAGTAAATGTGGTGTCGCTAGATGCCTTGATTTTTTTAGTGTTGATCAACATCATATGAGTGTCGATCGACAGGGACTCTGTTCCGAATTTCTCCTGTTTTGCAACTGTATTAGACACGTCAACTTGCTCTGTAACTCATGTTTTCTCCGTCCTTGATCATGTGGGATTAGTTTTACCACTTAATTCTACTTCTTGCAAGTGCACAACAATCACAATTAGTATAGATAAGGGATCAAATTCGACGAGGACTTGTTAATCACGCTACGAATTGTAATGAATAAAATAAAGCTGGAACAAAATATGTTGTTGTTTGAATGATTGTGAATTAACACGGATGCAAATATTAAATAAACTGAAATCAATGGGAGAAAAGCGTTAGGACTTAGGAAATCGTAGAGAATCATGCAACAATAATGATTGATTTAATCTAGGGATTTTAGGATATACCGCACCATCCAGGACTCATAACATGATGGTATAGACATTCCACTTTCGTGGCTCCGACTACTATATTCATTCACCCTAATAGACTCAACTTTCGATGGTTATTACAAGGCGAAAATATGCAACATAAGTTCAAGTTATGATATTGTCCACCTAACTCCTTAACTAAACTTTTGGAATGTTAAGATGTTTGGCTCATCAAATACTAGTTCCGGTCGATATAAAAGCTTTTGGAATCTATATCAACCTAAGATCAAATCGCTAAATGCGCGGTAAAGCAATTATGCATAGAGTACAAGTTAAGATAAAGATTCTATTATTATCCCTAAACAATCATCAATCAATTATCGAATTATGAAACTCATTGAAAACCTAAAACCTAACAAGTGAATTACTTGTACATGGTGCACGGAAAAAAGCAAGAAATTGAAGAAAACATGATGATAAACTTTATTAAAATAGTAGGGATAAGAAGATTCTTCTCTATAGCGAGGTACAAAGCGAGATCATCCACCAAAGCTCCTAAAACAAGATCTATGATCAATCCTCCAAAGGAGGCGTGGCTGCTGGCTTCTATGAGTAAAAAGTATTTTTAAATTTTGGCACACCCTAATCAAGAGGCTAAAAACAAGTATTTATAGTGTTAAGGTCTCCTAGGGTTCTCAATGAGCAAAACGGTCTTTTCGGTCGAAACTGCCTTATCTTGATAACTCCAACCGACCTCCTCTCCAAGTCACGAGTTGGGCTTTAAAAAGTCTTCAAATTGGGCTAACAATGGTCAGGAATATTGGCCTTAAGGTCCATCAACGTTTGACTCCTTTCTGTGCCTTCTTCATCTTCGAGGCAATTTGACATGTCTTCAGTAAATCTAGTATATCTTCTAGCTCACAGTTCCAAATAAGATAATTCAAACTTCACTAGAAATCTGACTCAAAGATCTTTACATTTAGCCATCGTTCATCAAAATATAACTTGATTTGGGTTTCCGTCCGTAGCAAAACTTCAGACTCATTGCTTCTGTCTAAAACGGCAAAGTGTGATATCTTGAGAATTTCGAGGCCGGGACTAAGCCTTTGGCCCTTTAAACTTTCTGTAGCTTAGAATAAACCTTTTTATGCTCCTTTTGCTCTATTTTGTTGATTTTCCCTGTTAACACTTTAAAACTACAAATACGAGGAAAAACTACCTCTTTGGTGTAAAACCTTATTAAAATACTTAGAAAATGCTTTAAGATAGATAGTAAAATAGGTAAAATACTAGGTATATCAAATCTCCTAGACTTAAACCTTGCTTGTCCTCAAGCGAAATCCAAGAATAGAAGAGAAGTTTGAAAATACGGGAACTTACAATTTCTGATAAACATAGCGTTGACACTATGATTCGCGATCGGTTCGCGGGCTTCCTTTCCATACGCCATCCATGACTTTTGCAGCCTGTTCCATATTTAAATAAAAATCCTACCAAGTTTTAACGGCACTTTCAATTGACTCTAAGTGTGGAGTTTCTCATCAAGGAATCGTTAGGTAAACGGCTAGGTATAGAAAGGCTAGTTTAATTGGTAAGGCTAATAAGTGTTTAGGGTTACCATATTCTCCGGGGTTGCGCGATATTATGCAAAATCGCAAGAGAGAACAAGCCTATTGAAGTCCACAGTCCTAACCACTTCAATGCCTTTCTCCCCCAGACTTAGATCTTTCTCTGGAAATCGCCGTTTTCTTTAAGATTGCTCCATTCTCCATACCTCTCCGCGTCGCTTCTTTTGGGATATTTATTGGCCTTGGACTCTTTTATAGACACATTTTCCTTTCCCGTTCATCATTTTTTTTTTTTTTTGAAACGGGGGAAAATGGTCTTCAAGAATGGGTCTAGATAAAGGCACGAAATTTTACCATTGTTGTTGATCCCTAGTGTTGGTTATGCTCTTCTTGAGTTATTCATTCGTACTCCACCAAAGTTTGTAATCGCCGCATCTCTAGTGGTTAGAATTGCGTCGATCCTCTTTCTCTCCGACGTTTTTACACATATCTGCATATGGATCATGAAAAGAAGGCATGAGGTCTAAACGAAAGGTTAGGGTAAGGTGTGGTACGAACTAAAAATGAGCTGGCCATTCAAGACACAGAGAGTGGTAGAAAAGGGGAAAAAGTGTCTTGAACGCATGATACGTTTCCAGGTCTAACTCCTTAATGAGAAACAGTGAATGGTTAGTGTAAGTAGAGCCCAAATATGATTAATATCAACGAGATAAAACCGAGATTAGATGGGGCGAGTCTGGTCATGAAGGTTTCTGAACCGGCTTTCCTAAACTCATTTGGTGATAAATCACTGAATCATAGCATCTCAGCATACATTCCTGAAATTGTTTATGTTCCAAAACATAGTGTTTGGACTCAATAAAACTCGAATAAAAACATTTACAAATTAAGAAAAACATAAGAAAAAAGAAAAAGGACATTAGTACGATAAATCCCTCCAGACTTAATTCACACCGTCCCGGAGTGAAAATAAGTTACAAGCGGGAGAGATTTGACACAATAAAGTTATAAAAAAAAAGGATAGATAGTTGTCGAAACACCTAGCTCAGAAGGTAGGCGAGAGTGATTCTGGAGTATCTGGAATTTCAGCGGGAAAGTGTTCTCCATCGGATCCAAGATCGACTATCTCCATATCGCCAGAATGAGCACCTTGCTCCGGTGTTGATTGGTCGTGGGTCTTATGGGTTGTCCACTCGTGGTGATGGTTGCTAATGGCGTCATCTTCTCCGTCTTCTTCGCGATCAAAATCATATAGGAGTGATAAACTACCGTACTCGTAATTGGTAGTGGTCTCGGTTCCGTTCTTGGTTGATCATTTGAAAAAGTGAGGGACCGTCTTTTTGACAACTTTGACGAGTGTGGAAATCAATTTCCCTTGCTTAGAAACCTTGGCTTTAAGAGCAACTCTTTTCTCCGTTTTTTCATGTAGACTATTTTTGAACCAATCGGTGGATTCGTTGTTGATTGTAGAAGTGGGGTGGCGGGTTTGGGGCTTTATATTGAAGGTGGGAGGTTGAGTTGCAGCGGTAATTCGTTCTCCATGTCTTCTCTCCTTGCTTTGCAATAATGCTTGTGCGGTGTAGAAGAGTGAAACGCCTACAAGGGGACAACCGGGAAGACGCGGATACCATTGAGTGTGAGGAGGATTGAAGTAAGGAACTCCTTCACTCAAGTCCGGTAAATCCTTGTAGGGGAGAAAAATGCACTTCTCCTCTTCCGAATATGGTGGTGTGAAAAGATAACCAAAGGTGGTAGATTTGTCATACCATCCGCATATGAAGTATTTCCTTTGAAGCGCGAGAAGATCGAGTTTGTTATCTCCGGTTAAGTGACGTTCTCCACTTAAGTTGAATCCACAAGCTTCTAAAATCACGGTGATTACGCTTCCAAAGTTACATGGCGGGTTCTTTACTAACCTTTCCTTGGTACATTCACTACAAGAAAACAACCGCAAATCCGACGGAATTTCCGACGGTAATCCGACCGATTTCTGACGTAACTGAAATTTTCCAATTCTGTCGGCAATCTGTCGGAATTATTTCCGACGGACAAGAAGACCGTCGGAAATCGGTCGGATTATTGGACCGTGTAACTAGCCGGTGCCGACGCCGGAGAAGATTCCGGTAAGCTGTCGGAAATCCGTCGGAAAATATGAACCGTTAATTGTTTCCGACAGATTTCAGACAGACAGCCAACTAGCTGTCAGAAATCTGTCGAAAACAATAGCCGTTATATAGCCGTTATTATATCCGTTGGCTTTCCGACGCTTGTCCGACAGAATTCCGACGGGCAGCGTATTTATATATATGATTCCACACATCTTCATTCACTCACAAAACAACAACAACTTCCAACCGAACATTTGTTAGAAAAAATCGTTAAGAGAGTGAGATGTCATCTTCTAGATATTATAGATCGTGGATGGATGAAGAGATGTATGATCCGGAGTCGAAGACATTAAATGAAAGTTATGCACAAGGTATATGCGAGTTCATGGCGGTTGTCGGGAATCGAAAGGTGATAAAATGTCCATGTTTAAATTGTTCCAATGCGCGTAATGTTAATGTAGAACAAGTTTGGCATCACTTGTATACCAATGGTTTTATGCCGGGATACAAAATTTGGTTTTTTCATGGAGAAATTAATAATGATGGTGCTAGTAGTAGCAGTGCACCATATGTTGCGGATAGCTTAGGCGAACATAGAATGGATAACTTAGGTGAACATAGAACGGATAGCTTTGGCGAACATAGAACGAAAGTAGATTTTGGTGTAGGTACCGCTGAGATGGTTCATGATGCGTTTAGAGAGAATTTGCCATCGATCGTAATAGGGGAGGATAGAGTAGAAGAACCAAATGAAGAAGCTAGAAGATTTTTTGATATGTTAGACGCAGGGAAGCAGCCATTATATCATGAGTGTAGAGACGGACATTCCCCTTTATCAACTGCTAGTAGACTGATAACCCTTAAGACGGACTTCAATTTGGCGGAAGAGTGTGTTGATGCGATAGCAGATTTTGTGAAAGATATTATGCCTGAAGATAATCAGGCACCTGCATCATACTACGAGATACAGAAACTTGTAGTTGGTCTTGTCTGCCGTATCAGGTGATAGATGTATGCATCGACAACTGTATGCTATATTGGAGAGAAGACGAAGACCGGAGAAGATGTAAATTTTGTCGTAAACCACGGTATCAGGAAACTGGTGGGAGAGTTCCAATTCCATATAAACGTATGTGGTACTTACTATTGACAGCGAGGTTAAAGAGGTTATATCAATCTGCGCGAACGGCAGAACAAATGAGATGGCATGCAGAGCATCGTCAAGATGGAGAGATTACACATCCTTCAGATGCAAAAGCGTGGAAACATTTTCAAATGTTGTATCCGGATTTTGCATTAAAGTCAAGAAATGTGTACCTCGGGTTAAGTACGGATGGTTTCAACCCATTTGGGAAGCATGGAAGGCAGTATTCTTTGTGGCCCGTAATCGTAACACCATACAATTTGCCCCCTGGTATGTGCATGCGTCGAGAGTTTTTATTCCTCTCCATTCTTATTCCCGACCCTGAGCATCCGAAGAGATCACTTGATGTATTCCTCCAGCCATTGATTTATGAGTTACAAATGCTATGGAGTCACGGTGTCGAAGCGTTTGATGTTTCACGGAAGCAGAATTTTCTGATGCGTGCGGTCCTTATGTGGACTATTAGCGATTTCCCATCATACGGTATGCTATCTGGATAGACTACTCATGGAAGATTATCGTGCCCGTTTTGCCAAGACAACACTGACGCTTTCCAATTGAGGAATGGAAGAAAGCCATGTTGGTTTGATTGCCATAGAAGGTTTCTACCGGACGGCCATCCCTATCGTCGGTCTAAAAGATTATTTAAGAAAAATAAACAAGTGTTTGATGCTCCAATTGATGAGATATACGGTCGTACTATATTGGAGCAGTTGAGAGATTTTGGTGCTGAGAGGACTCCAGATTGTGGGGGGTAATGGGCATGAACCGCTTTGTGATGTAGGGGAAGCTCACAACTGGCACAAGAAGAGTATATTTTGGGATTTGCTGTATTGAAAGGATCATTTATTAAGGCACAACCTTGATGTGATGCATATTGAAAAGAACATCTTTGACAACATCATGAATACGGTGTTAAACATCCCGGGAAAGACAAAAGACAATGTGAAGTCTAGGATGGATGTTTTAAAGAAGTTGGAGAATTTGATGAAGACAAAGACACAATTCCTTCGGAAGGATCAGACTCAGACTTAGAGTCAGATTAGTTACATTATATGTTTGTATCTGTTAACATAAACAAGAATTTCAGATAAATTATATTTTTCTATTTTTTTTATTAAAAAAAAATGATTTTCCGTCGGAAATATGTCGGAAATATATATATATATTTCCGATAGATTTCCGACAGAAACGGATATTTATATAATCTTCTTATAAAAAATTCATCTGCGTATATCTTGCCAAAACATGTGTCGATCGACGGTATAGGGTTGTCGATCGACACTGGCTCCTCTGTTTTTTTCCGACGCAATATTCATATCATGCTAACCTTAAAAGATGACACGTGTTACCCTTACATCTGTCGGAAATCTGTCGGAAATGTAGATATATTTCCGACAGATTTCCGACAGGTTTGGGGATTTCATGTCAAATTCCAGAATTCCGAGAAGACAAAGTATCGGCATACGATTCTAACAACTAAAGGTAAAAGATAATTGAGTAAATAACCTTGTGGCTGATATACAGAATATGATTTGCGATTTGCTCATGGTTTAACCAAAAACATTTCATACAGTTACATATACATAAACATAGATGTTTACGAAAAAATCCTAAAAACCAAATATTTAGAATTTGATAGTAACAATAAAATTATCAACTATTTTATCTTCTAAATCATGCTCCAACCATGCTATTCCCTTGGAACTACGAAAACGGATCGTTAACACGTTTTACCCTAAATCTGTCGGAAATCTGTCGGAAAAATAGATATATTTCCGACAGATTTCCGACAGATTTAGGGTAAAACGTGTCGCGTTTTAAGCATCTGTCGGAAATCAGTCAGAAATATATCTATTTTTCCGACAGATTTCCGACATATGTGCCAAATTTTAACCGCGAAATGAAAAGTAAATACCGCGAAATGAAAATGAAAAACCGACGGATTTCCGACAGATTTTAATCCGTCAGAAATTCTGGGTTATTAACAGACGCGTCTTCTTCTTCTTCTTCTTCTCCACGCGTTGAAATCCTCCTCCGATCGCCTCTTCCGATCGTGATTTGCCTCCGACCGCCGATTTCGCCGTTCCTCCTCGCCGGAATTCAACCCCGAGCCTCTCCCCCACCGCGTTTCTTCTCCTCCGATCCTCTCCCCCACCGCGCCTCCGCCTCTTCATCTTCTCGTCCTCGCCGCCGCCGATTTCGCCGCTCCTCCTCGCCTGATTCCGCCGCTCCTCTTCGCCGGATTACAAATGGCGGATATTCCTTCTCATTTGTAAGTTTCCTCAAATTATCTCATTTAATTTATGAATTAGGAATTTGTGAATTTGTGAATTAGGAATTAAGAATTTGTGAATTAGGAATTCGGAATTTGTGAATTTGGAATTTGGAAATTTATGAATTATGAAATTGTGAATTTTTGGCCGAGCGGGAGAAGGAGAGAGCCGAGCGGGACAAGGAGAGGGAGATGATGCAACGGATGATGGAGTACTTGGGGCGCAACCCGGATTTTCCGGGGCCCACCATTTAGATTTTTATTTTCAACGTTTTTGTAAAACAGTATTACTTTTTATTTCTACTTTTAATTTTATTTTAATTTCCACTTTTAATTTTATATAAATTTAAATAATTCAAATTTTAAATTTTAAATTTATATTAAATTAATTATTATTTAATTTATTATCATTTTTAATAATTTCTACGACTACGTCGGAAATCCTTCGGAAAGCTGTCGGAAATAAATACGTCGGAAGTCTGTCGGAAACAAAACCGACAGATTTCCGACAGCTGTATATCCGACGGAATTCCGACTTGTTGCCGGACTCCGGCAAGCTCTCGGAATTCCGTCGGAAATACAGCTGTCGGAAATTTGTGACGGATTTCCGACAGACTTACCATTTCCGACAAGATAGAAACGACGGACATATCCGTCGCAAACCTCATCCATTCATTGTAATGTGTGTCTCTAACGGTGTACTTTATCTTCTCTAGGTATTCGAATCCCAAAATATCGCAAACTTCTTCAATAGTCAAAGAAAATGACATTTTCCTCACCGTAAACTCCAAAATTCCATCTTTAGCTACGGTCTTCTTGCCTCTTGAATAGACTAGTCTCACGGAAGCGAGAAACTCCCTTGCTATCCCTTCGTACGTCGGTCGTGAGAGAGAGACAAACTTCGCAAGGCCTAGTTCTTCAAGATACCATTCCACGTCGCGTCGAATTCGAGTAAATCAAGAGTTTTGAAATCGATGGTGGGCGTTTGAGGCATGACAAACTGTTTTAGGCATGTAACGTAGTCCACATTAGCTTGAATTTTGGGTCCTACGGTCTTCATAACAACATTTGTAGTTGAGGATCCACCGGTGTTCGATTTAGTCTTGGATTTCTGCGGCTTCTTTGGTGGAGGGACAGATTTTTACACAATGGTTTGTGTGACCTCCACAAATCTCATTGGCTCATTCGTCTCCTCGTCATCTTTGTCTCGAAGTTGGTAGTTCATTTCGTCATCATCTTCCCTCAAAATTTCCTTTCCATTCCTCTTTGCCGATTTCGAAGATTTTTTTGAACGTGAACGACATGGAGCTTGAGGCTCTTGTTCTCCAATGATTAAGGGTTGTTCCTTCGGTTTAGGGACCCTTGTAGACCTCCTTGTGATAGCCTTTCCTTCCATTGGACTCACTACAAAAGAAAAATCAAGAAAAAATATGTTACGGTCTTGAAAATCAAAAATTAGCAAGACGATAGTAACATATAAGAATAACAATCCAAGGCAAGATAAAATTTCTTAATTAAAAATCATAATTTTCGAATTAATGCCTAACTACTTATGGAAATTTGAATTTTTTTGCAATTAAAGCTCTAAAGTGTCAAATTTCAAGGCAATCCTATAAATTATGACAAACCCAATTCAATGAATGCATTATGACCATTAGAAACACCTAAATTCGGATTCAATTGATTGACCCAACAAATAAATTTGCATGAAAAGGTGCACAAGGGTGATAAGTATGCAATTAAACATTGAATGATGCAATTACTAGTGTCGAAAAAAGTTCTCTAATGAATTCTCTAGCAACCTAAACAAATTAATTGCCAATTTTGAGAATCAAGAAATATCCATAAACTTGAGATTTAGAACAATAGGGGTTTATAAGAAAACATACCTTTGCTTTGGAGATAATGGATAAGGGAGTTGAAATCCTAATCAATTTCTAATCAATTTTAAGTGAAACAAACAAAAATCAAAAAATTTGGTAACTAGGGTTCTTAAGCTTGAACACTTGGAAGAGAAAGATAGGTGATGATGTTTTAAAAATATGAGACAAAAGAATCCTAAGAAAACCTTTAAAATCCTAGTTTTATCGTTATTTTTGGTTTAAATTCGGTTAAAACGGTTTAGGACCAGTTTGGAAAAATTAAAATAAATCGAAAATTTTGACTTACCCGGACCGGACTTACCGTGGCTCGGTCGTGGCATCGGGTGGGATGGGACGCGGGTCGGGATGGATCGATATGCAGGACAGGACGCTCCAGGACGCGGGACAGACGAGGCGTGTTCAAGAAATCCTCACGGACCCGGACGAAACCGCGTGTCCGGGGTGCGTGTCCGGGGTCTGGGACTTGCAGGACGGTCGCGCGGGATGGATGGAGCACTCGCACCGGACACGGAGGATGCTCGGGGCGAGCGTCCGGGGTCTGGGACCTTCGATCCGCAGACCAGTCTTGGGTATGGATCACTCGGCACCGGTTGAGACCTCGTGGCCGGTGCTTCGGTCCGGTGTCTGGGCCGGTTCGTCTCCATTTTTATTTTTATTTTCAAATTCCTACAAAAACCAAAATAAAAATTAGTAAAAATTTAAAACTTATGAAAACTTAAAAATGAGAATTTAAAAACTAAAATAAGTATGAATAAAAATTAAAAATGTGGGTTGCCTCCCACAAATGCTTGTTTAAAGTCAATTAGCTAAACTCCTTTGTCGGTTTTTAGACTTGTGATGATTTCACTAAAGGAATTGTGGCTCCTTTAGCTTCCTTAACCTCTGGGTCCTCGACTTCTTTAGTGACCTTTGGCGGGTCTCCGTCATCAAGATCAATGAAGATGCTCATGGGGAAGAGTTTCAAAGTGTTCTCAAGCTTCCTTTGAACTGCTTCCACATCATTTGGCTCGTCTTTTCTTGGCACAAGTATCTTGATCACAGTGGCTGGATCGTGGATGAATTTGTGCCTCTTTTCATCCTTCCTTTTGATCTTGGGAACTTCCACAGTGGTTACTATGGCGTTTATTCTTTTGGAGGCGTTCATTTGTTTCTCATAGTTGAATTCTCGAAGGTTTTGACGCGGAGATCTTCTTTTTTACCTCGAGGGCTTCCTTCTTTAGTGTCTCCAGGATCTTTAGTTGGTTTAATAACCTCCATTCCCACCGAATTTGGTACACTAGCAACATTCATAGCATAATAGAATATTTGCTTGTTGATCATGGTGAAACTAATTCGTCGGTGAGGGAAGTCTATAACGGTTCCGGTTGTGGCTAAAAATGAAAGACCAATTATCAAGGGTTTCATCTTTCCGGTCTTCATCTCCAAGACTTGAAAATCAGTGGGGACGTCTCTTCCTCTGACCTTAAGCATTACATTCTCTATAACTCCAAAGGGCATAGAGGAGGATAAATCCGCATATTCAATGCACACATTGGATGTTTGGAAACTAGAGAATCCAAGCTCTTTAGCTACAGCCAAGGACATTACGTTGACAATAGCTCCCATGTCACATATGCAATCAAAGACTTCAATTCCATGGGTGGAACATGGTATAGAGAACTTCCCCGGATTATCAACTTTTTCCAAAGGAATGCTTCTAACTCTTCTCTTGTAAGATCTTCTAGATTCATCGTGGAGACGCTTCTCTACTGGTTTTAAAGCCGTTATAGCTTCGTCTTCAATATGTTTTGATGCACTCACGAGCTCATCTTCTTTGATAGACACCATGTTGACGAACGGTTCATCTCTCTCCTTTGGTTGTTTCCGATTTGCTTCGGTAAGTTGTACTACTTGGACATCCGTCTTGGAAAGGTGAGTAGCAAGAGACTCATTCTTAATGTTGAGGTCATTATAAGCTCATTCTATCATTTGAGACAACTCCTTCTTGGCTTGGTTTACCGCTTCTAGCATTTGGTTTTTTTAACTCTTCGAGCTTTGAATCCAAGCTAGTTGGGGCTTCGGTTGAAGGGGACATGAACGATTGCTTAGTTTGGTAAACTCCGTTAGGGTAGAATGATTTCTTAGGGGGGGGGGGGGTATTGAGTTCCTTGGTTGTAGTTTTGCTTCAGGTAGACTTGATCTTTAGGGTTCTCAACATTGTTGCTTCGGTGGGACAGATTTTGGTTTTGCCGGTAATTGTTATTGTAACCTCTGCTCCATCTCCAATACACTCTAAGTTTGGATCATAATTAGGCCCCACGACATCTTCTACGGCATGAACTCTTCGTTGGCTCTTGAGTAGTTGTGACATCATACTCTTAAGCATATATGCAGATTCGGACGATGACCATGTGGTGTTGATGGCCCTATTGTAGTCTTGGGATGAGTTAGCATCACTCACAGCAAGGTTCTCGATCAATAGCTTAGCTTCCGGTATAAGTCTAGTCATGAAATCTCCGTTACTCGCAGCATTCAAAGAGGTTTGGTGCTTGTAGTCGATTCCATTGTAGAAAGAGTTCCACAAGTCTCCTTCGGTGAAACCGTGATTAGGACAATCCCTAGTGTATTTTTTCAAACGTTCCAAGGCTTCAAAAAATGACTCGGTTGCTCCTTGCCTAAAGCTTGAGATCTTGTTCCTTATAGAATTTGACCTTTGCTTGGTGTAGAATTGATTCAAGAAAGTACCTTTGTATTCGTCCCAAGTAGTAATGGACTGTGGTGGTAGAGATTTCATCCATATTAGATCCTTATCCTTTAGAGAAAATGTAAAGAGCTTGCACTTCAAGTAGTCGGGAGGAACTCCGTTTGCTCGAGTTGTACTGCAAATCTCTTTAAATGTGTCGATATGGTCTAAGGGATGCTCGGATAGAAGTCCATGGAATTGGTTTTGTTTCACCAAGGCAATGATTTGAGGCTTGATCTCAAAATCATTCCTTTGAGGTGGCGATGGACGAATTGGATTCTTATCCAAGAAGAAAGCGTCAAAAGAGTCTATGTCTCCGATAGTTTGGTGTTGACGAGCGTGGACAAGTTGAGCTTGTCTTTGGTGAAGAGGTTGCTGGAAATTGAGGTCTCCTTGATGATTAAAGTGTTGAGGTTGTTGGTTCCTCAAGTCTCTAGGTGGTGCGAGATGTTGATCTTCATGAGGTTGGTTTTGATTTGCTTCTGGAGGAATTTCATCATCACCATCTCGGGCTAGATTCTCTCGGCCTCCTAGGAGTTGGTTTTCGTCAAGGTTTCTTCTCTCTAAGGCAGCGAGTACTCGCTCTTCTTCGGTTTGATTTTGTAATTTGGCCATTCTTTGTTGTCGAAGTCTTCTTAACGTGCGTTCAAGTTTGTCGATTTCTTGCTCAGGTTCTACTAAACTTTTCTTGTTAGAAAGTCTAGTGCTAGGCATAAACTCCTGAAACACACGTAAAAAGAACGAGGAAACAAAGCGTTAGAAATTTAAATTAAAGAATATAAAAACGAAAATAAAAAGAAAAATAAAGAAAAACTGAAAATTAAAAGCGTTCTAGACTGGATTTTAATCAAAAATTTGAAGGCGATGTTCTTCTAAGTCCCCGGCAACGGCGCCAAAAACTTGATCGTGTAGGATTAGTTTTACCACTGAATCCTACTTCCTGCAAGTGCACATCAATCACAATTAGTATAGATAAAGGATCGAATTCCACGAGGACTTGTTAACCACGCTACGAATTGTAATGAATAAAATAAATCTAGAATAAAATATGTTGTCGTCTGAGTGATTGTGAATTAACACGGATGCAAATATGAAATAAACTGAAATCAATGGGCGAAAAGCGTTAGGACTTAGGAAATTGCAGAGAATCATGCAACAATAATGATTAATTTAATCTAGGGATTTTAGGATATACCGCACCATCCAGGACTCATACCACGATGGTATAGACATTCCACTTGTAACATCCCAAAACCAAGGAAGTGCACTTTGGTCAGGGTGTCGATCGACACCCATGGTAGTGTCGATTGACACCAGGGTTGCAGAACTTGGGTTAATTGGATATTTGGCTCGGTTCATTTGCGGTTTAGGTGATCGACCTAGGGCTTTTGTATATATACGTTCTAGGGATTTCTAGCCGCGTTTCGAAGGAGAAAAACGCAGAGAAAATTCTTAGTGATCATTATTTTGAGAATCGTTTGAATCCTTCGAGTGCTCGAGTGTTCTTCGTCGTTTCCTCCTCGGTGTTTGTTCGTGGTGTGATTTCGTGCGGTTCCTTGTTTGAGTCAGAATCGTTCTAGCCTTGTAAGGGCATCGTTCTTCGTGTTCTTAGTCGTTTCGATCCAAAAACTCAAAGGTGAGTGCGTGATCGCTTAGGTTTGCTAGTAATCGTTCTAGCTTGAGTGCGTTCTTCGTCGTTTCCTCCTCGGTGTTTGTTCGTGGTGTGATTTCGTGCGGTTCCTTGTTTGAGTCAGAATCGTTCTAGCCTTGTAAGGGCATCGTTCTTCGTGTTCTTAGTCGTTTCGATCCAAAAACTCAAAGGTGAGTGCGTGATCGCTTAGGTTTGCTAGTAATCGTTGGTAAATCGAATGATGGATCGAATGATTGATATTTTTGGTGCAGTAATGATTGTTTTACCTCTGTATTGTGTATGAATCGTGTCGTTTCGTGATGTTTTGTGATCGATGCTTCCCGAGACGAGCTGCGTCAGGACAAGCTCGAGTTCTGGTCTCAGGAACAGAGTGTAGATTGACACCTAGGGGCTGTGTCGCTCGACACCTGATATATTAGTATTTTGGTCTCTTTTACGTATTGCTTCTTTAGTCTTTTTGGTTCTTTCTAGTTCCTTTTGTGTCTTTTCAGGTTCTAGGAGGCCTTCAAGCATGGATTAGAGTCAGTGGCGGTCATTGGAGCTAAATGGACGAATCTGGAGAAAAGATGGTGATTTTCATAATCGAGCACCTGCTCGGTTTGGATCGAGCACCTGCTCACCCGAAGAATCAAAGAAGCCGTAACTCTCTGGAAAGCGGACCGACCGGTCCACGTGAGGAGACCGACCGATCCACGCTCAAAGATCGTAACCACCTGAAGACAGACCGACCGGTCTGGGTTAAGACCGACCGGTCCCATGCCTGATCCGATTTTAACCTATTTTTCTCTATAAATAAGAGGTAGCCACCTCTTAAACGGGGGGGCTGAAACATTTTTCCTAAAACAGTTCTTTTTACGTTTTCTTGGAGATTTGCTGGGTTCCTCAACCCTTGAAACTATTCCTCATTGATTCCTTTTGGATTTGCTTGTAACAATTGGACGATAAATTCACAACACCCATTGAGAAGAATTCTAATTCCTTATCTTTTCCATTTATCATTATGAATTCTATCTCGTTGATTGCTGCGATTTCATTCTCTATGCTCGAGTAGTCCTCTAGCTAGATTGAGGGATTTCAATGGTGATTTAGGATTGATTAGTGACTGAGCCAAATAGGATAGATTATCATTCATCTTCATCAATTGGGATTCATAACGCTTAGGTTAGCCTGTACACCTAATCTCTGATTTCAAGTTGAACTTATTCACGAAAGTGTTCTAGGTTGCTAGATAACCCATTGGTGAGCAATTGGTGTGTAACCAACGACAGTTGATTGTTACCATCAATTGTGAACAATTCGAACCAATTCATTACTGCTTGTCTTCATCACTGGATCCAAACGACAGTTTAGGCATTTAGGATGTTAGATAAAGATATTGATGCATCACGACAGTGAGGCAATATTACATTCTTGTTTGAGTTCTAGACCGCACTTAAATTGAATCCTGAATAGATGCTCAGTCCTCAATTTGAAATCACCGGCGAATGACCTTGATCTAGTGCCTTTTCTTTATTGAATTTACATCGTTTGATTATTTGTTGTTGCTTGTTACGAAAATCAAAACCCAAATTTTATCTTAGCTTTAAATCAAAATCCATAGTTTCATAGTGTAACCTTGGTCTCTGTGGATTCGATACCTTTTATACTACTGCGATTGTCTGTGCACTTGCAGTTTTATTTGGGTTAAAACCTCTGACATCAAGTTTTTGGCGCCGTTGCCGGGGACCAATTGCGTTACTTTTGAGATTTGATTTTATTTATAGTCTAAGAATTTTGCTAATTTTAATTTTTGTTTTCTTTTGCGTGTGTTTCAGGTGTCTAACTCAGCCAATATGGGCGACGAAACAGACAACCGAGCTGCAAATGGTCATGTAGCCGCTGCTATTCGAAGGCTTGAGCAACAAGTGACTCAAATGCAACAGCGTGCGCATGAGCAGCATCGCGCCATTGGGGATATGGACAATCCCCACGCTTTCTACCGGAACCGAGCTGCTATAGTTCCCCCTCTTGATAACCGGGATGATTACGAGATAAAACCGCAGATGATATCACTGGTTAAGCAGCGTATGTTCCACGGATTGCTTGCTGAAAATCCGATGGACCACATGGATAACTTTGAGGAGATTTGCTCCACGACGAGCTCTAATGGGAAGGACGCGGACCTCTTAAAGTGCAAGCTTTTCCCGTTCTCACTCGCACACAAAGCTTCCCGTTGGCTCAAGTCGCTACCAGCCGGATCCATCACGACCTGGCTGCAATGTAGAGCAGCATTCTTGGACCACTTCTATACTAAAACCATGACCGCTAGTATAACGAACAAGATCTCCACATTTCAGCAACATTCAGGAGAATCCTTTTGTGAGGCATGGGAACGTTTCAAGGAGTACAAGAGGGAATGTCCACACCATGGATTTACTGATGAGAGTATGCTTGGCGTCTTCTACGATGGTGTTGAGCGGGATTGTAGGAACACTATGAACGCTGCGAGTAATGGTGATTTTATGACCAAAACCAGGGAAGGAGCATATGAATTGATAGAGAACTTGGCTGCAAGTTCCAGGAATCGTTGCCACAATCATGACGACCTTACACCTGTAAGAAGAGTTGAGTCACTAAGGATAGACGAGCTTACAGAAAAGGTGAACATGCTCCTGAAGAGAAATCAGAAAAGTGTTGAGCTTTGTGAGGACAAAGGAGATGAACAGCATGCTGAGGTGAACTACGTAGGCGAAGATTATGTGCAGAATCAGAGCTCTTAATCCTGTGCATCTAATTCTCAGGACGAGCTGAAATCTCTTATGCATTTGCTTTTACTCGGTCAGCAGAAATACGCTAGTGAGATCAATGTCAAGGTAGATAGCATGTACAATGATCTCAACAGTAAGTTTGAAGCTATATACGCTCATGCAAAGGAGCTTGATATTATAGTCGCTCACACCGCCGATGCAGTTAAGAATATACAAGGAATCCTCCCAAGCAAACCGGTTGTAAACACTAGGGAGCCTGTGGATGCCATCACGCTTGGTAAGGAAAAGATATTCCCACTGAAAAAGGATGAAGAGGTTGCTGGACCTTCTTCTACGGTGCTTCAACCGAACGAACTTGTTAACAAGATTCAGTCGCGTATCTATGAACCCCCAATCCCCTACCCAGTTTCACCTAGAGATCAGAGAGATTCAATCAATTCGGAGAAACTAGATATTCCTGAGAAAATGGCGAGGAGTAATGCAGCACGACCACCATTGAAGAGATTGCCAAAGGTTGAAGATCCAGGAAAGTTTGTTGTCCCATGTCTCATCTTCGGAATCAACTTTGAAGATTCTTTGTGTGACTCCGGGTCTAGTGTTAACCTCATGTCAAGGGCTATTGCAAAATCGTTGGGCATTGTTGGTATAATGCCTTCTCCAATGTCTATAAAGTTGGCGAATGCCTCGGTGACAACTTCACAAGGGTTCATTGAGAATTTGGATATCCATATTGGGGATTGCTTGATCCCGACTGATTTCCAAGTTGTGGAGATGAAAAAAGGTTCGCACGTGCCCTTGATCTTAGGAAGGCCTTTCCTTGCAACAGTAGGAGCGGTTGTGGACTTACCGAACAAAAAAATAGTCTTCGCTAACGTCGACAAGAAAGTCTCCTACAATGCCATATCGGACAGAGATAGCGGTAAGTATGGCTCTTGTGTTGCCATAGACAATGTAACATGGAAGCCCAAAAAGATTAACAAGCGGGACGTAGTAAACCAAGAGAAGAATGGTACAAGTTCGCCTGTGACCTTGACACCACAGAGATGTGTTGGGAACACGATCGAGTATAAAGTGCAGAGCAAGAGTATGTCTAAGCCTTTCTCTAAGGTTAAGGCCATCATCACTCCGGAGTTTAAAGAGAAAGGTCAAGCAGCTATGGCTAGTATGATGAGCAAGGTTATACAACTGAATGTGAGTGGTCAAGGAGCAAATAGACCATGCCATAGCCCACCTCAACCGAGCCCTGATCCGGACAAGAAGGTCTCTAATCCTCATATGGATTCGTCTCAAGCCTAAAACGGAAACACACGTCAAGCTAAACGACGTTAAACAAGCGCTTGGTGGAAGGCAACCCACCAGTAAGTGTACATACTTTCTTTCATTTTTGGTTTTTCAATTTTACTTTTTTTTTTTTTTTTTTTTTTTCTCTTTATTTTTCCTCAGAATTGTCGCCACAACTCGTTGGATTGGGACTCATACGATCAGACCGGTCGGTCTATCTCAGGACCGGTCGATCCTGTTCGTCTCACCCGAAGAGCCAAATGTCTCTGGAAATAGGATCGGTCGGTCCCATATGCCGACCGGTCGATCCTGTTCGTCTCACCCGAAGAGCCAAATGTCTCTGGAAATAGGACCGGTCGGTCCTATTTACCGATCGGTCGATCCGCATTGAACAAATCGATCCGTGTAGACAAGACCGACCGATCTAGTATCAGGACCGGTCGGTCCCGCACGCAGCCATGGTTCGCGTAATGGATCCGCGTGCTACACCTCCACCACCCGAAATTGACCCGAATGAAGAAGACGAGCAACGAACGAAGCTCGTTCACGATAAACAAAGACGCTTGACGAGAGCGGAAAAAGCTAAAGAAAAAGCGACCTCTTCTCAACCGGACCCTCCGCGTCGATCGCACAGTTCGCGCAATTCAAATGCTCAATGGCCAAGAAGAAACGGTACTCCCTTCCCCGGAATAGATATACACCCTAGATTAGAACGGAAGGGTTTAGTTAAAGAACCATCGTATGCGAACAAGCAAAAAGGAGACGGTTGGGTTAAGTACAACAGCATCTGTTACAATGGTCTTCTCAATGTTGAGATATTGCCAACTAGAGTTATATGTCGTGAGATGCTGCAGAAATATGGTATATTGGATGAAGTGATAGACTTTCTCCATCGTATGGGTTTTGGAACCATGGCTACACACCAATATCCTCTCTATCCTGAATTAGTACGACAGTTCCTTGCCTCCTGTGAGGTTTATTACCCATCAGATGATCACAGAAGAGCCGAGCATGGTCGCCTATGGTATAAGATCAATGGGACTTCATACAAGATTTCGCTCACAAGATTGTGCAGATTATATGGTTTTGATGAATATTCTCAACGTCTGGAATTCCCTGATCGTCATAGTTTCCGCGAGATCGATCGACTGTGGCACTTGATCGGTTCGGGTCCTGCAACATCGCGCAGCATGAAACTCACTCTGATCAGGAACCCGATCATCCGTATCGTCGCCAAGGCTCTAAGCACTACTATGTTCTGCAAGGAGGAACCGGGAGCTCTGCGTCTTGATGAGTTAGTCTTACTGCATTTCGGGATGCCAGATTTAGTATCAGAGATTTACAACGAGTATCCTAGCGATCAGCGCACTAACTTTGGAGCGGTATTTGCACATTTCCTGACGGAGAGGAAATTTAGGGCTCTCGGAGGATCGGGAAAGAAGAAGCAAGAGGTTTGTGGAAGTCTTTTAACTCCAATTTTTATCCACGACGGGATTGATTTTGTAGGCACCGAGGTAATCCCAGCACCTGCACTCTTGGATGTGCAACACCTCATTCAGAGCCGATGGCTAGTTGCGGATAGATGGCAATACACTGACTTGGCTGGAGCATGTGCCTCTCACTACCTAGTGAGCATGTGCCTCTCACCACCATAGATAATGTGCGATTCTTGCCACCAATCGCACCTCAGGATACCGATCTAGTTGTTCCAATGCGGCACAGGAAGCGCCGCCACATCGGACGAGATTCAGACTATGCAGGTCCTAGTAGTATTCCCACCAACCCAGAGACGAGGTTCCAGTTTCCACCGTACGAGAACCAGTTCGCCATCTCTCCGCCTCGAGAGACTTGGACCGCACCAGAGCGCACTGATTGGCAGTACAGGAGTTTTCAGAAACTCCATAACATGATGTCTAACATTTGGAGTGCCATTTCTTGTTCACGGAGCACAGATGCGGTCCGAGGATCAGACTTTGCTGGAAGTCACATGCCTCCGCCTGCTGGACCTTCCACCGAACCGAGATCAGATGATGACGCAGCTGACTCCGAGGATCCAATGGATTCTGAGGAGTCTCCAGAGTTCTGATGACGAATTTCTACTCGGTGATATTTTCTTTCACCCTTCTTTCATCATTGTATTATTCCATATTTGTTTCTGTTTTATTGAGTCTCCAATCTCTTGAACTTTTTCACACCGGAGACGGTGTGATTTAAGTCCGGGGGAGCGGTTAGTCATTTGAATTTTCATTGAGTCGGATTTTTTTTAATTGTTTTTAAAATAAAAAAAAAAAAAAAAAAACGAGTTTCTAGGATTGCATCTGCATTTTTGCATAGGGAACAATGATGAAATTTCCTTGTAAAGTCTCATTTTAGGATTCGATACTATGCCCTCGTTAGAACTCTTTCGATGCATTAACAATCATGAAGTAGAGGCTCATCCATACTTGGATCTTATTTCTTTGAAAATCCCTACTCATTAGAAACTTGCATGATCTACATTTGACTCTATCAACTTGAACTTAAATTTGACTTATTTTTCTCGCTTTTGGATTTTGAATCATAACTATGGATAAATACTTGACATTCAAATCATGTTTGCCTTATTTTTACCGCTCTTATCTTGATTTGAATGGCTATCCCGATCTAAGTTCGGTTTTTTTAGATGAGGATGGTACCACACCTTTTAAACCCAAGACCATTTTGTTCAAACCCTTGCATATGTTCTCTGAGTGAGGCATTTTTCTTTGTGTTGCATTGGTAAAATCTTGCAAGCATTAGAGACGACAAGGCAAAGTTTCCAATAGACTAGTTTCTTGTGTCTAAGTCTAGTCTTAGGTGGGGAATGAAATCAAAATGGTTAAGTGTTTTATTGAATATCTTTGGGTTTGTGGTTGAGTGTGAAAAGAAAGAATAAGGGAAAGAAGAAGAAAGAATAAGTTCTAGGGAATGGAATTAAGATGAAACCATATAGCTCTAAGTGTTTAAAAGAAAAATGATGGCTTAGCATTCTCTTAGATTAAATCAAAAGAGAAGAAAATATGTTAGAGAATGCTAAGATAGAAAGAGCTAGTGCAAAGAAAAGAGTACCCCCTAGGATTTTGATCAAAAAGAGAAGAAAAGAGGAAGTTTGAGAGTATTAAAGAAATATTTAGCCAAAAAGGGCTAGTGGTTAAACGTGAGATAGTGAGAAAAGAGAGATGAGACAATGCAACAAGAGGGTATTGGGTAGAACTTTGGATTCATTGCCTTGTATGCATCAATTGTCTCTTTTCTTTCTTGCTTTTGCTAAATGTGACACTTGCATTTGAGAGTTAACCACCAAAAAGAATTTGAACCTTCTCTTTACATCATTTTCAAGCCTTCTTCTACCTAGCCAAATGGTATTGATTCAATTTCCAATTGCGAGACCGCACCAAACACAATAATGAATGTCAAAGAGTTGAATGTTAGTTGATTGCGATATGTCTTTTGAGTCTTGGGATTTGGAGTAATATTTCATAAGTGATGAGTATGGCGAAAGCTCCTTGAGTAGAGTTTGTTGTGCATCGAGTTAGTTCTTTTTAGGACATCTTGTCGAACCCTTTTATGCTTCTTTTGGATTTGAGTTCCCACCTTCAAACCTCTTTTTCGATTTATATTTTCTTGTTTGCTTGCGGACAAGCAAAAGGCAAGTCCGGGGGAATTGATATATTAGTATTTTGGTCTCTTTTACGTATTGCTTCTTTAGTCTTTTTGGTTCTTTCTAGTTCCTTTTGTGTCTTTTCAGGTTCTAGGAGGCCTTCAAGCATGGATTGGAGTCAGTGGCGGTCATTGGAGCTAAATGGAAGAATCTGGAGAAAAGATGGTGATTTTCATAATCGAGCACCTGCTCGGTTTGGATCGAGCACCTGCTCACCCGAAGAATCAAAGAAGCCGTAACTCTCTGGAAAGCGGACCGACCGGTCCACGTGAGGAGACCGACCGATCCACGCTCAAAGATCGTAACCACCTGAAGACAGACCGACCGGTCTGGGTTAAGACCGACCGGTCCCATGCCTGATCCGATTTTAACCTATTTTTCTCTATAAATAAGAGGTAGCCACCTCTTAAACGGGGGGGCTGAAACATTTTTCCTAAAACAGTTCTTTTTACGTTTTCTTGGAGATTTGCTGGGTTCCTCAACCCTTGAAACTATTCCTCATTGATTCCTTTTGGATTTGCTTGTAACAATTGGAGGATAAATTCACAACACCCATTGAGAAGAATTCTAATTCCTTATCTTTTCCATTTATCATTATGAATTCAATCTCGTTGATTGCTGCGATTTCATTCTCTATGCTCGAGTAGTCCTCTAGCTAGATTGAGGGATTTCAATGGTGATTTAGGTGATTAGTGACTGAGCCAAATAGGATAGATTATCATTCATCTTCATCAATTGGGATTCATAACGCTTAGGTTAGCCTGTACACCTAATCTCTGATTTTAAGTTAAACTTATTCACGAAAGTGTTCTAGGTTGCTAGATAACCCATTGGTGAGCAATTGGTGTGTAACCAACGACAGTTGATTGTTACCATCAATTGTGAACAATTCGAACCAATTCATTACTGCTTGTCTTCATCACTGGATCCAAACGACAGTTTAGGCATTTAGGATGTTAGATAAAGATATTGATGCATCACGACAGTGAGGCAATATTACATTCTTGTTTGAGTTCTAGACCGCACTTAAATTGAATCCTGAATAGATGCTCAGTCCTCAATTTGAAATCACCGGCGAATGACCTTGATCTAGTGCCTTTTCTTTATTGAATTTACATCGTTTGATTATTTGCTGTTGCTTGTTACGAAAATCAAAACCCATATTTTATCTTAGCTTTAAATCAAAATCCATAGTTTCATAGTGTAACCTTGGTCTCTGTGGATTCGATACCTTTTATACTACTGCGATTGTCTGTGCACTTGCAGTTTTATTTGGGTTAAAACCTCTGACATCAACACCCTGCAAGGAAGTTGATACTCGTTTTGATGAGTGTCGATCGACACCATGGTGTTGTGTCGATCGACACCCGTTATTTCTTGTCGAATTTTGTGTAATTGTTAATTAATCTGGAAACTGTTTAATTTATCTGGGATTGGTTGATATGTTAAATTGGATATTTATTTAATGGTTAAACTTGGTTTTTATCGTTAAATGTTGTGTGTGTAACCTGTTAGCGGGATGACCGCTCCACTAAATATTTATTAAATACTTACACAACTCGTTTTTCCCAATTATGTTGCAGGTAAAGGAAAGGAAAAAGTATGATCGCGGAATCATGGCTTGAGGGAGAGGATGATTAGGAATGTCTTTTGGTTTTCTGTTTTGCTAAGCTTCTAGTGAACCCGGTTAGGTTGCTAGAAATGCATTGAATAATTGTTGGTGATCTTTGTGCACATTGGATTTATTATTATTGAAATTATATTATTGGATTATTGGTTGATGAGTTTATTTCCGCAGTAGAATTAATTAATAAAAAAAAAATAGACCGGGCGTTACATTTTGGTATCAGAGCCTATACGGTTTTAGGACTGTTAGGTTTGGATGAACTCAGACTATTTGTTTAAATTGATTATTGTGTTTAGTCAATTTTAGTCTTAGAAATCATCCTCTCTGGCCTTCAAAGAGATTTTGCGGTGAGTTTTGTTTGTGTTTTAATTGTGACTTCTGGAGTGCTTATCTATTGATCTGTGTTACAGTTAAATGGATACCAGAGGTAGAGGTCGTGGCAGAGCTCGTGCCCGTGGGGGCAGAGCAGTAGCCCGTGGTAGTAGAGTTAGTGGCCGTGGAGGTTGGGGTCGTGTTCGTGGACCAGTTACTGAGTCAGCAGAGAGAGCGGCGCAGAGTGTATCTCCGAGTGTAGCGACCGCGTCAGAGTCCCAGTCGCTTAGTATCGGTGCCGGTAGAGGCAGGAGAGTTCCAGTCTGCCTTGGTGGGGATGCTGTTGTAGCTCTAGGTCATGATGACTAGGTTGTGGGATTGTTGACGCAGTTGTTGGCACGTTTTCTGCCAGTGGCTCCTGAGCAGGCTCCGGGTGTTCCTCCAGTGGCCGGGTTGCAGCAGAGGGCTGCAGTGATGTTCCGTCTTATCTTGAGATGATGGGATAGATGCAGAGGATAGCTATGCCGTTCTTCGAGAGCTGAGTTGGTCCTGAGGAGGATGATGAGTGGCGCGTGAGGTTAGAGCGTATTTTCAGATTGCTCAGGTGTCCTGCCGAGTATCAAGTCGAGTTGGCAGTCCACTATCTGAATGGTGATGCCCATTGTTGGTAGTGCGCGATTGAAGCTAGGCGTGCAGAGTGGACTTGGGGCGAATTCTTGGCTGAGTTCAACGACAAGTATTTCCCTCAGGAGGCTCGAGATCGTCTCCAGATGAGGTTCATGTCATTGACGCAAAGGTTTTTGCAGGGACTTCGTTTGAGCATCAGGACCCAGTGCAGGGGTGGTAGATATGCCTTGAAGAGGATCAGCGTGAGCAGTCTTGTCCGGTTGTTCCTGCTGTTCAGCCTACTGTTGTTCCTGCCGTCCCGCCGAGGAGTCAGCAGCAGCAGCGTAGAGGTTCTCGTTCTGCCAAGGGCGGTAAGCTTGCGCAGGGCTAGAAGAGGAGGTGGGATGATCGTTCTAGGGCGAGTTCAGGTAGCCACCCCACTCATGGTTGTTTCGGGTGCGGTAGTTCAGAGCATCGGGTGGCGAACTTTCCTAAGATCTCCTGGGAGGCTAAGGTTTGCTTCCATTGCAGAGAGCCGGAGCATATCAGGCCGATGTGTCCCAAGTTGCAGCAGTCGGTTGTAGCAGCGGTTCAGCCAGCTGGAGTGCAGCCTTTGGGTCAGATTGCGGCAGTGCAGCAGCCGATTGGTCAGATTGGTCCAGCATCGCATGTATATCCTCCGGCGGATTTTGGTCAGCATAGTGGCGCCGGGCAGATCACAGGTAAAATTATAGACTTAACTTCGTAAATTTCTAGTCGTAGAATTTATTGTCGAGGTTATTTGTTGTTCTTTCATTTTATTTGTGCTCGGGTTATCAAGGTTCTCAACGCATGAAAATTGTGTAGAGACCTTGTTAGTGGGCGGTTTTGAGTCTCACGTACTGTTTGATTTTGGAGCATCAAACAGCTACATTACTCCGGAGCGTGCCGAGAGCAACGACATTCGGAGCAGCGCTTGTGAGCGTGCAGGCATGGTCAAGGTGGCTAGAGGTGGTTTCCTCGGTACTTCGGGCCATGCTAGAGCAGTAGATGTTCAGATTGTTGGGAAGTCAATGCCAGCAGACTTGGTGATTAGTCCAGTGGCACTGTATGACGTGATTCTTGGGATGGACTGGTTATCGTTTTACCGGGTTCATCTAGATTGTTTCAGAGGCAGAGTGAGCTTCGAGCGTGATGGTGGGAGGGTGATGTTTTAGGGGTTGAGACCGACTTCCAGTAGTCTTGTGATCTCGGCTATTCAGGCAGAGCAAATGTTAGAGCGAGGTTGTGAGGCATTTTTGGCAACGATTGTGATGACGGAGCCCAGTGGTGAGGTTGCTTTTGAGGATATTCGAGTTGTGTGGGAGTTCGAGGATGTTTTTTGGTCGTTGAAGGGATTGCCACCATCCCTGTCTGATCCTTTCACGATTGAGCTAGAGCCGGGAACAAGTCCGATATCTAAGGCTCCTTACAGGATGGCTCCTGCAGAGTTAGCGGAGCTAAAGAAGTAGCTAGAGGACCTTTTGAGTAAGGGTTTTATTCGTCCGAGTGTTTCACCGTGGAGAGCACCAGTTCTGTTCGTGAAAAAGAAGGATGGGAGTTTCCGGTTGTGCATCAATTACCGGGGGCTTAACCGAGTCATTGTGAAGAACTGGTACCCTCTTCCGAGGATTGATGAGTTGTTGGATCAGCAGAGGGGTGCTACCTGGTTCTCCAAGATTGATGAGGCAGATGTTTGCAAGACGGTATTCAGGACGCGTTATGGGCATTTTGAGTTCGTGGTCATGCCTTTTGGGTTGACAAATGCGCCTGCGGCATTCATGAGATTGATGAACAAAATGTTCAAGGAGTATCTGGACGTGTTCATTATCATTTTCATCGATGATATTCTAGTATATTTGAGGAGTCCCTAGGAGCATGAGACTCATTTGCGGTTGGTTCTTGAGAGGCTTCGGGAGCATAAGCTGTATGCTAAGTTGAGCAAGTGTAGTTTCTGGCAGCGAGAGATGGGTTTTCTTGGCCATATTATCTCTGCAGAGGAAGTCTCTGTGGATCTGGCTAAGATTGAGGCTATTCGAGATTGGCCTAGACCGAGTAGTGCGACCGAGATCAGGAGTTTCTTGGGTTTGACAGGTTATTATCGGAGGTTCGTCAAGGGCTTTGCGAGTATGGCGCAGCCGATGATGAAGCTGACTGGTAAGGATGTTTCGTTTGTCTGGTCGCCGGAGTGCAAGGAAAGTTTTGCGAGACTCAAGGAAATGTTGACTAGTACGCCGGAATTGGCATTACCCAAGCCGGGGAAGCCTTATATCGTGTACACTGATGCTTCAGGAGTTGGTCTAGGTTGTGTTTTGATGCAGGAGGGTCGAGTCATCGAGTATGCTTCGAGGCAGTTGCAGGGTAGCGAGCATAATCGGCCTAGCATGATCTAGAATTGGGAGCAGTAGTGTTCGTTCTGAAGATCTAGAGGTCTTATCTTAATGGAGGGAGAGTGCAGATTTTTACGGATCACAAGAATCTGCAGCATATCTTCACTCGGCCATTGCTGAATATGACACAGAGGCTCTGGGTTGAGCTGCTGGCGGCTTATGATCTGGAGATCACCTATCATCCGGGCAAGGCTAATCAGGTAGTAGATGCCTTGAGTCGACGGCGGTTCGATTCTGCCCATAAGCTGGATATTGAGAATTTGGTAGGCAAAATTAGCACGTTGCGTCTTTGTGCCATTTCCCAGGAGCCTTTGGGCTTAGAGGCAGTCGATCAGGCAGATCTTCTCAGTAGGATCAGAGTGGCTCAGCAGAGTAATTAGGGTTTAGTTGGTATGTCGCGAGCTGAGGATTCTGAGTTTATTGTCTCTCTGAATGGGACGATTTTTATTTGTGGTCGTGTTTGTGTACCTCGAGATGAGGCGTTGAGGCAGAAGATCTTGAGGGAGGCTCATGCGAGCAAGTTTTCGATTCATCCGGGTGCAACATAGATGTATCGTGATCTCAAACGATATTATCACTGGATCGTGATGAAGTAAGATGTGGCGGCTTATGTTTCTAAGTGTAATACGTGTTCGTTGGTCAAGGCCGAGCACAAGGTTCCGAGTGGTCTTCTGTAGAGTTTGCCCATTCCTGAGTGGAAGTGGGATATGATTACAATGGATTTTGTGGTTGGGTTACCTGATTCGAGGATGTATAATGCTATCTGGGTGATCGTAGACCGGTTGACCAAGTCAGGACACTTCTTGGCCATTAAGAAGACCGATGTTGGCTAAGAAGTTTGTGCAGGAGATTGTGAGGCTGCATGGAGTGCCAGTATTGTGTTTGATCGGGATCCCAGGTTTGCATCTGAGTTTTGGGGAGCGTTTCAGGCAGAGATGGGAACCAGAGGCAAAGACGAAGCTGAAGTTTAGGAAGTGGTTTGACAAGCAGGTCGCCGATTGAGCTTAGCTTTCTTTGTGGTTCTAGTTTTGTTTGGCCTTTGTGCCGGTGTTGTTGTTTTTGATTCTTGTATTTTTGTTTCGTTGTAACAATATACATTTTTGGAGATTTATGAGATGAGTTTTCCTTATATTTCTATTGTATCATATTTTATGTTCTGATGTGTTGAGAGTGGACCAGTATGGGTCGTGTTTGTGGATATTTCGGTTAAGGAGTATCGGGTTTAGAGGTGACCTAGTCGCTGATGTTTTTAGGCATTTTGGGATTTATTACGGTTGACTCATTTTTGGAGACGGTGGTTTTCCAAAGTATGTAGCGGGGACGGTGGTTTCCTGTATACATACGGAGAGACGGTGGTTCTCTCTAGGAGACGGTGGTTTTCTTGTGTACTTATACTGGGACGGTGGTTTCCTTTATAGTACGGAGAGCCTATATCGGGATGGTGGCTTCCTCTATAGTGCTGAGAGACGATGGTTCTCTCAAGGAGAGACGGTGGTTCTCTCGAGGGGATGGTGGTTTCTTTAGAGTGTGTGTGTGTACGGATGAGTTAAAAGTAATAAATGTCTGAGAAACGGGTGTATAAACATAGGATTAGGTGTGGGCCTCTGAGATTTTGTGAGTATCTTTTGTGGTATTGGCCGGTGCGGGCCAGAGTGTAGTTCAGTATGGAAGTGTTTTGCGGGATTCGAGGTCTAATCCACTTTAGTGGGGGAGAATTGTAACATCCTAAAACCAAGGAAGTGCACTTTGGTAGAGTAGTGTCGATCGACACCAGGGTTGCAGAACTCGGGTTAATTAGATTTTTGGCTCGGTTCATTTGCGGTTTAGGGGATCGACCTAGGGCTTTTGTATATATACGTTCTAGGGATTTGTGGCCGCGTTTTGGAGGAGAAAAACGCAAAGAAAAGTCTTAGTGATCATTGTTTTGAGAATCGTTCGAATGCTCGAGTGTTCTTCATCGTTTCCTCCTCGGTGTTTGTTCGTGGTGTGTTTCCGTGCGATTCCCTGTTCGAGTCAGAATCGTTCCAGCCTTGTAAGGGCTTCGTTCTTCGTGTTCTTAGTCGTTTTGATCTAAAAACTCAAAGGTGAGTGAGTGATCGCGTAGGAATGCTAGTAATCGTTGGTAAATTGAATGATGGATCGAATGATTGATATTTTTGGTGCAGTAATGATTGTTTTGCCTTTGTATTGTGTATGAATCGTGTCGTTTCGTGATGTTTTGTGATCAATGCTTCCCGAGACGAACCGCGTGAGGGCAGGATCAAGTTCTGGTCTCAGGAACAGAGTGTCGATCGACACATAGGGGCTGTGTCGCTCGACACCCTGCGAGGAAGTTGATTCTCGTTTTGATGAGTGTCGATCCTTTGATGAGTGTCGATCGACACCATGGTGGTGTGTCGATCGACGCCCGTTATTTCTTATCGAACTTTGTGTAATTATTAATTAATCTGGAAATTGTTTAATTTATCTTGGATTGGTTGATATGTTAAATTGGATATTTATTTAATGGTTAAACTTGGTTTTTATCGTTAAATGATGTGTGTGTAACCTGTTAGCGGGATGACAGCTCTACTAAGTATTTATTAAATACTTACGCAACTCGTTTTTTCCAATTGTGTTGCAGGTAAAGGAAGGGGAAAAGTGTGATCGCTGAATCATGGCTTGAGGGAAAGGATGATTAGAATTGTCTTTTGGTTTTCTGTTTTCTAGTGAACCCGGTTAGGTTGCTAGAAATGCATTGAATAATTTTTGGTGATCTTTTTGCACATTGGATTTATTATTATTGAAATTATATTATTGTATTATTGGTTGATGAGTTTATTTCTGCAGTAGAATTAATTTACAAAAAAAAATAGACCGGGTGTTACACCACTTTCGTGGCTCCGACTACTATATTCATTCACCCTAATAGACTCAACTTTCGATGGTTATTACAAGGCGAAAATATGCAAGATAAGTTCAAGTTATGATATTGTCCACCGAACTTCTTAACTAAACTTTTGGAATGTTAAGAGGCTTGGCTCATCAAATACTAGTTCCGATCGATAAATAAGCTTTTGGGATCTATATCAACCCAAGATCAAATCGCTAAATGCACAGCAAAGCAATTATGCATAGAGTACAAGTAAATATAAAGATTCTATTATTATCCCTAAACAATCATCAATCAATTATCGAATTATGAAACTCATTGAAAGCCTAAAACCTAACAAGTGAATTACTCGGACATGGTGCACGTAAAACAGCAAGAGATTGAAAAAAACATGATGATAAACTTTATTAAAAGAGTAGGGATAAGAAGATTCTTCTCTATAGCGAGGTACAAAGCGAGATCATCCACCAAAGCTCCTAAAACAAGATCTATGATCAATCCTCCAAAGGAGGCGTGGCTGCTGTCTTCTATGAGTAAAAATTGTTTATAAATTTTGGCACACCCTAATCAAGAGGCTAAAAACAAGTATTTATAGTGCTAAGGTCTCCTAGGGTTCTCAATGGGCAAAACGGTCTTTTCGGTCGAAACTGCCTTATCTTGTTAACTCCAACCGACCTCCTCTTCAAGGCACGTAGTGGGCTTTAAAAAGTCTTCAAATTAGGCTAAGAATGGTCAGGAACATTTGCCTTAAGGTCCATCAACGTTTGACTCCTTTCTACGACTTCTTCATCTTCGAGGTTGTTTGACATGTCTTTAGTAAATCCAGTATATCTTCTAGCTCACAACTCCAAATAAGATAATTCAAACTTCATTAGAAAGCTGACTCAAATATAGTTAAATTTAGCTATCTTTAATCAAAATCCAACTTGATTCAGTTGTCCATCCGTAGCAAAACTTCGGACTCATTGCTTCTATCCAAATCGACAAAGTGTGATATCTTGAGAATTACGAGGCCGGGACTAAGTCTTTGGCCCTTTAAACTTGCTGTAGCTTAGAATACACCTTTTTATGCTCCTTTTGCTCCATTTTGATGATTTTCCCTGTTAACACTTTAAAACTACAAATACGAGGAAAAACTACCTCTTTGGTGTAAAACCTTATTAAAATACTTAGAAAATGCTTTAAAATAGATAGTAAAATAGGTAAAATACTAGGTATATCAATCTTGGACCTCAAGGCGACCATATTGGAGTGATGCCTCTTCACCGATTCGCTTGTCTGAGCCACTTGAGTATCAAGCTTCTTAACATGGATGTTCAAAGACTCGATCTTTCCATTCAAATCCTTGTAGATCAAATCTAGCTTGCCATTTAAATTCACCGTCATCTTTTGCTGTCCTTCCGGCATTCTCTCAATCATGGACTCCATCTTGCTCTCTGCAGATGGCGGTGGAGGTTTCTGATAAGAAGATGAGCCGTAATCTCTCTACTAATCGCTGCTCTAAACCGGTTTCTGGTATGAAGAACCATATCCCTGCTGATTATTGAACCTCTGATATCTAGATCCAGTAACATAGTTTACATCTTCAGGTTCAAATGTCTCAACTTCCTTAGCGAACTGAACCGTCTTCTTTCGTGCAAGGAGATGATGCATTAAATCCAGCTTCTTTGTGACTTCTGGAAACTGATTACCACTGAAGTTCTGACTTGACTGGCTCCTCTCAAAATCAACATTCATGGTACTGTTGCTACTAGCTAAGTTCTCAATGAGTCTCAGGGTTGCATCTAAAGTGATAGCATATCGCGTGGCAATCCCTCTATAGAAAATGTTCAGCAGCTGAACATCCGTGAAGCCATGGTGAGGGCAGTCTCTCTGATATCCCTTGAATCTATGCCACGCAGCCTTGAATGCCTCGAAATCGCTTTGTCTGAATGTAGCAATCCTTGCTCTGAGATATTCATATTTTGCATCATCGAAGAAATTGCTTAAGAAAGCATTCTTCGTATCCTCCCAATTAGTTAGCGAGCCTGGAGGTAGCATCCTCAACCAATGCTTTGCTTCCCCATGTAGAGAATATGGGAAAAGCTTGCAGAACAAATAATCTTCAGAGACTCCATTAGCCTTGATGCTAGATGCCAAGTCTTCGAACCTCTTAATGTGATCCATAGGATTCTCATGAGGAAGACCACAAAAAAGGGTCATGAGCTACTAAACTGAAGTATGCAGGCTGCAGCTCGAAATCGTTTCTCTGGAACGGAAGCAGACGAATCGCAGACCTATTAGCGTAGAACTACTCATGTCTGTTGAAGTCTGCAAGTGTGCGTCCTGCTGCAACATTCACGTCGTTTTTTAGCCCAAATGCCTGAATTTGGACACCCTGTCAAGCGACTGCAATATCGTGTCGATCGACACGTTGATTCTAACCCTGTCGATCGACAAGCTCTCTCTGTCGCTCGACACGACGCAATTCCAGGCGTCGAGCGATCTCCTCTTCGTGTCGCTCGACACGATCCTATTCTTCGCGAGCGAGTCTGATTTCTTCGTCGCGTCTCTGCTGTTGGTCATCCCTCTACTCGACGATTTCTTCGACGATAACAGTATCATCGTCGTTGATCTTTTGTCCCTCTTCGTTGTACTTCAATCATGCTGGATCACGCAGGATTCTATCTTCTCCCGATCTCAGTACGATATGTCCTTGAGCAGCCATCTTTGCGGCTCGCCTGTTTTCACATTCTAAACGTGCTAGTTCCTGAAGACCGTGTTCAACTAGCTCTTTGTCTTTGTTGTTTCTTGTATTAGGCATACACCTGAAACGCAAAACAGAAAGAGACGAAAGAAACTAGTTAGTAAAATAAAAATAAAAACAAAAACTTAGAAAAAATCCTAATAATATAAATCAAATGGCTATTGATTCCCCGACAACGGCACCAAAATTTGATATGGTAAAATTTCCCTTTGTCATACTCTCTCAAATTAAGAGATCGAGTGTAGTACTTGGGGTATCGAATCCATAGGGAATCAAATTGCACAATAGATTAATAGTTTTCAGATTATGCTAAGCAGAATAAAGTAAGAAAAAGCGATTGCAAAAATAGTAAACAGGATGAGTGTAAAGCTTCAAATTCAATAAAAGAGAAGCGCTAAGCCTTAGGGAATTCGCAGGAATAAATCCAAATTGCAGAATAAAGTTACTATTGGGACTGATGAAGTGAAATTCTAGAACTCGAAACATTGTTATAAAGTAAATCAACTGTCGTTGCAAATACTATCTATGTTTAAACCCTAGAAAAACCAAATGTCGTTGCGAAATCAAATTGATCTAAACAAGCATTAAAATCAGGTACGATTGTTTACAAAGATCTAAAGCCAACTGTCGTTGGGAATCAGATCTTTGCTCACCTATTATTCAATTTAGGCAATTCAATAATGTTGTCGCATCTACTAAATAACCTAAGATATCTAATTCAGGCCTAAATCAGAGTTCAAAGCAATCACGGTGAAGAATATAAATATGATGCAAATCCCAAAAGTAAATAAAGCAACAACTCTTCATTAACCTTTGAAAAATCCCTAAAACCTAACTAGGAAATTACTCAGACATAGACATGAAAGATAATTCCTTAGTATAAAATATCTAATAGAAAATAAAGCATAAGCCTAAACAATGGCTGAAATTAAGTATTTATAAGTACAAAAGTCGGCATGGGCCCAATTGCAAACATCTGGGCTTTTTGGCGCGAAAACGGAAATCTTCCAAATCTGAAATATGGTTCGTCTGAAGTTGGTCATGTCGAGTGACGTGACAAGTGTGTCGCTCGACAGGCCCTATATCTTCGTGTCGATCGACAGATGAAACCATGTCGATCGACATGCTCTGTATTTCTTCAATCCGAACTTGTATCTTTGACAGCTCGCTCTGCAATACTCTATAAAGCTCCAGTAAACACCAGTTGAGTCCAAACGTCTTTGTACCTAATATAAAACACCAAACACTAGAAAACACCAAAAGATTCTATAAAACGAACATATATCATAGTATAAAAACCATGATATATCAGCTCACCTCCGAGGACAAACCCTAAAAATATATGGGAAATATCCTAACCGAGAAGATTTAAGCAATATTCTCATATATTTTCTACTTAACCTCCAAGTAATTGGAGGTCGGCAATCTCTTCGGTTAATTAAACAAAAGGGCTTATTTGTCTTCATAATAGGCTTTATCATCCAGCATGAGGCCCATCTCGGCGCTCCCCACTTCACTCCCAGGTCGGGTAAATCCTAAGTCGGGTCTGGGTAGAGGGTGCCAAACCCGGTACCACCAATAGCAATGTGTTATAATACTTTCTTTTACACTAGATAGGCCATAACGGTCCTCGTCAAGAATCTTTTCTGCACTCACGATATCACAATTATCAGATGGTTTTTTCTTGGGATTATTGCATGAAATATATCTTTTTCATTTTAAATGCAAAACTACACCCCTATTGTGAAAACTTGCAAAACTACTCTAAAGAGGTAGTGAAATTACAGTTAGAGCCTTAATGAACAAACAATAAAACTGCAGCCGCAATGACCGTCCTATCCTTTTGGAAGTCTTTGTTGGAAATTTACACCAGAAGTCTGCAGCGAAATATGGAAGTCTACATCGTAATTATTTAGTAAATTTAAATCTATAAATACATAAACAATAATTTGACCATAAAATCTTTTGGATAATTAAACAAAATGCAATTGTGATGTTTTAAAAATAAAAGTTCACCAAATTAGAATAAATTAAAATAAAAAGACAAATTGGAATAAAAAAGTCTATATTTTGGAAGTCTGCAACGAAATATGGATGTCTACATCGTAATTATTTAGTAAATTTAAATCTATAAATACAAAAAACAAATTTGACATTAAAATCTTTTGGATAATTAAACTAAATGCAATTGTGATGTTTGAAAAATAAAATTTCACCAACTTAGCATAAAGTAAAAAAATTCAAATTGGAATGAAAAAGTCTACATTTTGGAAGTCTGCAACGAAATATGGAAGTCTACATCGTAATTATTTAGTAAATTTAAATCTATAAATACATAAAAACTAATTTGACCATAAAATCTTTTGGATAATTAAACTAAATGCAATTGTAATGTTTTAAAAATAAAATTTCACCAAATTAGCTTATTGTAAATAAAAAGACAAATTGGAATGAAAATGAATGAATGAACTACATACTATCCTTTTGGAAATACTATATTTCATCACATTACATTGAGAAGTTTTGTGACAATGTTGAGACATGGTATTAGTAATTGTTTTGTATTATGTATGTATAGTCTTTATGATTGTATGATTGTAATAGATTAACGTTTTAGAGATTTGTGTTACATGATCCATGGTTTATAATGAACAACTTATAAGTAGTTTTAATGTAAGGTTTGATTATGAGAAGTTGAATTCACTACGAGGGGATGTAAAATCTTTAATATTATGAGTCATGTATGTCATTAACATTAGTTTGTGGGTTTGTGTGTTAAAAATATGGGAAATGGATCGATATTACAATTTGAAAACATATGTTTATGTTTAGGGTTACATTTAAAGTTCATAATTTCAAGATTTTAAATGTCAAATTTGGAAAAAAATCTAAAATTATGAACATATTAAATGTTTGGATGATTAATAATATCTTTAATTAACAGTTATGAATAATCTAAAGGAAAAAGTTGAGTTTGGTTTTGAACTGTAGACTTCCATTGTAGCATATTTCACATATGCAGACTTCCAATGTAGACTTCCATTCGAGTTAGTGTTCGATGAAATTCCTCTGAAAGAGGGATTTTGTTTTGTTTTGTTTTTAGTGGTTCCCCACATCACTGATGCAATTCAAGAATGGATCAAATGTGCGGCGAGGAGTCCAGGAGTCCAGTTGATTGACAATCAGGTCCAGCTGATGTTTGTGTCATAGAACTTGGAGGAACAATAGGTACTTTAATAGATTTTCTCTTCATAAAGATTTTAACTTAGTCTCAGGTTTAAGAATATGGAGATACTCTTTGAATTTTGCAGGAGATATAGAGTTTATGTATTTCATTGAAGCTCTTGAGCAGTTCTCGTATCGCGTTGGTAAGATATGGTCTTGTGTGCATAACAGTGAGAGTTTTCTTAAGACGTTCAGATTTAACCTTTTTTGGTAGGTTTTGAAAACTTCTGTTTCATCCATGTCAGTCTTGTGCATGTGTTGAATGTTGTTGGTGAGGAGACAATTTTCTTGATTATTCAATATTTTTGTGCAATCTGCTTGGTTTTCCTTTGGAGGTGTTGTGCTTACAAAGCCTAATTGCTTACAAAAGACTAAACTGATATTAGGTATTGGTTTGAGCCCTAATATCTTGACTTTCCGTAGCATAAAGCTATCATTCTTTGTTAATTTCTTGTTTGGTTTTGGTAATGTTTGTTTAAGTTCTTATATGGTAACTTGATTTTGTAGCCACTTGAAGCTAATGTGAAGGTCAAACTCTCTCAGTTTTGTCATGTCCCGGTACATAATAGGTTATTCCTCTATTTTAATTTGTATATGGTTTCTTGTAGATCTGCAATAGGGTCACTAACATCTTCCCTCCATTTTGTGGACTGGTAATGTATCAAATCTGAGTTTGGAAAGTATGTTTTCCTCTCTCTATTGTTTCTCTATTGATTGGAAACGTTTACTGTTGTTGTCGCCAGCTCAAGTGTGCATTGAAGACTATTGTTGGAAGTCTGCATCGTAGTTATTTCCCAATTAGTTACTTCTTGTTGTCATCACAGCGATGCAGATTCATGAGACGCACTGCAGAGGTGAAATGGCCAAGGTTGATGTTCTGGTGTGCCTAATCATTGTATGTGTGATGAGCTGGGTTGATGTCTGTTGCAAACTTGTCATTCTGCATATGGCTATAGTGTTTCGAGTTTATGAAAGGCCATCATTTATTGTTATGTCCAATCGTGTCAGATGGTTATAGTCTTGTTGTTTCAAGTTGTCAATGTCACAGTAGGGGCATGGGGAAAGTTGTTACATTTATTCTCGTGCCCTTTATGACTTTTTATTGGAACCATCATCTCTCTTGTTATAATATTATATATTTTAATTCAACAGTTTGGGTTCAAGTTGTTAGTTCAAATTAAATTTTAAAGATCTAAATGTATATCCGGTGGTCTTTTAAAAGTTTCAAAGATTAAATTCAACAGTTTGTGTTCAAGTTGTTATTAAAGCACTAAAAAGTTCTTAAAATTTTGTAAAAAACTTGGGCTAAACTGGAAGTGTGGAATTGTAATTAAATTAGAGTTGAAAAAAGCAACTGAACAGTCGCGGCAATTTAATATAATTAAATTTGGTTGTTTTAAGTTTTATATTTGTCACAGTAGGGGCATGGAGAAAGCTGTTACATTTATTCCTGTGCCCTTTATGACTTTTTATTGGAACCATCATCTACCTTGTTATAATATTATATATTTTAATTCAACAGTTTGGGTTCAAGTTGTTAGTTCAAATTAAATTTCAAAGATCTAATGTATATCCGGTGGTCTCTTAAAAATTTCAAAGATTAAATTCAAAACTTTGTGTTCAAGTTGTTATTAAAGTAGTAAAAAGTTCTTAAAAAATTGTAAAAAACTTGGGCTAAAATGGAAGTGTGGAATTGTAATTAAATTAGAGTTGAAAACAGCAACAGAAAAGTCACGGCAATTTAAAATAATTAAATTTGGCGGCAATTTAAAATAATTAAATTTGGCGGCAATTGAAAAGAGGTAAAACTTTAAATTTGGTTTAATGGAAGTCTACTCTCGCCCACGAAGAAGACCGACGACGCCTTCCACCGACACTTCCCGCCATATCCGGTGGTCTCTCTCCCTTCCACCGACACTTCCTCCTTCCTTTTCTAACTCTCTTCCTCTTTGAATTTAACTCTTACTCTCCCTTCTCTTCTTTTATCAGTTATTAGATTTGTCCTCCGACTTCTCCAGATCCATATCCAGATCCACTCGTGGAAGAAGATTTTTTGGTAGATCTGGTTATGGTTCAACTTTTGTAAAGAAGTCGCAGACTTCCATTGCAAACTTCAATTTTAAATTGCTTTGTTGTTTTCTCAGGCTGATAATGAGTGACAGACGGTTTCCACAACGACTCCATACATAAGGGTGTGACCCAGAGCCATGAAAAAGTTGCGGCTATTATTGTGGTAACACAGAGCTGTTTGATCTACTTCTCGGTACAGAGAAGACCCTTGTTGCTCTACTCCCAGACGAACTTGTAGAAACTAGGGCGTCGAGTGTGGGAGTGATTCTCAAGTTCCATGAATTGAAATTTTCGTGGTCCGCAGGCGTGGTCCACCATATGTTGAGCTTTTAGTTAGTGTGCGCTAAACCGAATGAGATATGGAGTCTCATTGGGGTAAATCCTGTAAAGTTGTCGTTGCTAGAGTTTGCGGATATTACAGGTCTTCGGTGTCATCCCGTTTTGACAATTTGATGACACATAATGCTGAAGTTACCGAAGCGACGAAAGATTTCTGGAGACTTCTTGGATTGAACCAAGAAATGGGTTTATCTATTAAAGACCTAATTGTTGCTGCCAAGAGATGTCAGTCATGGGCTCCGGTAGATCGTATAAGGTTGGGATATCTTGCCTTATATGTTGGATACATTGAAGCCCAAAGAGAGTATCAGGCTACAAATATTAACTTGGCAAGGCTGGTTATGGATGAAGAAGCATTTCTAGCGTATCCATGGGGAAGAGTTGCTTGCAAGAATCTGATCAAGTATGTGAAGGATACAGACTTGTGGAAGAATCAATATTACATAGCGGGTTTTGTGCAAGTGCTCAAAGTGTAGATATACATGTCTCTACCAGACCTTGGTAGAGAAATAGGAAACCCTTTACCAACCCTTCCTGGAACTCCACCAATCCTTCGGTTTAAAGGATCCAGATATCGCAAGCATGTAAAGGATAAAGTCCAAAACCAGGTAATAACTTGTCTTGTAAACTTATTGTGTAAACTTCCGTAGTTAACTTCCGTAGTAAACTTCCGTAGTGAACTTTTGTTGTAGACTTCAATAGTAGACTACTGACTAAGACTTCTGAATTAGACTGCTGAAGTAGACTTGTCTATTAGGTTAATTCAATATTTTGTATTTTCTTTGTAGTCAAATGTTATAAAGTACATCCGCACGGCTTCTCTTGAGGACATTTTCCCTGTCTGGGAAGATGATGTTGACGATCCTTTGATCAAAAAAATTATCCTTTCATCCTATGAAGGTAATTGGGAATTGAGAAACTTCACTGGCCTGCAGCTGGTAAGATTACAAGTGATGTGGAAGATGACACTGATGTGGCAGATGAGAAAGGTACGTATTCTGATTATTGATTGTTGTTGTGTACTTCTAGAGTAGACTTTTGTAGTATACTTTTACTGAATAAACATTATAAGACTTGTATTAACATTGTTTTGTGATTATGTGTTACACAGACCCGATCAAGGTTATACCTAGTAGGCAAGTAGGTGGAAAGAGCGGTGGACAGAGCAGGTGCATTGGTCCTCGTGGTTCAGAAATTCCAAGCCGCCTTTGAGGCTTCCCTTACTAAGTTGACAAAGCAGGTTGACCAGCTATCTGATCAGGTTGAGAAGCTATCTTATATGGTTAACCACCATTTAGCGGGTGGTAGAGCTGTTTGCATGGAGATGGTCCTTAGCAATGCAGCAAACAAACCAAGAGGGCAACAACCAAGAGGAAAACGACCAATAGGCCAAGGTCCAGAAGACATCTTCTCCACCTGCTGATGATGGGGTTAGTACCAAAGCCTCCTCTCCCAATCATAACATCAATCGTAAAAGCAAAAGGGTGAAAAAGAAGACATCAAAACCATAAGCAATAAGATGTTATTCCATTTACGGTTTCTCTTAAAGTTTAAACAAACATTGTACACTGTTATTAAACAATTTATAAGGTTTGTCTTATACGAATTTGTCCTTTTCCGAAGGTTTAAATTTTATTTTAATAACCGTGCAGAGTTGTAGGAGTGTCAATTGTACTCCCCCAAAAATCTTACAAGATAAAAAGCCTAAACCAGTGAAAGAGGATAAACAACCAAAACCAGTCAAACTGTTCTCAACAATTAAAGTCGAACAAAAATCAACAGAGGTTGTGGAGGAGCTAAGTTTGGTGGAAGTTAAGGTGAAAAAGAAATTGAGCATGTTAAAGCATCTCAGTCTAAGATTATTAAGTTAAAGCTGAATCAAAAGGTGAGTGCCGCTAGGGGTAAGAGTGAAAGAGTGTTGGCAAAGCCGTTCACATTAAAAACACCTTTCCAAGGGTATGACTTACGGTCCATCCAAAAAGGGAAAAGATATGACCCTTTTGGTACTGTTGATGCGAAGGAGATGATGTTGTTAGTAGATTCTTTGAAAGCCAAACCGTATGTTATTTAAATTTGGGATTTATTTTTGAATGACTTCTTGCATCGGCAATTTGACATACTATGTTTACTGTATACAGGAAAGCAGATCTAAAGGTTATTAACAGCCGCAACAATTGGTTTCATATACTACATACCACAAGAGAATGGATGAAGGACTCCGTAAGTAGACTTATTATGTAGAATTCTTGTGTAAACCTCTTGTGTAGACTTCCTGTATAGACTTCTGCTGTAGTCTTCTTATGTAGGCTACTTTACTTATTTTTGGTTTTTATTGTTGTAGCACTTGGATGCTGGCCTAAACTTGCTTAGACATCGTTTCCATAACCATCCACAGTGGTTTAGGAACAACCGAATATGCTTCATTGATACGATGTTTACCCACTTGTGGGCAAAAAAAATACCAAATCTATGTGGACAGCCATGGAAATCCTGATGGGTCTGGTAAGATGTTACCTCCTGGAGCCATTGATTACTACATAGGTGAATTACCTGCGTTTTGTAGATCAAACAAGGTTCTGGGGATTGAGGTAGATGACATCTACACTATCATGAACATCAACGGAAATAACTGGATTTCTCTGTGGATATCTATTCCAAATCGTAAGGTTGTTGTATGGGATAGTTTGTTTAGTAATGCGTCGCTTGATAAGACGAAGAAGCTGGTGGAGCCTTTTGCGGTGATGGTACCAAATACTATTCGGGAGTTGTGTCCTGAGCAGGATAGGCCAAAGTATATTAGAGATGCGTATACGATCGAGGTGCATGAAGCTCCACAAAAGGCTGACGGAGCGAGTTGTGGACTATTTACTTTCAAATTTGTTAAATGTCATGCTCTAGGGTTTCCTTTTAGCGTCATGACCAACATGGACATCCAGACATGTAGGGATAAGCTTGCGGTCGATATATGGCACGAGATAAAGCAAGATGGCACACAACACCGAGATTAGGCTCACTTGGATTTCTATAATGCGTAATGCTCCGCTACGTAATATCTTTTGGTAGCCCAAACTAAACTTAGGATTGTCGCATATATTTTGTACATGTTGACAAAATCGTATCCTAATTTTTGCGGGATCAATTAGTCCTTTTGTAATTTTGTGAACTTTGAGAATAGACTTCTACTGTACAGTTCAGATGTCATTCTCCTTAATATGTTTTGTTTATTGGCCTAATTTTTTTATACTGCTCTTCAGTACCCCTTTTGTAAGTTACTTGTACAATGCAACATAAAAATTGTAAAAAATGTAACATAAAATGTAACTTTTCAGTTACTAAACAATAATAAAATTTGTAGGAATATATAAATGTGTTAGTCGCACATATCGAATATCATCCTATGGCATTTTGGTTGGATACAGAGCCATTAATACGCGGTACTTATAAATGGCTCTGGTTCGAAACGATGAGGTGACAAATTAATTTTTTTAGATTTTGTCCTAATGGAAGTCTACGATGGAAGTTTACAATGGAAGTTTACGACAGAAGGCTACTTGAAAAGTATACTGACACGAGTCATAATGATAGCGCCAACTGCTTTCAGTGTAGACTGCATGTGCACAACAGAAAAATGTCTATTGTAGACTTCACTACTCTCGAAGTCTTTTACAACCCAAGTAAGTCTTGTAAAGTCTTCCTTGTAGATAAACAATGTAAACTTCCCTGGAAGTCTACTACACATGTCTCAAAGTCCTTTACAACCCAACTAGGTCTAGAATGGGTAGTAAATACGACTTGATGTTCACTTACCTCATTTTTATAAAACGTTTCGAAGGCATTAATCAAGCCACGTCTTATCGTTTTAATTTTTGAAAAGGGCACGTGTCTTGAAGTCTGTACAACAAAAGAGATGTCTTTTCGTCCTTTTGTATATATATATATGTATTTCCGTAAACACATCTCTACATCTTTAATCTCTAAAACTTCTATTTCTTCTTCCAAACATTCTGACCAAAACAATGGATCCGATTAGGGCAAAGAGTCTGACCAAAATGGATCCGATTAAGGCAATGGAGATTCGAGTTCGCATGGATTTGAAGAAATTGATGGAAGTCTACCCTAAGACGAGGATACTCGAGGAAGGTATTCCCAATTACTTATTAGGTTAACATTTCGTATTGCTTATGTCGAATTAATACGATATGTTCTTCGATAATACAGGTTACAAAGTAGAGATTCCGGTTGATGGACCATAAGGTACTCCATATGAGGGAGGAGTTTTTTTGCTTTCCTACACATTTCCGATTGAGTATCCATTTGGGCCACCAAGGGTGTATTTTCGTACCAAAATATATCATCCCAACATCAATGCAACCGGGTCCATATACCATGAGATGCTTAGAACGAGATGGAGTCTTAAGCTCCGCCCGGACGAGGCTGTGAACAAAATCCTCCACCTCATGGCTTTACCGAACTTGGCCTCAGAGCCTTTGGTGGCTGAAGCAGCCAAAACGTACCTAAATGACAAGGCCAAGTTCGAGGAAATTGTTCGGCGGTGGACGGAGGAGCATGCAATAGAGTGAGGTGGTGGATTTGAAGAGAAGATTGAAGAAAAATGAGTTTTTAATTTGTTTTAATTAACTTTCGCTTTATATTTCATGTTTTTATTTTATGTTTTAGAACTTTTTTTAATTTTCAATTATTGCTACTTATATTCGTGACCTAATAAAGACTCCTTCTTTACATATACAAATGTTTATAGTTTGGTAGTGAAATAACTCATATTATACAACCGAAGTCTACATACGAAGTATACATTGGAAGTCTAATTAATGAATATTGATTGTCAAATTTAACGCTAATTGTATAACCTAATTCGTCAAAGTGGAATCCTTACTATACCGAAGTCTACAACAAAAGTCTACACACGAAGTCTACGATGGAAGTTTACTGATAGCACCAACAGCTTGCATAGTGTAGAGTGTAGGGTCAGTGCACAACAGGAAAATGTCTGCTGTCCACTTCACTACTATCGAAGTCATTTTACTCTCCTACTAATTCTTAAATGGGTAATAATCTGAATTGAAAAAGTTATATGAACAAGTGGTGGAAGTTAGGGTTTCTATATTCAGAGTAACCACTGTTAACTTATATTGTTTTTATTAAATGTTTCAACGGCATTTATAAGCAGTTGACTATAATCAAGTCACGGCTTTTCGTTTTACTTTTTGAAAAGGTGGACGTGTCGCGAAGTCTCTACACCAAAAGAGACGTCTTTTCGTCTATTCGTATCTATATATATGTATTTTCGTAAACACATCTCTACATTTTTCATCTCTAAAACTTCCATTTCTTCTTCCAAACATTCTGACCAAAACAATGGATCCGATTAGGGCAAGGAAGATTCGATTTTATTTGGATATGAAGAGACTAACGAAAGAGTGCCCTACTATGAGGATCGTCGAAGAAGGTAATATTAAATGATTTGAAGGTTTCAATGTCGTATTTGGTGTGAAGAATCTAATATGTTAATCGATGATACAGGTTACAAAGTAGAGATTCCTATAAATGGACCAGAGGATACTCCTTACGAGGGAGGAGTGTTTTGGCTTTCCTACTCATTTCTGATTTAGTATCCATTTGGGCCACCAATGATGTATTTCCGTACCAAAATATACCATCCCAACATCAATGCAACCGGGTCCATATACCATGAGATGCTTAGAACGAGATGGAGTTATGCGTTCCGCCCGGACGAGGCTGTGGCTTTACCGAACTTGGCCTCAGAGCCTTTGGTGGCTGAAGCAGCCGAAACGTACCTAAATGACAAGGCCAAGTTCGAGGAAATTGCTCGGCGGTGGACGGAGGAGCATGCAATAGAGTGAGGTGGTGGATTTGAAGAGAAGATTGAAGGAAAAATGAGTTTTTCATTTGTTTTAATTAACTTTCGCTTTTTATTTCATGTTTTTATTTTATGTTTTCGAAGTTTTTTTAATTTTCAATTTTTGCTACTTATATTCGTGACCTAATAAAGACTCCTTCTCTATGTTATATTACTCTCATGTAATGCTCTTATGCCGAAGTATACAACCGAAGTGTACATACGAAGTCTACATTGGAAGTATACTTTATAAGTTGCGTTAGCCTTACTGGTTATATAACCTAATTTCCAAAAACAATCATCACAGGAATTAACCATGCATTAACCAAGAGTTAACCATGAATTAACCATGAATTCACCATGAATTAACCAACAAACAAGTTCCACTTCTGAGTTTTAACAAGGTTTACTACAATACAATTTCCTTAACAACGAACTTCAAATTTCTTTTACTTTTCTTGACCAAACATCACATAAACTATCACAATGGTCATCAAGCTTAGCCACAAAAAACACAATCTCAACTTTTCGATTTCCTTTTTGCGCATCTTTGCTTCTTCTTGCAGTTCTTGTATCGTGACATTTGATTCGTTTTCCTTACATTTGGCCTTCCTAATCTCATTTTCTATGCTTGCAAATCTTGCTAAAGCATATTGAACTTCTTCAAGAACACCATTCTCCACCCACTTAAACAAATGTCCCTAATGCACAACACAATAAGACATTGTGTTACATCTCTTTTCAACGCAACCACCACATAATAATTTTCAACTAATTTGAACGCAAACAAGCTCTACTTTTAACATAAACAACATAGTACTTACATCTCTTTTGTTTGTCCACGATTTGGCATCACGTTTGTTGTTGCAATGGAGGAATGGTCTTCTATGATTCTCAGGCGTTGTAGAAGTAAAGATCGTCACTCCTAAGCCGCACACACACTTTAACGGTAACCCACGGTCTCCGACAATACACGATGACATAGAGCTTGAAGAACTCATCGGAGGAATGCGCAAATTGAGAGCAATTCCAATAGAGATTTTGAATGTAGAAATTTTGAGAGACGAAATTGACAGAATTGAGAAATATGGGAATTTAGGGATCTGAGAAATTTTGAATTTGAGAATTGGGGATTGAATCCCGATTTGTGGATTAAAAGGACGTCGTTTAAGTGAGCAGTAAAACGGCTTCGTTTTGATTAAACGGATATGTGTTACGGTGTTGTAACCCCGTGTAATGCTTTTATGCCGAAGTTTACATTGAAAGTCTACTTACTAAATATTGATTGTCAAATTTAACGCTTAAGGTCCGTTAGCCTTGGTGGTTAACTAGTCAGCCATACTTACATGATACAACTCCTTCTATTTGGTTCGAATTGAAGTGAAAACAAAGTTTTTTTTTCGAACACAAGTTTGAACATGAGAATAACCTAGATTGAGCACAAGTCTAGACACAAGTTTCAAAAATAATTTATTTTTTTTCACAAATTTTAACACAAAGTTTGACATAATAATAACTCTAGACCAGACATGATAGTAACTTACTTTTGAACACACGTTTCGACACGGTAGAAACAGAATAAAAGTCCTTAGTACAACAAAGTCTACAACGGAAGTCTATAACCGATGTTTACAACCGAAGTCTACCTTACACATCTCTCATTTTACACATCTAGGTTTAGTATAACCTGGTTGTCCGCAGTTCGTATAGTTGTACGTGGGGTTCATCTTCCGCGGTTTAGTCCTTTTTCTCTTGGCAATTTTAAGCCAAGATTGCCATCTAAACTTCTTCTTCCGACCTTTTTTACGACCAACTTGAGGAGGTAAGCATAATACCTCCTCTTTGGGACATTTGTCGGCGTCTTTGAGTTGGAAAATGCTGCCACCGTAGCTTACGTATAAATAATGTCTCTCGTATGAAGGACAAATAACCGTAGACACATCTTGATGGCACTCGATTAAAACCGCATAAATGTGTGAGCAAAGGATCCTCTCGATTTGAAAAACACCACATGTACAAGCACCTTGGCCCATATCAATAAGGAAATTACGGTTTCCTCCCCTAACGTAGAATTGGACATCATTGATGTGTTCCGTCGTCATGGAAGCCGTGTAATACTCATGTATATTCAACAAATATTCAACACCTCGACTATAGCGTGTTGGTACACTCAACGCATCCTCTCGCCATTTGTAAAACCATCTTCCTAGTTTTGATCGGATAAAGTCCAAAAGAAATGCTATTGGAAATCCTCGAGCTACCTGTAGTGCCGCATTGATTGGTTCGGCAATGTTACTCGTCTTGATGTTGTACCTCATTCCCGGAAAGTGCACACGTGACCACAACTTTGGGCAGCCTCCTCCAAGTATGTTGCAAGATCCGTCTTTACAGATCGTATTGCATCCATATATCGGTCATAATCTTCTTCCGTATATGCATACGCTGCACCTTTGACAAAGTACATGAGATCTTTCCCCCTAAATGTTTTCACTATATTGCATGGAAGGTGGTAATAACAAATGCCACGTGTTACCTTCGGGAAAACCTTATCAATCGCGTTCTTTATCGCGATCTCCCTATCCGAAACGATCACCAAATTGCCATGTTCCGAGACACAGTCACTCAATTTGGTAAAAAAACACTCCCACGAAGCATTAGTCTCACTGTCCACAATTCCAAAAGCCAAAGGAAAAATTTGAAAATTAGCATCTTGTGCACATGCAACTAACAAAACTCCCTCGTACTTTCCACTTAAATACATCCCGTCAATAACGATGACACGTCAGAGATACTTAAAACCCTTGATTGAGGCTCCAAACGCTAAGAAAAGGTACTTAAACCGGTTTTGTTCATCGATCTCAAGAGCGGTGATTTTTCCCGGATTCGCTTCCTTGATTTGATGGAGATACGATGGGAGACTCTCGTATCCATTTTCCCAACTTCCCCGCACCATTTCACGTGCATAAACTAATGCCCTATATGAAGTAGTATAATCCAATATCATGCCATACATTTGTTTCATAGCATCTTTGATGTATTGCGGCGTAATTCCATTAATTATTCCAATACGCTCATAGAAAAGCTTTCCAATGTATTTGGCGGTAGCACATTTGCGGTGCTTCACTCGATCATCACGTGAATGGACATTGATATACTTTGTCACCCAAAACCGGTTTGTTTCATTCTTTACAGCCGCTCTTAACATCCACTGGAATCCTTTCACACAACAAATGGCACAAATAGAATTGGTTCAGACTTTAGTACCTTATATGCAAATCGTAGCATAACACAAGTTAATTGCAATTCTCGAACTAGCTCCGCCTTGCTACCAAAACTTTGCGACACGGATATCTTATCGGACCATGTAAACATACTCGAACGGCCAGCTTGAACATCGAAGGAGATATCCTCTCCATCCTCGTCTTTAACTTTTCCATACTCACTGTAATCATCATCAGTATTTTCTCCATATTCTTCTTTAACAGCCTCTTCTTTCACTTCATCTTCTTTCACTTCCTCTTCTTTCACTTCTCCATCATTACACTCATCCTCATCCTCATCATTTGTGGATTTTCATCTTCATTATTATTTTCATTCTCGTCTGAATTTGCATCTCCGTTGATATCGGTTTTCATTTCAAACCGAGTTGATACACAAAGACGTACTATACATGTTCTACTTAGCTCCATCAAACTATGGACTTGTCTATCGTTTTTGACGTGCATCGGAGGTGTGTCATGAGGCATATGTTGAACCATTGAACTAGTTAATGAATAAGTGAGCTCCACCACCTCCATTTTTTGTAACTTATAATCATCTCGAGCCATTTCAACAAGTTCCCTATGTGTAAAACCATCGCCCAAGATAAACATTCTCCCTCCTTTACGGGTATCCACCTCAAAATGCCACGTACCATCTTTCATAATCCAATCTCCATAAACAATAGGTATTTGAACAACCATATGTCAATAAAAACATATGAGGCTTAGTTAGCAACAATCGAAAACCAATCGTAGACTTCCCGTGTAAACTTCCAATCAGTCGCTGGAAGTCTACGTTGAATTTGCTAACTTGTCACCAAATGAAAAATTTAGATTTACCCCATAAATATTAGTCTTAAACATGTCAAACTTACACAGATGATAGAGACATAGGTACCACACATGTAAGAAGAAAAAGAACATGAAATATCTTTCTAGAATGACATATAATTAGGTTTTTAAAAAAATTGTGTATTGTAGACTTCCTCTGTAGACTTTCATTTTTGTCCGTAGATTTCCCGTGTAGACTTCCAATCAGTCGTTGGAAGTCTACGTTGAATGAGCTAACTAGTCACCAACTGAAAAAATTAGATTTACCCCATAAATATTAGTCTTAAACATGTCAAACTTACACAGATGATAGAGACATAGGTACCACACATGTGAGAAGAAAAACAACATGAAATCTCTTTCTAAAATGACATATAATTAGGTTTTAAAAAAGAATGTGTATTGTAGACTTCCTCTGTAGACTTCCATTTTTTCCGTAGACTTCATGTGTAGACTTCCATTTTTCTGTAGACTTCCCGTGTAGACTTCCAATCAGTCGCTGGAAGTCTACGTTGAATGAGCTAACTAGTCACCAAATGAAAAAAATTAGATTTACCCCATAAATATTTGTCTTAAACATGTCAAACTTACACAAATGATAGACACATATGTACCACACATGTGAAAACAAAAAAAACATGAAATCTCTTTCTAGAATGACATTTAATTAGGTTTTAAAAAAGACTGTGTATTGTAGACTTCCTCTGTAGACTTCCATTTTTGTCCGTAGACTTCCCGTGAAGGCTTCCAATCAATCGTTGGAAGTCTACAGGGGGGTACTTTTGCATTTTAGGCAAACGTTTTGCAGACTTTCAGGGAAGTCTTCACAACCGTAGACTTTCCAGGAAGTCTGCAAAAGGGTAGTTTTGCATTTGACCAGAGGTTTGCCTTTTTTGTGCAGACTTTCCTGGAAGTCTGCACAAAAAGAGGCGGTAGTTTTGCATTTTACCAAATTTTGACTTTCTCCAGGGAAGTCTGCAAAGAAAAGTAGACTTCCTAGGAAGTCTGCATAGAAAAGTAGACTTTCTAACATTTGTCGACATCCGTACAGGGCAGTTTTGCAATTGCAAATTTTTTCCGGAAGTCCGCAAATGAAATGTGAACTTCGTAGGAAGTCTGCAAAAAAAAAGGGGGTAGTTTTGCATTTGACCAAATTCGTAGATTTTAATAGTAGACTTCCAGGGAAGTCTACACTATTTATCTAGACTTTCTGGAAGTCTGCAAATATTGGTCAACGTTTTACTTTTTGGTCAAAAACAAAACTACAGTCTACACAAAAAGGTCAAACCTGTGGTCAAATGTAAAACTAACCCGTCTACGTAGCACTGTTTTTTTGTTTCCAAAGGAATCATGCAGACTTCCTTGGAAGTCTACTTCGTATTTTTCACATAAATAGTCAAATGCAAATATGTCCTCATCGTTGACTTCTGGAAGTCTACACATAAAGTCTACGAGTTTCAGATCTGAAATTTCTAAATGTTTTTGTTTTGATTACCTTTTCACACGTTGAGCTCGTATTTTGCTTCCTCCACCCCCGGAACTTAGAATTCTAACCGATATTGGTGTCGTAAAGCAAGATTTGCGAGAAATCAACCCGTTTTGATAAATTATTTTCAAAATGAAACTTAGCAAGATTTATGGATGAAATTGTAGAGGAGAAGAAAGGAAAGAGGTTATAAGGATTAAATAAAACAACTAAGAGCTCGAAAATCAGTTGTTGAGCCATTAAGAGTTCGAAATTGGTTGTTCATGGTGGTTGGAAAATTGATGAAGATGGCATTTTGGTAAATAAGTTGATTTCTGTTGGATTGTTCAGAATTTTCATATTTGATTCGAAGTCTACGAAACACATAGGCAATATAGTCAACTATTTTAATCAACAGACGTGAGGTGATAGCCAATTCTATTCACATCATGCTACACGCCTAATTAGAGTTTTCAAAAACTATTATACATCTAATTAACCTTAAAATAACTAATTATTATTATTATTATTATTATTATTACCTTGTCATCACACATTTGATCATCATTAAAAATGAGACATGACAGAAAAACCATTGTAGAAAAGTTACAAATGCCTGCGATTTAAACAAGTAAATTTGGTAGTGATGGAGGGAAGAAACATTTGGTGCAAACACATTGTTTTAAGAAACATTTTGCATATTTACAGTCGGAACAATTCTTTCTTCTCTAACAAGTAAATTTGGTTGTGGAGGTTTACATCGACTGCAAACACATTGCAGGACCCGCGAGAAAAATGATCTTCCCTGGTTAGTATAATTATACAAAAATAAGAAAAGAATTGTTCTATGTAAGATCAAGGAACCTTATATAGTATATATATATATATATATATATATATATGCGATATGAGACTGACCTTGTGAAGTGCCACCAAGTTTTTTAGTAGCAATGTGTTCTAATACTTTCTTTTACACTAGATAGGCCATAATGGTCCTCGTCAAGAATCTTTTCTGCACTCACGACATCATAATTTTCATCACTACAAAAATAAACACAATTTTCAGATGATTTTTTCTTAGATTCTAAATGAGCTTATATTTATGTGAATTGAATCTAAGTAAGCAAAACCTGCAGATTCTCAAGAGCAATTTGCAATCAAGGTAGTTACAAACGATACTACACTTGTCATCGGACTTTACCACCATCAGTTCTTAGGCTCTTCTATTGTAACTTGTTTTACATATTTTGGAATATTAACTGTATTATGCTCAATCTTTTCCTTAAAATTTTCTTGCAGAGAGATACAAACGCTGAGATAATTGTTTTCAAATTTTCGTATGATGATGATGATCATGATATAAGAGAAATTTGCTAAATTAAACCACATTTAGTGGGAAAAATGTCCCACTAAGACTTATTTTTCCCAACTAAGGTTCATTAGGCTTTTGCAAATTCTAAACCCCAAAATTAACCTTATATTTAAATGAATATCATTTTTTATTTACTATTAACAATAATTCAAAAATTAAAAAAAGGAAACAAAATAAATATTTATATTCTGTAAATTTAAAAGAAATTAATATCTATTTTATACCAGAAAAATAACAACAAAATTAAAGAAACATAGAAAATGAAAAACAATATTTTAGTAAAACATGATGTTTAACTTTTAAAAAAAAATTCACAAAAATTAGTATGTTTGTATGTTTATAATTAATTAATTACAATTTAAATGAAATCAAAATTAAAACGAAAATAATATTTGTAACTAATTATAATTTTTTCAATGAAATCAAAATTAAAAAAATATATATTTAAAATTAATAACATGAAAAACGGGAATTAAATATATTTATAATATTACATTTTAAAAAATTAAATATTCATTCCTTAATTAAATATATTTATAATATAACATATTAGGAAATTAAATATTTATTTTTAAATTACAACAAAATTACAGAAACATAGAAAATGAAAAACAATTTTTTTAGTAAAACATGATGTTTAACTTTTTCAAAAAAAAAGTTTTCACAAAATCACTATGTTTAATATGTTTATATTTAATTAAATTACAATTTTTTTAATGAAATCAAAATTAAAAAGAAAATAATATTCAGTAACTAACTACAATTTTTAAAATGAATCGGAATTTAAACGAAAATATTTAAAATTAAAAACATAAATACGGAAATCAAATATATTTAGAATATTACATTTTTGGAAATTGAATATTTGTTCCTAAATTCACTCCTACATTTACGGGAGTGGTAACCACTTGGTAGAATGTATGTTCTACAAATTGGCAGATAGAAGCTGTATTGGTAGAGAGAGGCGATACAATCGGCAAACCGGCCGCGGCAGAACTTAGTAAAATTGTAGAATTTAGAATCTACGAGCGGTAGATAGCTGTAAAATGGTAGAATTCATATTCTAGCTCTTGTAGAAAACTAACAATTAGGTAGAAATAACGTTCTACGCCTCGTAGATTAACAGTAATTGGCAGAATCTAATATCTGCCAGAGGTAGAAGGAAAAACTCAAACCATTTATAAAACATGATGTTTAATTTTTTTTAAAAAAAATGTTTTCACAAAAAGTACAATGTTTCATATGTTTATAATTATCAGAATTTTTAATATTTAAAAGATCTTATATTTAAATTATTTTCAATTAAATTAAGGGCATTATGGGAAAGAATTTTTAAAGATATATTGGGACATTTTGCCACTAAATGTATGGTATTTTGGCAATTCTCCCTATAATTTACTTGAAGTTGAAGGTACTTTAACCATGTCATTACGCGCAACCGGATTTATCATCGTTTTATAATCCAATCCAAGCCTCTTCATTAGTTGGACCACTTGGAAGTTTCAAACATGCATGTTTATATATAAAAAAAATTACCAAATATTTCCTCTGTTCCAAGAATAACATAAGATAGTTTTCGAAAAAATTATATGCATTTTTACTATTTAATGGTAGTAAATTGTAATTTTTCAAATAATTTTTGTTGATAGTTTTAAAAGACTATTTATTATAAAATTTTATGTATTTATATCATTAAACAAAATCCTCTATATATTAAAGGAGAAGCATTTTGTGAGCATTTTGATGATGTGTCATTCCCACAATTTTTCTCATCTTTTTCTACTTAATAAATTATTTCCTACTATACTACTATCAAAACACTCTATTCCTACTATACTAATATCCAATCACTTTATAATGACCATAATCCAAGCACCAAACACCTCTAATTCAACAAACTAGGTAATTTGATTAATTTAAATCCAATTTCCAAACAAACTATAAATACTATAAATTTCTGAATTTTTTCCTTTCTTTTTTTGGGTCAAATATTTATAATTAGTCAGCCATGCCATTTAAATTGGTAATTTTGTTTTAAATTTCATTTTTATATCAATATATAAGATATAATATTTAACTAAAAGATGTATTTTGACATTGGAAATTTTGAATTTAAAACCTCTAATATTATTGAACATGATAAGTTTATTACTTTAGTAATTATTAAAACGACTAATTACTTTTAAAATTTTTAAAACTTATGACTTAAATGAACGTTCTAATATTGTTGTAAATAAAAGAAAGAATCTAATTACCTTTGTTTGGTTAATTATATAACACACAAATTAATCATTTCAGAACTATTCTAGGTAGGCATGACCACGGTTACGATTACTACGGTTAAGGTTAATTAACCACCGGTTACGGTTAAAATATACGGTTATTTTAACCTTAACCATTTAGTATACGGTTAAAATGGTTACGGTTAGATACGGTTACAGTTAGTACGGTTACGGTTAGAAACGGTTACGGCTACTTAATAATAATAATAATACGGTTAATATTATAATATTATTTTTAAAAACATCATTGGTTACCGATTAGTTTTGATCCATATTGATGGAAATGGTGGGGTGGGACACAACTATTTTTTATTGAATTTTTATGAATATTTTTTTAAAAATTGAAACTCTTCTTATTAATAGGCAGATGATTTATGTTATGAATTAAAGAAAAAAAAGTTTATGCTATGATCTAAATGGAAAGAATAGGAAACAAATGTTAATGAGAGAAAAAATAACTTTTTTTTTTGAACAAACATAAATTTTAATCTGAGAAAAATAATTATTGGTCTTGAGAATATTAATTAACAAATGATTCATAAAAATATAGAAATAACAACTACATAATATATATTTAAATTTCCTAGCAAAATGTATGTAAATCTAATGAATGATAAAGAAAAAAGAATTATACATAATTAAGTATTAATCTATTATATTTTTTAAAACGGTTACGGTTATAAATTTAGGGTTTAACCGGCGGTTAACCGACTGTTTTGAGACGGTTACGGTTAATATACGGTTACGGTTAGTAAATTTTTTAACCTTAATTAATCGACGGTTAACGGTTAAAGATTTTAACCATTTATACGGTTACGGTTGGTTACGGTTGAAACCCGAAACGGTTACGGTTATAAATACGGTTACGGTTAAGTTTTGGTCATGCCTAATTCTAGGCATTATTAATCTAATACACGCAAATAACTAAATAAAATTAATAATGTAATACACAAATTAATCGGTATAAGTTTAATAATATCCATGGTATATTCTAAAATATATTATTATAAAAACTAATCCCATGGCCGTTCGAAATTATTTTTAAAAACAATGATATAAATAAATTATTTATTTGACTTCTTGATTTATTAATCGCAACAATATTAACTCCTAATCATTCGACATTACTCAAGATTTACAGCGAGATACACTATCATTTTCCAAACATAATTTTATTTTGTCTATAAGAAATCTTAAGCAGTAATTATTTATATCCAAAATCACCACTTTTGTATATTTATCATAAATTGACAATTGATTATGCTATAATTTTGCGCTCAAAATTTTCCAATTGACGATATAGAGATTTACAATTAAGATATTTAGGAATCAAAACAAACTTTTCTTAAAGGATTATTACGAATTTAAAATAAATAAGGAATTAATCAAATCTTGGAAATCATCTAATATTGATATAAATCGTGATTTGCAAGTAAATTACTATTATTTGTCAAGATTTTGTGCGGCTTAACCTAATTACGACTAAACTCGATCCATCTCTATAAATAGATGACGTACTTCATGTAAAAGACTATGTCTCTGATATTGTTATTGTAAAAACAAATGTCACTGATAATGAAATATATATTTTCTTTATTGCAGTTTAATTTCATAGTTTTTCGTTATTGTATGATTACTATTTTTTCTATTTTCTTTGTTTAACGAAATGTAATTTGTCAATTTTAATTTGTATGTGATACGATACAAGCTATAAGCCATCTATTATTTTCCATGTTTTTAGGTTAAAAAAATTTTCAAACTTTTTGTCTCTTTATACAAAATATTAGATTTCTGTTATTAGTTTTCTTACATGCATTTATATTATCTTTTTGTGATATAGTACTACGTACCAATGTCACTATGTCAATTTTGTTGATGTATTGTTACACAAGGAATGAACCGAAAACATGTTAAAGTAAAAATGAAGTTCACCTTCATTTTTCAATACATTTTCAATTATTAGATTGACATTTTAATTTCTGTCCAAGAGATTTCAATCTTATGCTTTTCGATATATATATATGCATACATTGATCTTTCTTCCATAATAATATTTTTAAAGTTCTATTTTGATTGAAATATTATTGGGCATATAAAGTTTAAATATAATTTGGAGATTATTTTTCTTACTTTCTCCATTCGGCATGAACTATTGGATATATGAGTGTTTGTAATCCGTGTTTTAACCAAATTCTATATATATATATTAAAGGAAAAATATTGGAGGCTACATTTTCCTTATTTTTCACTCCTACAATTTTTCTTAGCATTTTTTGTTTATTTATTGTTTTGATACTCATTACCAAATCATTTATTTTCAAATATTACCTATTTTCATGAATCTAAATCTTATTACCAAACACAACTGACTATACCTAAACATGCCACAAATAATTATTCCAAAAAAAATAATATTTAATCTCACCAATAAAACTTAAATAAAAAATGAATATATAATTCAACAAAAGTAAAAGAAATCCTTTTAAGTTTTCTTTTGACATATATGAGCATGTATAATTATCTCTAAAAATACATTTTAATGATAATTGATATATATATATATATATATATATATATTCAAATGCATTTACTATAATAACATTATTCAATTTAAAATAAATGAAAAACTCTTTTAAGTTTTCATTGTTGATTTAAATCTTGATAAAAAAAAGGTGTTTTGTGTAAAAAAAATATGAAATCTATGAAAACAGCCAAATCTATATGATCAACCTATTGAACTGTTATTAGCCGATGAAAAGGTTAAAATTTGAACAAAGTATAATTAGTATATAAAAATAATCAAACACTTTTAGAATTATGTTAATGTTAACAATTAAACCCGTGCACAGCACGGGTGCTAATTTAGTTTCTTAATATTTGTGAAACCTCTAAGAAATTATTCAATCAAACCATAAATGTGTAATTTGATAAAGGGAAAGAGCTATACATGGGATGATCAATGGCATTTGGAAATAACATTAATGTGTGATTCTATTGGAAAGTTAATTGGTATAGAGCACCGCATTCAAATTCTCAAAACCAATTTCTCGTAAACTGATTTTTAACAGTAAATATATATATTCAGTACAAATTACTCTTAACAATTTACGTACATATATGGTCATATTTGCTACGGTCCAATGAGATTTATGGACACAGGTTATTCCGTACAAAATACATATAATACACAATACACAATCACAATCCAAGGATTGAGGCTTATCTCTCTTGACTTATTTCTCTCACAGTACAATACAATATACATAGTTCTACGGCCAAACAAAAACTTCCGACTTCTCCAGCTTTATACCATATGCTTACAATATATCCAAAGATTGCAATGCCGTTTCTGAGACTAAATGAAGGTAGAAAAACCTATCAGATTGAAAATTTGGAACAAAACCAGTGCAAAAATCGGTTTTCACTGCTTTTCAAATTATTTCAACCACAAAATCTACATGAACCACGACAAAGCTAATGCTTTCCCAAGATAGATAGCACGGAGATTCACATCTAGTCAAAAATAAAAAATTTACAACTGTTTTGGGATAAATTTAATTAGTAAGAAAATATTACAGAGAATCCATGATTCCAGCAATTGCATTTTATATTGTGGTGAGTTAAAAAATAAACCAGAATAATTATAAGAAGATCAGCAGAATTTAAGAGGCACTGATATAAAACAATAATCAGAGAAAGATCTCAAGTGAGAAACTTATCAGATTTCTTCCAGTGGTGATAGTTGAATGCTATCTCGAATATTGCTCACATAGTTGGTGCCTTGCGTGTAAAGAAGGTGCAATGTCTATAGACTATTGGAACAAAAAAATCTTCTTAATCTAATCGATGAGATTGATAATATAGCTAGCTTGTAGTAATTGAATTGGCTTTTTGGAGTTTGTATTCACAAATTGTTATAAACATATATCTCTTCAGAGATAAGGTTATGAAGAGAACATGTCTTGGTATATGCTGAACTTTAGCTCTCAAGAGTGAAGTTATCTTCAAGATAATTCTAGGCGTCCAAATAACTTGAAAGCTAGCTTGTTGCCTTGATGAGATCACCGTCTTTGTCATATGGAATTTATCCTGCAAATGAATAACAAAGGAACACATGACAAGGGTTATATATGTATTTGAGAACTTTACAAGGAAATATGAACCACATGTCTTAAAAGGAAACACACTTTTAGATGGTAAACTCATAAGGTTATAAATTCTTCACTCACCCGTACAAAAACAAAGCACATGGTTTTCACTGAAAGACGTTGAGTCATGTGTGGAACATCCATCAAAGCCAAAATTTTGATGATTTTTTTTTTTAAAGTCCTAATATTTTATCATATATCATATATCAAAAATCAATAATTATTTTTAAAGGCTTCTACACCAGATCTGGGGTTCGATTCCTAGACAAAAAAAATTCTTGCATATTAATGGAGGGCACTTTTCAGAAGCTTCAGAGTCGTCCAGGGAGATCATGTTCATCGTCGGAGATGTCGTACATGCAGAGCCGTTGGTCGGGGAGAGTTTATCCATCATGGAAGATGTCATATATGCAGAGCCGTTCGTCGGGGAGAGCTTGTCCATCATGAGAGATGTCGTACATGGAGAGTTGATGCATCATGGAGGCCTATGTAGAAGCTGTTCACCCTAATTGCAAAGACAACATGCAGTGGAGTATCATCAAAATAGGATTAGGTCAAATTGATCAAATTAGTCTAATGATGATTGTAATCTCTATATAATAATTCCAGACGATAAAAAAAAAATCAATAATTATTTTTGTTTAAAATCCTAAGATTTGTTTGAATTCGGATTTTAAACATTTTGTCAAATTGCAAATGTGACAAAAACATCACAATTCTTGGATATGGAAGCAATTTAATACAATATTATAAAAATTTAGCTAAAATGATTTGTAATGAACAATAATATTCAGAATGAGAATTATTAAGAAATGTCACTTTTGACATACCATTTTGCAAAAACGTCACTATCACTATTTTCAAATTTTAAATTATTTATATTTGGGTTAACTATGTTATGTTATAGTTTAAATTTTTGGGTTTAAGGTTTCTTAGGGATCAAAACTTTTTTAAGATTGAGAATGTTGAGATTTAAAAGTTTTAATTTATAAATAATATGTGTGTAAGAAAATAATTCTAGAAAGACATGTTTGTAAAAAGTAATTCAAGAGTGGTGTTGGAGCTGTATTTCATCCCTGAAAATCCGGCACATAAACATGTTTATAATCAGATTGGCCCATAAACATGTTTATAAATGTAGATGGCCTTAGGCCCAGAATCCCGCCAAATTCAGATAAAAGACCAGCATATTCTCTGGATATGTTGGGCCTGAGTCACTGGCCCATTTACCAACCGAGCTGAAGATTCTCCCAACCGCCTGAGTTAGCGCCACTCCTGTAATTTCGACTTTTCCGGAGGATGAATCCTAACGTGCTCGAGATCTTCGGCAACGAGGAGAGATACCCGGAGTTGAACCGTTAGCTCACATAAGCATAAATACAGAAAAAAGCAAGCAAAAAAACTTTAACTTTTTCCATAAGCTTACACTTAACAATACTTTAGCTCTCACGACTAATTCTAGTTAAAGTTCTTTTTGTATATTCGATCGTTTCCAATTTTGTTAATTGCATCTGAGTTTGACGTTTCTTAGAACTAAAGTTTTTTTCCGAATTCACATATAAATTCTTAGTGCAAAATTTAGCTTTTGTAAGTGGCATTTTTGCAATTGTCCCTATTAGAATAGACCAATGAGTCTAAACTCTAAATATTTTTTGATTTATAATAATAAGATGTTTTGCAAAAATTATGTCAAAATCCGGATCCGTAACGGACTATCGGCGTAAAAAAAAAAAAAAAGGGTCAAAGTCGACGTAGTTCATCCAACGATTTCGTGTTTGATTGCTTTCTTCGTGCACCTGGCTGTAAACAAAAACTAACCCCGTCTCTCTCTCTCTCTCTCTCTCTCTCCCCGACTTTTGAAAATTTCTCCCTCAGATTTATCGATTTAGCTCTTGATCATCCAACGATTTCGTGTTTGATTGATTCTGTTTCCAATCGGGAATTCGCTGGGGTGTTCGCGATCACGCGTTTTGAGGGAGAAAATTGGAGAATTTGTCTGCTTTTGGTAGATCTTGAAATTCGAATTGGGTAATTCGATCAGAAGATGGCATCTGAGCAGTTGATGTCACCCGCCAGTGGTGGTGGAGGACGTTACTTTCAGATGCAGCCGGAGCAATTTCCTTCCATGGTTTCGTCGCTCTTCTCGTTCGCGCCGGCTCCGACGCAGGAAGCTAATCGTATTTTTGAAGAATTACCCAAGGCCACTATTGTCTCTGTTTCTCGTCCTGATGCTGGAGATATAAGCCCTGTACTATTATCTTACACCATTGAGTGCCAATACAAGCAGGCGAGTCCCATCCCTTTCCATCTCTTAATTAATTTAGGTCAGAATTATAGATGCTTGAATCAGAATCTGATTTCAATTGGGTATTTAAGATTTCATGGTTACAGGAGAAGACTTTGAGCTTTTTTGAATTAGGTTGCTTGGATAATACTCTTTTGCTCCGTTGTTTTCCTACTCATATAAGCTATTACGTGCACTTTCATATTGTCAAGTCTGACTATTGATTGAACTAGCTACTATATTCTTTGGATAATCCTTATACATGCTCAAAGACATGGTATTTTGAATTATCATGTCTGACCATTAATGATCGATGTTATATGGCTGAATTATAGCTATGGAACGCCCGAAGCAGAGAACGTTTATCAATAATATATATTGTTTCTGCTTACTTTAGTGGAAAGGGTGCTTATTTACTTTTGAATACTTGAAATTCTTGAGTTCTTACTTTAGCGCTTTTATTGTAACAGTTCAAGTGGCAACTGGTGAAGAAAGCATCTCAAGTATTTTATTTGCATTTTGCATTGAAGAAACGTGCTTTTATTGAAGAGATTCACGAGAAGCAGGAACAGGTTTGTGCTAAAACTTGTAACCCCAATGAATTCTCTACCAGATTGTGTTTCCTTTTGAGGGATCATATAGGCTTTTCCCTGGTCTGCTTCTATATCGCTTTTTATTGATGTGGTTTTCTTTCAAATATCACATTAAAGGTTAAAGAATGGCTTCAAAATCTAGGAATAGGGGACCATCCACCCGTTGTGCAAGATGAAGATGCTGATGAAGTTCCGTTACATCAAGATGAGAGTGCCAAAAATAGGTCAGACTTGTAGGAACCTTTTTTGTTTGCTTGATAAGTTGCTGGCGAGCGTCTGTTGCACTCTTCCTATGGATGTCATTATTTTCTGACAAGTAGGCTCTTTTGTTCAGAGATGTTCCTTCAAGCGCTGCTTTGCCAGTCATTCGTCCATTGGGAAGACAGCAGTCTATATCAGTTAGAGGAAAGCATGCAATGCAAGAATATCTGAATCATTTCCTAGGGAATCTTGATATTGTCAATTCACGGGAGGTATATTTTTATAACTGCTTCGCTGGGTGGTCCATCAGTTTTATCATAGTCAATACTTAGTTATGTCAAGAGTTGTTTTCTGGTAGCTATATATCGAGTACAGCAAGTGAATACTAAATGTTTCCATGCATTTCAAGCTTTGATTCCCATACACATTGAGCTTCTTTCCAGTTCTAAGGCTATATGCATGCATAGTTAAGTTCTAAATGCCTAATATAGGTTTGCAGGTTTTTGGAGGTTTCGATGTTGTCATTTTCGCCAGAGTATGGACCCAAATTGAAAGAAGACTATATTATGGTAAAGCATCTACCGAAGATTTCAAAGAGTGATGATGATTCTAATAGATGCTGTGGATGCTGCTGGTTCTGTTGCTGCAATGATAATTGGCAAAAGGTACGGAAATTGTCATTTCCTTGCTCATATTGGTGTAGTTTGTTGATTATGAAAATTTAGTTACGTATGGAGTTGCTTTGTCTCTTAGCGCGTTGATTGAGAGGTGTAGCAGTTCACCTGTAGTAGTTCTTTTTTAATATATCACCTGTACTAGTTCTTTTTTAATGCCACAATTTGACATTGCTCTCACTGGAGATTCAAAATTATCTTAATGCTTAATCACAGTGGTGAGATGTTAAGTTCAAAGATGTAAATCGTTTTCTAACACTGATGTAGATCTTTATGTTCTTCGATGTATGTGCTATCAAATACTGCATTTGTCTCCTTTTACAATTCATGTTTTTTTGCTCCTGATCAGGCTCATAATCAGTGTGACATGATAAGATCGTATCTAAGGTTCTTTTTTCTCCAGTATAGGTGTGGGGGGTGCTAAAGCCAGGTTTTCTCGCCTTGTTGGAAGATCCATTTGATGCAAAGCTATTAGATATCATTGTTTTTGATGTCCTACCAGTTTCCAATGGAAATGATGGTGTGGATGTATCACTAGCAGTAGAACTGAAGGATCATAATCCTTTGAGGCATGCATTTAAGGTCAGCAGTTACTGGCCCACTCATCTTTTAGTTATATATATGTATTTTTGCTCACTCCATCTAAGTAAGCTTTCTTGATAATCTTTTTTTTTTAATACCCCTTGTATGATAAAACCTATGATGTTGTTCTGTTATGCCTCTAAATAAAATCTTTAGTAAACTGTCCAAAGTATCTGCTAATAATTTCCAAAGTTTGTGTCTATTATGCCTAGGCTGTGGACATGTACTAGAACATCAGTTGCGTTGTGAGAAACTGAAAATGAAGAAGATTAGGATATTCCTTTTGTTGTCAAATAAAGTGTGATTCTGTAGAATCTATCTTGTTATAACTTTCTATGTTGAGTTATCCTCAGTTTCTTCACAAATTTGCATGGGTTTTAGATGCCAACAAAGAAATTAAGAATCCATGGTTTACAATTTTTGTTAAAAAATTCCAGGTAACATCTGGAAACCGGAGTATAAGAATAAGGGGGAAGAGTAGTGCAAAAGTTAAAGATTGGGTGGCTTGTATCAACGATGCTGCTCTTAGACCTCCTGAGGGTTGGTGTCATCCTCATCGCTTTGGCTCATTTGCTCCCCCGAGAGGTTTAACAGATGATGGAAGTCAGGCCCAGTGGTTCGTAGATGGTGGAGCAGCTTTTGCAGCCATTGCTGCTTCTATTGAAAATGCTAAATCTGAGGTCTGTCACTTTCCATTGCATGGTTTGGAGACGGATGATGAGCTGAATGTTATTTTTTTTAACTGATCTAATTTGTCTTGTAGATTTTCATATGTGGCTGGTGGGTGTGCCCAGAACTCTATCTTAGGCGCCCTTTCGATTCCCATACTTCTTCCAGACTTGATAACTTGTTGGAAAACAAAGCTAAGCAAGGAGTTCAGGTACATTACAGACCTGTATGTACTTAATATGTATTGTTTTCCTGTTGTGAAGCGTCTAGTGTGCAATTGAGATCTTACTTACCAGGTTTGGAGGGATTAGCACAATAATCCCATTCTTATTTATAATTTTTCTTTTCATTGAAGTGTATGCCGCACTCTTGGTAGCAGGCCTTGTAAGACTTATCGTGTGATCTTGCAGAAAATCTTTGAAATTATTAAATGATCCATAATTTTTGTTTATACATGGTGAATTTGAAAGTGGTCAACAAAAAGAGTTTTGGATGTGATCATTTTTCCTGTCCTCTCAACAATTAGCATCATACATAATGGGATTATTGTTTTAAGTTTTAGATTTTTTAATGCTTGTTATACTCTGGGTTTATCTTGTTAAAATTGAATGCTGACTTCGTTTTTCTTTATTTCATACACTTTTAGCCCTTTCAACAATTAGCATTAAATCTAATGTAGAAGAATGTACACTTGAATGCTGACACGTAGACTTCCAATTTTCATTGTTTTAGGAGTGTTTTTTTTTCAGATTTTTACATTCTTCTACTCAAGGAGATTGTTTCGTCGTCTTACAACAGTGTAGCCATGAAAATTTGAATGCGGTGTGTGGATTTTTAATTTTTCATTTATTTCTTACTGTCTTCTTCAGATATACATCCTTCTCTACAAGGAGGTTGCTCTTGCTTTAAAGATCAACAGTGTATATAGCAAACGCAGGCTACTTGGCATTCATGAGAATGTGAGGGTACTTCGTTATCCTGACCACTTCTCTAGTGGGGTCTATCTCTGGTATGATATGGTGGACAGTTCTAAAACATTGTTCTAATATGCCACAATCCTTTATTTCTAGTTTATCTTTCTGGGATAACTTAACTCACATCTGCTCAGAAAAGTAAACGGGGCGGAGTTTGATTTCTACATCTGCATATCTTTCTAGGTCTCACCATGAAAAACTCGTCATCGTCGATCATCAGGTATGCTTTATTGGAGGGTTGGACTTGTGTTTTGGCCGGTACGATACATTTGAACATAAAGTAGGAGATAACCCTTCTATGACATGGCCTGGAAAGGACTACTACAACCCCAGGTTAGAATTTCCTTTTGTACTACAAGTATTAACAGATCTACTTACTGTGAAGAAGAGTTGATTTTGAGATGTAAAATCCATTTTCATTTCACCTATTTGACTTTTAAAACAAGAAGAAATTGTGTGTAAGTTGCAAGTAATTTTAACTGTGATGTTCGAAGATAAACTGTTCGGTGAATTTCCACTAATCAGATTTTGGATATTCAATACAAACTAGGATCCACATTGTTCATTTCATCTTTCCGAATTCTATCCTGATTTTTCCTGATTCAACGCAAATAAATTTCTACAGAGAATCAGAACCAAACACTTGGGAGGATGCTCTGAAAGATGAGTTAGACCGTAGAAAATATCCTCGGATGCCTTGGCATGATGTGCATTGTGCTTTATGGGGTCCACCTTGCCGTGATGTGGCTAGGCACTTTGTTCAGCGCTGGAACTATGCTAAGGTTTATCATTCGTCATGAACTTTCTTGCATCTGTTATGTTTTTTGTTATTACCATAAGATAACCAATGGGTTTATTTTTTCAGAGAAACAAAGCACCATATGAAGATTCAATTCCGCTTCTTATTCCCCAACATCACATGGTTATACCCCACTACATGGGAAGGCAAGAGGAGTCGGACACTGAATGCAAGAAAGACGAAGACAGCATTAAAGGAATGAGTAGAGATGATTCATTTTCTTCTAGATCATCGTTGCAGGACATTCCGTTACTTTTGCCTCACGAACCTGTTGATCAGGATGGTTCGAGTGAGGGGCATAAAACAAATGGAATAAACAACAGAAATGGTCCTTTCTCTTTTCGGAAATCCAAAATTGAACCAGTTGATGGAGATACTCCTATGAGGGGCTTTGTAGATGATCGTAATGTGCTAGATCTTCCAGTAGCAAAGCGTGGCTCTAATGGAATAGATTCAGAGTGGTGGGAAACAGAAGAACATGCCTATCAGGTTGGGTCACCAGATGAGACTGGGCAAGTAGGTCCGAGAACTTCATGCCGCTGTCAGGTGGGTTTATGGAAGGTTATATATGCCTGTACTCTGTTGAATTCTTAATTTAATATGAATAGATGCCACTATGGAGGATTTTATTCTGTTTCCTTGTTGTCTTCAGCTTGCAATCTTTACGATTTTCTCGTGATCAGAAAAATCAGAATTTCCTTCAATATTTAGCACTGACTAGACCTATTTTCAGATTATACGAAGTGTCAGTCAGTGGTCTGCTGGAACAAGCCAAGTTGAAGAGAGTATCCACTCTGCTTACCGTTCTCTCATAGACAAAGCTGAACATTTTATCTACATTGAGGTATTTGCCATAAGATTTTTCACGGTTTATGTTAGTCAATTTGATAGACCAAGTGGTTAGAGTTTCGTATAGAATTTCATTGAAACAACCTGCTATCCTTTCCCCCGAAGTATGTAATTTGAAACACATTTTGTTAAACAACTCAGGAGAAATATGAAACGCTCTGCTAAATGTGCTGGTAATTTGAGCTGTCTGTCAAATAATAGGCACATGTAATACTCTCGTGTGTTTGATTTTGCAAACCAGGATATTTAGCCTCTTTAGCCTTGGGATATTTGCTGGATATGCTGTAGCTTTCTTTGGTCTCCTAATCTGACCTTAACGAATAAACTGTCCAATGAATCCCCTATTGGACCTGGCATAACTTATGTAGTTGTCCTATTTGAAACCGAGTAGTCGCCATAGGTTCACTTGTCTTCATTTTTTCTGACTTCTGTGTGTCTCCAGAATCAATTTTTCATATCAGGCCTTTCTGGAGATGACACAATAAAGAACCGTGTCTTAGAAGCGTTGTACAAGAGGATTTTGCGCGCTCATAACGAGAAGAAAAATTTCAGGGTTGTTGTTGTTATACCTCTTCTCCCGGGGTTCCAGGTTAGTTTTCCTTTAGAAGGCTGCATTTTTATTCAAAAGAACTTCCTTTTGAAATGCATTTGTTTTAATTTGCTTGGCAGGGAGGTATTGACGACAGCGGTGCAGCATCTGTTAGAGCCATAATGCATTGGCAGTATCGGACCATGTATCGAGGACAGAATTCAATTTTGAATAATCTTTACAATACTATTGGCTCGAAAGCTCATGAATATATTTCGTTCTACGGCCTTAGGGCGTATGGTAAACTTTCTGAAGATGGACCTGTCGCCACTAGTCAGGTAAAATCCACGGGCTAGAATTGCGCATTGCTGCCTTTTTAGCGCCATATTGGATGCCTTTTTTCATGAGGTTAAATGTCTTGAGTATTAATGAATGTGAATGATATACCTGTCTCTCCGTGCAGGTGTATGTTCACAGTAAAATCATGATAATTGATGACCGTGCGGCATTGATTGGATCTGCCAATATCAACGACCGAAGTTTGCTTGGCTCTAGGGATTCTGAGGTCATAATTTACACTCACGTGCTATTTTGTGCTATTTGTTTTCAAAAGCCTGTTTTATATATTACACTTAGGTGAAGATCATGTTAAGAGAAAAAAAAGAGTGAGAAAGGTAGAGGAATGGAAGTAGGTTTCCGTGAAAAAGGAAAAAGAACAAGTTTTACTGTAGTTTATGCTTAAGGCTGAATTGATTTAAAGTATTGCTGAACATGTTTCTTTTGGGGATAAATGTGTATGCTAAACATGTTTTATACCAGATTGGAGTACTTATCGAAGACAAGGAGTTAGTAGATTCACGCATGGCAGGAAAGCCATGGAAGGCTGGAAGATTTTCTTTAAGCCTTAGGCTCTCTCTGTGGGCCGAACACCTTGGACTTCGTAGTGGAGAGGTTTGTATCATATCCTTAAATTGTTTCTCGGTGTGTGATAATGTTTCTACAAAATACGCTAAGAGATTTCGGTATATAATCAGAATTAAAAATTTAAAAGCCTTGAAAACTATACTTGTACTTAGACCTAATGATGATAGATGATCTAAACCTCCCCAGCATTAACTTTCGAACAATGCTTTTATTGCAAAGTTATGATATTTGGCTTACTTGTTTCCAGATTGATCAGATTATTGATCCAGTTTCTGATTCAACCTACAAGGATGTATGGATGGCAACCGCAAAGGTTGGAGAAGTGATTACATATTCAACTTTTTAATTTCACTGGTGAGATATAATCTAACCCGCAAGCTTTATAAACCCAATGCAGACAAACACAATGATATATCAAGATGTCTTCTCTTGTGTACCCAACGATCTCATCCATTCAAGGTACAATTCCGGTCCATCTTTCATTTTCCAGCTTTGGACTCTTATCTATCATTAAGTTTCTCCAAACGAAAAGATTTGGATTATGATGATCTGGAACATGATTCCTCTTGGATATATATGCAGAATGGCGTTCAGACAAGGCATAGCATATTGGAAGGAGAAGCTTGGACACACAACAATCGACTTGGGAATAGCACCAGAGAAGCTGGAGTCTTACCACAATGGAGACATCAAGAGAAGCGATCCGATGGACAGACTAAAATCGATAAAGGGACATCTCGTCACTTTCCCGTTAGATTTCATGTGCAAAGAAGATTTGAGACCAGTCTTCAATGAGAGTGAATACTACGCCTCCCCGCAAGTCTTCCACTAAGAGATTCATTATACCTCGAATTCTTGATCGTGGATTTAATTCTACACGAAGAACACTTGATTGATATCGTTATCTCATGGGAAGAATTAAAGATGTTTGTATAGTGAATATGATGTTGGAAACAAGAAGTCAGAAGAGAGAGCCATTTTTGCTTTTCCTTTGGTTTTGCTCTCTTCCGAGGTAAAGAAAAAAAGAAACAAGGTCATTTTCTTCACAAAAATATTTACTCTTATTATTATTTGTAATTATGCGAAATAGACTGAAGAATATATTGTCAATGTCGAGATACACGAGGAGCCATATATAACACTGAGTTTGTATCTTATGTCTTTTGTTGAGCAATTGGCAAAGATGGAACAAAATCCAAGACAGAAAATCCTCCGGAAATATAGAGCTTTCCTTGTTTCAGTACCGAATGTTGAGAAATCTACGAGTTTAGCTCTGATTCGTGGAGGATTCTTGATCATGATATCATCCCTCCAGGCTGGCACTCTGGTTGCCCAGACTCTCAACACACTGGCTTGCTGCTTGTGAATCAGAAACGCGTCCTGGCATATACTTGCTCACCTTTGATTTTTGATCAGAGATGTCATCTGTGCCAAGGCATGATATGTTAATAAGAGATCAAATCCTGACAATTGATGGGAGAAACCACCGCCCCCTGAAAGATGCCAAACTTACAATTACCTCTTTCTAGTCTTACGTTTCTTGTGCTTTGTTTTTGAGTACAAAAAATGCTAAACCACAACCAAACTGAACATTACTAATCCTATGGCCAAATATTAAACGCTTCAGCTTTTGCACACATGACGAGAGTCAACAACTTATCTACGTAATCATGATATCAAATATATGTACTCGATATATATATATGTCTGTGAAACACTACAAAATGTTAAAAAATTCGGTGATAATTTAAATCTGACATCAAGCATTAAACTTACAAAGCTGTTGCACCACAAGAGAAACATGAAGATATTCATATTCTTGGCAAATACATCTTCAATCCTTTAAGCAGCATGATTTGACTCCGCATATGATTTGTAATTATGCGATATAGACTGAATAATATAATGTCAATGTCGAGATACACGAGGAGCCATATGACATTGAGTTTGTGTCAATGTTTGTTCTTTTTGCCCCTAAATCAAACAACTCCATCTTTGCCACTTGCATCTCCTTGTGTCATATTTTGTTCCGACTGTCTTGTATCTATTTGTGTGCTATACATATCTTTCAACTTACAAAAGAAAATTGAGAATTCAAATATGAAAAGTAATACCATGTGGAGGATTTGGTGATCAATTGTTTATCTATATCTACACACTAGGATTTGCTCGCGGTGCGCACAAGTATTTCGTTTACAGTTTATTATATTTACAGACAAATACTTTGATAAATAACTAATTGTTTTAAGAGAATATTTTACAATCTGTTAGAATTTGCGGAATAAGTGTATAAGATTGGGAAAAGAATCGGGTAGAAAGATTAGAGAGAAAAGAGTAAAAACTTGTTTTATTAAAAATAAAACCAAGATAATTTTACAAGTGTTTGGGACAGTGTTTAAATAGATACAAATGTATTCAAACGGTTGGAAATCAAACGGTCGAAAGTGAAAGTGACCGCGGGTCGCTTTCCCTCGATACATGGATCGAGAGACTCGATCCGCGGGAGGAGGATTTGTTGTTGCCACTCGGATCACTCGCGTATTCGGATGGTCAACGCGGGACGAAGAGAGTCAACGCGGGTCAACACTGACCGAAAGTCAACCCGCGTTCGAGACCTTCCCGCGTATCGGTGACTTCCGTTCTGCGGGTCTAGTGGTCTCGTTCCGCGGATTGACATTGTCCCGAGCACCCGTCCCGAGCATCCATCTAACGTCCGTCCCGAGCATACGCCTAGCGTCCGTCCGTCCCGAGCATCCGTCTAGTGTTCGTCCGTCCTTATCTTCTTTATTTATTTACCTTGGGTAATTTACCCATGGTATTTTATTCCTATGATCAATACTCCTCCTCAATCTTAGCATAACGGATTTAGGTTAAGCTTGGAAACCCACAACACACTACCTCATTCAAAACCTTAGTAAGTAAAACCTCATGGGGTTAAAACCTTACTAAGGGAAAAAGAGTATAGTGGTCATGGGAAGGGGACTTGATCACAGTTTGGTCAAGTCCACAAGTCCAAGATTGCTAAAAATGTGATTGCAAACTTTTAGACTTGTGGCCTTGGTGAGAATATCCGCCAATTGGTCTTTACTTCTTGTATAGCACGGTAGAGTCATTCCTTGCTCGATCTTCTCTCGGACTTTGTGGCAATCAATCTCGATGTGTTTAGTTCATTTATGAAACACCGAGTTTGTTGCAATGTGGATCGCCGCTTGGTTGTCGTAATGCATAGTGATCGGATGATCTTCTCATTGGTGAGCTTCTTCATGGCCCTATACTCGGCCTCAGCGCTTGAGTACGACACCGAATTTTTCTTCTTGGTCTTCCAAGTTACAAAGTTCCCTCCAAGGAACGTGCAATAGCCGGTTGTAGACTTCCGGTTGTTGCGGTCTCCGGCCCAATCCGCATCGCAATAGCCGACTAGTTCCGTATCTCCATTCTTTCCTATCCAAATGCCTTGGTCGGGGCTTACTTTAAGTATCTAAAGATCCGTTCCACCATGTTCCAATGGTGCACCTTTGGTTCCTTCATATGTTGACTCACTTGGTTGACCGCAAAGCAAAGGTCCGGCCTAGTGAGTGTTAAATAGATCATTTTCCCCACCAATCTCTGGTATTGACTCCGATCGGTGTATAGTTCATCTTCTATATCCCCCTTTCGAACGAATTTGTAGCCTCCTTCTAGAGGTGTCTTTGCCGGCTTGGCTTCCAACTTTCCCGTCTCCTTGAGAAGATCCATCGTGTACTTCCTTTAGGAGATGTGTAAGCCGTTTGAGAACCGACAAACCTCAATACCAAGGAAGTACTTGAGCTCACCGAGGTCTTTGATCTCAAATTTTGACTTGAGATAGGCCTTGGTCTCTTGGATTCCTTCATTATCGTTTCCGGAAACGATCAAGTCATCGACATACACAAGGAGTACAATGATCCCTTTCGGCCCTTGCATCGTGAAAAGAGTATAATCTAGCTCCGACTTCTTGAATCTCTTATCCATAAGAGTGATGCTTAGCTTCTTGTACCAAGCCCGTGGTGATTATTTTAGGCTGTAGATCGCCTTTCTCAACCTCAAGACTTTTTCCGGTTGCACAATGTTCTCAAGACCAGGTTGTGGGGTCATGTAGACTTCTTCTTCGAGGTCGCCTTAGAGAAAGGTATTCTTCACATCCATTTGCCAAAGTTCCCATTCTAGATTAACGGCATATGATAGAACTACACGGACCGTATTGAGCTTGGCCACCGGTGCAAACATATCCGTGTAGTCATCACCATTGGTTTGGGTGAAGCCTCTTGCTAGCAACCGAGCCTTGAATCTCTTAATCTCTGTATTACTCAAATGCTTGATGGTGAACACCCACTTAGAGCTCACGGCCTTTTCCCTTCTGGGAGATCGGCCTCATCCCAAGTATGATTTTTGATCATTGCTCCAACCTCATCATCCACTGCACCATTGCATTCTTTTTTCTCCATGGCTTCCACATAGGTTGATGGAATGGTGTATTCATTGATCTTCACGATGAACGCTTGATGATCCGAAGGCAAAAGGGCGAGAGAACATGCAGCTTGAATCGGATGAGCCACGGCCTTGTTGTTGTAGTACATTCTCTTCTCTTTCCATGTAGATGGATCGCTCCTAATCCTCTCACTTCTCCTAAGTAGTTGGATGGTCTCGGTTATGTGCTCCTCGGCTTAATGATTAGTCTCTTCTTGGTTCACCGGAACTTGGGTCTCCTCTTGGGCACTTGTGTCTTCTTGCGGTTCCGGTTCTAGGTCTTCGGTGTTGATTGATTCCTCATCAGCTTGACTTGTCTCTGTGTTTTCATTTGGGATCGCCTCCATTCTTGATGGGTTCGGTCCTCCTAGATACTCAAGAAGAAATCTCAAGGATGCCCCACGGTCTGTGGGTGTGGCTAGATCCTTCAAGCCTTCCCAATCTTTCTTCTCGTAGTATCTTTGATTTTCTATGAACTTTACATCTCGGGATACAAGATACTTCTTGTTGACTTGATCATAGCGCTTGTAGCCTTTTTGTGTGTTGGAGTAGCCAAGTAGCATACACTTGATGCTCTTAGCATCCAACTTAGTCCTTAGCTCTCCGGACACTAAGACAAAACAAACACAACCAAAACCCTTTAGATGTTCTAAAGAAGGTCTAGTTTTGTTGACAATCTCATATGGTGAGTGGTCCTCTAGAACTTTGGTGGGCGTTCTATTGATTAGGTAGCACGCCATCATGACCTCATCACCCCAAAGCTGCTTTGGAACGTTGGTATATAACATCATTGACCGGGCCACTTCTATCAAGTGGCGATTCTTCCTCTCAGTCACACCGTTTTCTTGTGGTGTGTATGGGCTTGAGGTTTGATGTATGATTATGTGGTTGGCTAGATGTTATTTGAACCGGTTGCTTGTGTATTCACCACCATTATCCGACCTAAAGACTTTAATCTTGGCATTATAGTGGTTAATCACATGGCTTTCAAAATTAATGAATGCATCAAGCACACGATCTTTGGATGGTAATAGAGTAACACAAGTATATTTTGATTTTTCATCAATGAAAGTCACAAAATACTTGTTGTTATCCCTAGATAAGCATGGAGATGTTCACACATCCGAATGTACTAAATCGAAATAATTTTCATTGATGGTTGTTGATTTATTAAATACGGTTTTGCAATGTTTGCCCAAAATACAAGATTCGCATGTTAAATGATTTAAGACAATATTTGGTAACATAAGCTCGAGGACTCTAGCATGTGGATGTCCTAAACTAGCATGCCAAATCGCATTATTTGATAATTTAAAACTAGGCACAAAAGAAAAAGGTCTTGTTGTGATATCCTCAAGAACTACCCGCTCCAATGATCTTTGCCAACTTAATATCCTGAAAATATACCTCACTAGCTCCGAATATAGCATACCAATCTAGATCCTTAGTGGCTTTCCTAACCGACAATAAGTTGCTAGCAAAGTTCGGCATATAGAAAGCCTTAGAGTTTTTTTCAAACAATTTCCAATTCTTTTAATGGGTATCCGGTCACCATTTGCAATTTCTACATTACTATTAGCCTCTTTAATGTTACTTAGCATTTTTTTCATTACTAATCGTATGGTATGAAGCACCCGAATCAATAATTAAATCATTTCTAGGCTTATGAGAGAAGTAAGTGATACCAGATTCTTTGAGAGCCTTGACGATGACATCTAGGTCGGCTTTCTTGTCATAGTCCCCATGATTCACTTCTTTTCCTTACATGGATAAACCGGCTTGGGCTTGATCGTTCTTGGTCGATCCATAGTTGGCTCTCGGCTCAGTGTAGTTAGGCCTTGAGTTGGATAGCCTAGATGAGGATGTAGAGACCAACACTTAGCTTTGGTGTGATCGCTCCTTTTGTAATGTTTACACAAAGCATCTTGGTTAGGCCGGTTGTTGTTGTAGTTCCACTACAAGAAAACTGTATTTTTGTGACTGTTAATTCCGTCACAAATATTTGTGACTGAATTGAAACGATTTTGTGACACATTTGTGACTACGTCAATAAGAGTATCAAATCCGTCACTAATTTGTGACGAAAAAATATTGTCTCAATAGTGTCACATATTAGTGACTGCTTTGCGACAGATTTACGATTAAATTAATATCGTCGCAAAGTTGTCACTTATGTGCGAGACATTTGTGACGTCAAAAAGTTGTAACATATTAGTGACACTTTTGTTACTATAATAAATGTCACAGATTAATGACAACCCTTTAAGCGTCACAAGAGAGTGACAACTTGTGTATTTTGATAATACATACAAATCTTTGTGATTTTCAAATCCAACATGTGTATTTTGATTAGTATTTGAGAATAAGAAGGTTTCCAATGGATTTGAAGATAACTTATGAATCCTTGAAAATCCACTAAAATCCATTTTATAATCAAATATATAAGTAAATATGTTGGATTTTGATTTGTATTTGATGAGAATTATAAATGGAATAAGAGATGATTTTGATTCGTATTTGAGAATCACATATTGAATAAGATATGATTTTAATGAATATTTTAAAATGACTAATTGAATAACATAGGATTTGGTTATGATTTTCCAAAATCCATCAAAATACCAAAACCAATAAACCCTCTTTAGAGTTTATATAATATAATTTTAAAAAACTTTGGTTATTAAATAATGTTTTGGTGTGTATTAAATTTGAATATTTATGAATTATAATGTTATGTAATATATTTTAGATTTTATGAATTTAAAGGTGTGCATTTGTTTTACGGATGTGTAGTTAGTATATATATTTACTCATGTATGACAATACTGAATAAAAACATTAGCACAATGGACAAGTGCAATTATTACCATGGTACAAGGTCGGGGGTTCGATCCGGGACAAGTGCCATTATTCCCAAGTTTTTCATTTTAAGGTTACGGATGTGTAATTAGTATATATATTTACTCATGTATAACAATACCGAATAAAAACCTTAGTCCAGTGCATTTGACCTTATATTAATAGCCCACGGGTCATGAGTTCGAACCCAGTCGAGGGAAGGACAATGTTTTTCCTTTTTTTCAATCATACGTCACAAAAGAGTCCTAATTTTTTCTACATAAATATAGGGTTTGGGGTTTGGTTTATGACGAAACAACGTGTCACACATTTGTAACAAATTTGTGACTGATTTGTCACACTTTTGTATGTAGTATATTATTTGTTTTGTGCCGCCATAAAGGTGTCACTAATCTGTCATATATTTGTCACTCTTTTGCCACTAATTTGTGACTCTACGTGAATTTGTTACTTTAAACATACCATAATTACGAAATTTAATACAAAATACTTGTTTCCCATGCTTATATACTAATATAAGACTATGTTTGTTACATTTGCTTCATGAAATAAAAAATATCAAGTTTTCAAAATTTACCAACCAACTCATTTACAACTATATTCATAAAACACTTATCATCAAACAAGAATTTTAATAAAACATAGTTTTGGAAAAAAAAATTGTTGATAAGTCATAGAAATTTCTATAAACTCTAACCAATGTTTGGACAATAGATTAAAATTGATTAGGGTTTCCAAAACATCTCAATTTTGGGTCTAAAATGTTTAGGGTTTAGAGAATCAATTTGTGACTCCTAAAAGTGAAACAAAATCGTAGCTAATATGTAATGAATTAGTGACACACCTATATTTGTGACGCTTTAGTGACACTATTCGATTTTGGGTTTGAAATATTTTGGGCCAAAAATGAAAAATATGGGAGGGAATAAATGCGGATTTGAGACGCCTTTCTTACACGTTTGTGACGAACTCGTTTTCATATATAAAAAAAATTGAGAAACCCTAATTTTATTAAACACAAAACTCAGTCTCTCGGTTTCTCCTTCAAACGACGAATCTTCTTTTCTTCTCCGATTCAGTTTCGAAAATCGATTAAAGCCTCTCTTCTTCTCCGATCCACTCTTTCAGAATCTTCATCTCTCCATCTCTCTCTCCCCCAATTTTCCCCAAAATTCCTCAGAACTTGGTTTTTTTGTCTTCGTGTTACCTTTCAGATTTCGAAATTGTGAAAAATGTATTTCGAACTTAGATCTTCGAGAGAGAAGCTTGAGAGAGAGCAAAGAGAAAGGAAAGAAAGAGCGAAACTGAAGCTCGAACAAGAGAAGCGAGCAAAAGAAGCTGCGATAAAGCAACGCGAAGCTATCGAAGCTTCTCAACGAGCGAGATGACTCGACGCCATTGAAGCCCAGATTAAGGTCTGTACGATTTACTCTTCTTCCTCTCTAATCGTTAGTTTTAGAAATTCGCAATTCGTATTTTTGAATCATAAATCTCTAGATTTTTTAATTCCCAGGATTTTGTAAATTGGGTATTAATCTCTCTTTCAATCTCGTCTCTATTTCGATCTCGTCTCTATAGATTCATAAAATTGAGAATTAGTAGTGAAATGGGTATTTAGAAATTGACAATTTTGCTTTGAAGTTGAGTGATTTAGTGTTCTGTATCTGAAAATTAGCTTGTTCTGTGTCTTGAGGCTGACGAACATATGCAAGAAACTTTAACATGGTTGCAGAGACATAGCTCCTGATGGCAATACACTTAAGGTAATCTTAGCTTCTGTAAACACCATTACGGTTCACTGTTAAAGACCGTATAATGTTTAGTCCCTATAGCTTTTGCATCTTGCTCTTTATTCTATTATTTCGTTAACATGTTTTTACTCAATTTTCTGCAAGAATCTTACAAAAACTTGGATGAAATTATTGAACTTGCCAAAGAATTCCAAAAGGTGAGTCATGTTGTTACTTCCTTGATGAATCAGAATAGTCACATTTCGTTTTTTCTCTTTTGGGTTTTTAGTTTTTCTTTATTAGCTTCAAATCTCAATGAGAATTTATGTGTAATTAAAGATCAATTGCTTTGTTTCATTGAAATCAAAAGTTGTTTCACTTTATCTTCTCATGATTCTTTGAATAACATTATAAATCTATTGGGTGTTTGTTTAATTCGGTTCTCTTTTTCTTCAGCATAAAATGTCAAGATATTCCTTTAAAAAATGGTATATTTTGTTGCTCCATGATTGATGTATAATGTCTAACTTTGTTTTGCTGATTTTCTGAGTCCTTTGCACATGAGAAATCTATTAAGGACCTTATTATTTGTGTGGAGTGGAACAAAGTTGAAATGTTCCTTTTCTTAGCTGTTTCTGGTTATAAAGATAATAAAATTGTGGTTTCTAAATGTTTGAGCTGTTTTTGGATTGAGACTAATGGTGTGCATATGATAATTATGATTTTGTTCTTAATTTGGCTAAGACTAACTCATTTCTATCTTATTTTCTGTTTTTTTTTTTTTTTTGCAGGAGAATCATGTGAAAACTTGTCATGGTTTAATTTCAGTTGTAGTCTATGGACATCAAGAGAAACATGCATTGATTACTTACTTGATACAATTGGTACATGAATTTGTTTTCACTTGATATGCATTTGGTACATGAATTTGTTTTCACTTGATAATCTGATTTTTAGATTCTTTGTTTATGTTTGTTAGATTTGTCATGTTTCCAAGGATTGTTTCTCTGCCCTGAAACAGTCTCCTTACTCCTCCATGACTTCTGCATCTACCATATTAGTCCTCCAGGACATGAGTTTTGTAAAATTTGATTGTCTTGAAACAGTTTCTTCATTGTATCTACTTTTGCTCCTTGCTCACGTTGTGTCGGTTTCAATCGTTTCTACAAAGAGTTTTTGTAGTTCGGAGCTGCTCCAGTTTGTTCCAATGATCCGTCACCTTCTGTTGAAGGCCTCACTGACCAGATTCTTGAAGTCTTGAATTTCTTTAGGTAAAACCTTGAATCATGTTTCATCTAACTCCGTAAATTGTACTATAATCCTGAAATGTGTATACGTCTCTTGCAGCCTCGAGGCAGTCATGTGCATGGGGATCATTGCTGGTGCCTATATCCTTTCCTTATTCATTGTACATACTCATTGAATGTCCTTGAGGATTTATACGATTTCTCGTTACTTATCAATGATTGTTTTATGGTTGCAGATTAAACATAAAGATCGAATTTTGGGTCTGATTCTTACCCAACCAGCAACCGCCTCACCATCAACCACCTCACCAATCATAGCACCAACCAGCTTACCACCCCCATAAATTGTTTATATCTCCTTGAACTTGAACTTGTGCTACTTGGTTAAGTCTAATGTTTCGGTTATGTAACGATTAATTTTTTTTTGTACATTATGTTAACTGTTTTCGGAATTCGGAATTCGGAACCATATTTTGCTTTTGAAAGTCTATGTTTTATTTCTATAGAATACGGCTTCTTGGTATCAGTAGAATACAGAGTCTAATACATAGTAGAATACAGAGTAGAATACCAACCATAATATACTATTCCGTATACCATATATGTCGCAAATACATTGCAAATTCGTCACTCTTTTGTAACACTTTACTGATCAATTTGTGACTACCAATTTCCTTAAAGTAGTCATAAAAGAGTCACATATTTATGACACTACACAAAGTCACAAATCAGTCATACATTTGACACAAATTTTGTGTCACATTTTCGTTGGTAATTTGCGACACTAACTTCTGTCTCTCTTTTGTCACTAATCTGTAACGCTTCCATATCGTCCCATGTCCGTCACAATTTTGTTACTCATTAATCTGGTCGCAAAGGTGTCGTAAATATGCGACGCATTTGTGACCAACCAAATTAGCGACGAAAAAATTGTAATTTTTTTTTTCGTCACAAAAGCGTCACAAATGGTGCTTTTGTGACTGATTTGTGACACAAATCGGAGTCACAAAATGATAGTTTTCTTGTAGTGTTCTTCGGTCATTATAGGGAGTGTAAGCTCCCTTGTGAGCCGTTGGAAGCTCCCCTTTTCCACCAAACAAACCGTGAGAGCCTTGTTCTCTTTGGATTTGAGAACACACCTCATCGATGCTTAGAAGCTTGTTGGATCTCAAGAGGTGCTTGATAAGGTCGTTGTAGACCGGGTTCAAGGTAAGAAGGAGGCCAAAGACCTTGTCTTGCTCTCTCCTTTTATTGAGTGTCTCCGGATTCATGGTGAATGGTCGAAGCATCTCCAACGCGGCCCAAAGGGACCGGTATTTCCCAAAGTGTTTGGTGAACTCCAAGTCTTCTTGGCAAAGCCCATTGAGAGCTTTCTTGACTTCGAACACACGGGTAAGGTTGGTGATGTTACCATAGACGTTCTTGAGAGTCTCCCAAAGCTCATTTGCGGTTTCGCAATATGAGTAGCCTTCTAGAATTGGAGCTTCAAGACCGTTTTGAAGAATGGCCAACACGGTTTGGTCCTCTTGGAACCATTTGGCCTCTTTAGTACGCTTAGCTTCCTCATCTTCCTCTTCATCAGGTGAATCAACTTCGGCTTCTTTTGGAACGAGACTAAGATCAATGTGGCTCCATAGGCCACACCCACATAGGGCCATCTTGGTGGTTCTTGACCACAAGAGATAGTTCTCTCCTTTGAGAGTAACCGGAAGGACAAGAGCTTTGCTTGATCCATCTTTTTCCATAATTAGTCTTCTTTTGAAGAAACACGATTATTACTCAAATATGGAGATAAAAGAGATAAACTCTAGGAAATATTGAATTTTTAACTTGAGACTGAAGTTTTTTAACCGGGAAAGATTTTGTAACCGGGAGAATAAGAATTTACGAAAGTTTTAGAAAGGAATTGGAAATAATATGGTTTGAAAAATATCAAGAATCAAAGGATCATTACTCTGATACCATGTTAGAATTTACGGAATAAGTGTATAAGATTGGGAAAAGAATCAGGGTACAAAAGATTAGAGATAAAAGAGTAAGAACTTGTTTTATTAAAAATAAAACCAAGATAATTTTACAAGTGTTTGGGACAATGTTTAAATAGATACAAATGTATTCTAAAAGAACTAAAAGAAGAAAGAGACCGTTTGGGTTCAAACGGTTGGAAATCAAACGGTCGGATGTGAAAGTGACCGCGGGACGCTTTCCCTCGATACACGGATCAAGAAACTCGATCCGCAGGACGAGGATCCATCATTGTCACTCGGATCACTCGCATATTCGGATGGTCAACGTAGGTCAACACTAACCCGAAAGTCAACCCGTGTTCGAGACCTTCCTGCATATCTGTGACTTCTGTTTTGCGGGTCGAGTGGTCTCGTTCCGCGGATCGGCATCGTCCCAAGCACCCGTCTAGTGTCCGTCCCGAGCATCCATCTAGCGTCCGTCCCGAGCATCTGTCTAGCGTCTGTCCATCCTTATCTTCTTTATTTATTTACTTTGGATAATTTACCCATGGTATTTTATTCCTATGATCAATACTATCTACCACTTTTTTGCAAAAATCTTACAAAATCTACCACGTTTTGAAATTCTTTATATTGAGTACCACATTTTGGATTCTAGTTAATGTCAGTTGACACAATTGCTCATGAGTCTCATCAACTATCTACTTAGTTTCGTCCATGAAACCATGCTTGTCCACCGATTCTATTTACATCCATCGTCGCCATCTTTCTCTTTGACCACCGTCGCTGCCTTGTCCACAATCGTCGTCGCTGTCGTGTGTAACGTTGTCGTCTTTTCCATGATCATCATCTCTGTCTCCCGTCGTAGCCACCGCCGCCGTTGCCGTCAAGGTTTTTATCTACGACCACCGAAGATGTCACCGCAACCATGTTTGTTTATTGTTTTTATCTACGACTACCATCTCCGTCGTGTCAACAGCCGCCGCCACCGTCGTCCTGCCCCACATCATCATGTCCCTCATCATCGTCTTGTCCACGACCATCGTCTTTGTCTCCGTCGTGGTCACCTTCATTGTCTTCTTGTCCACGGCCATTGTCTCCGTCTCCGTCAAGGCCACCGTCACTGTCGCTATTTTTGTCTACGAATGTAACACCCGCGAACCAAAAATATAGTTTGGAATTTTTGGTCGTGTCGATCGACAAGGGGTGTGTTGATCGACACGACCAAATGTGGGTAGAACCAGATTAATTTTTTTTAATTGGTCGGTTTGGGCCAATTAAGGGTGCATAACCCTAGGTACTAGTGTTTAACTCATGCAGCTTTTTTTGGCCGAGGGAGGAGTGTATCATCCTAATACTGGGATAAAAATCGGTTTAGAATACTTAGAAAAATAACCAAGAAAATTCATTTGGCTAAGAAAAAGCCCAAATGAGAAAATGGTGAAATGGGCCTTCCTACGGCCCATTTAAAGAAAGAGATGACGTGGAAAAGTCCTTCCTTAGGGAGGAAGAAATCATACGGGCTTGGCCCGTATAGTAAAGAGGTGAAGAAAATTTAGGAAAGTGAATATTCTCCTAGGGAAATTTTTGTGGCCTATAAATATTGAGCAAGAAGAGCTCATTATTCACACCACCAAAAATAATTCTCTTTCTAGAGCCAAAGATAAACGCTTAAGAGAAGGAGAATAAGGTGGAGCTTGAGAAGGAACTTGAGCACCCCAAGTCCCTAGGAGAGCGGTTCAGAGCCAAGGTAAGGCGCGATCCATACTTAATATATTCATTTTCTTCTTTTCTCCATTGTAGTGTTTATGTAGTATTTCAGTAGTATGGGTTAAGGGTAAAGTAGATATGGGTCGAGAGAAACTCATGGTTCTGAGAACCAGCCAAGGGCTTGATCTATGTACTTAAGTAGTGTGTATGAATCTGGGATCCGTATATATCCTTACGAAAGGATGAAGGGTCATTCATACAACAGAGGTATGATGATGAACCACGAGGGACAGTGGTTCATACGTATACGATGGGATGATGATGAATGACAATTCAGTACGTCCATGGTATGAAGAAACGTATGGGATCCGTACGTATGCGGTACGATGGAACGGACGATGGTCCGGTATGTGAAGGTTTCATGTATTGGTTATGTTGGTACACCATAAGGATCTGGAGATAATACCGGTATGGCCTCGGGGTTGCCTCGGTTAATCTTGCCTAAGGTCAATACGGGCAATATAGGAGCAGAGATCGCATCAATGCTAACCTAGAAAGCAGTTGTCCACGGATTGGTAAGGTCTTTATCTGGGATCAATAAGGACCTCAATCCGAAACCAGCACAAGGCCATGAGGATAAGCTTAAGCTTAGCCATAGGCGCAGTGACAGAGCATCTGGTTGGATCATGGCGATCCAGCTATGGATTCGTAGGTGTTCATGGTATATGGTCTAGACATAGACTTGATCTATGAATACTTTGGCTATGGATTGAATACATGCACCGAGGACACGCCATGGGATCTCAACCATATGCTCGGGGAAACTTATTATAGCTAAGGCTAAGGCAAGAGTGACTCGTTGTTTTGTGAGAAGGACAAGAGCTTTGGGAGTTCTATAGTCCTAATCACATTTCATATTGTTAGGATTGTTTAGGAAGTGTGAAATGATGGTTTACTGTCATTTTTGAATTGAGTCTTGCATAGGCATAGCTATACCTTTTTAGGGAGCTGCCATGAGCCAAGTGTTGACCTGATCGCAGTCGTTGGTAAATGACTCTATCGATCATCTCTAAATCATGGAAATAGAGTTATAGTAAGATAGGCGATCAAGTGAGGATTGCCTAAATTGAGGAAGTACTTGTTCATAGGTTCTGTTACGCAGAAATCATGCTACCGCAAGGTGGAATGAGATATTGACTTATGTAACTTTGTGGTTACCTCTGGGAACTCATTATATGGATCGTAAGAAATGTCTTAACCCGCTGGTTCGCTTGTTTGTCGGGTTCCTTTACCATTAGGGTAAATTACCCATATAGGATTGGGATGAGCAAATGTATATATTGCTCTATCGATCTTTAGTCAACGCGACAATAGGTCTATTGGTAAGATTAGTTTGAGAAGCGCTCGAGAGGTTCAAGCAAACTCAAGCTAAGACTTATACGACCCGGGGTTAGAGGAAGGACATATATCGAATGAGAATACGATTTGGTATCTCAGTCTTCCATAGTTAACGGATAATCTTATGTGTGTATTTCTGCATACACGGCTTCCGTATGGCCATAGATGTGTCATGGGTAACGTATTGGGGTAGCCATGCTTACCTGGGATCGACTATATGAGGCAAAAGTATTGTGTGAAATGCTTCGGTTATTATTTGGGAACGTAGAGGTATTAAAGACTAGGTTAAAATGAAAGTAGAAACATTTCTTGTGAATTGTAAGAAAGAGTCTAGAGTAGAATGCATAAATAAACGTTAGGATAGTCAGTTCACAAGGCTACCATAATTATATATTAAATAGGGCGTATGTATAGGCATGCGTTCTGCCTTGTTTGTGTTTGGCCTGAAAAAGTGGCACGAAGACCTAACTTGACCACGTGTCGGGTTAGATGAAAAGAGAGTAGATATTCCGCCGACGGGCCGAATAACGATAATTCTCGTGAGAGATTGCTGAAGGGAAATGATAGATGTTTAACCAGTTGATAGGAATTTTCCTGGTTACTCAGAAAGGGTTACGGACTAAGCGTTGCTTAGGACGGATGGGAAATGTGAAAATTGAACGGATAAATGTGAAGGTCACTTGTGAAGTGCCTTGACACATAGTATTGGGTATTATGTTGGGATTATGATGGTTACGGGTAGATTAGGATATGTTAAGTCGTGGAACGAAGAAGACCATTTTACTGAGTATTCAATACTCACCCCATACCAAAGTGGCAGGTTAGGTAACCAAGGAGGTGGACCATAGGATGGCAAGGATGGAGCAGCGGTAATGGTGAAGACTTTCCCAAGGCAGTGTAGTGTTCAGTCTAGAAACGTTGTAATTTACCATACAATGTAAGAAAACTTTTAAAAGCAATGAAATAATATTAAGTTGACTAATGTTTGGTCGTTGACTTCTAGTCAATGAATTGGGTGTTACAAGGAGGCTAAAATCAGAGGGTTTGTGAGAGAGATTGTTGATTTTGAAAGAGAGGTTAGAGAATTGGTTGTTGTGGCTAGTTGAATCCTTAGAGGCGTGTTTAAGATGTTAGTAGCGTGAGATTTTAGTGGACGGGTTTGACCCGACCCATTTATTATATGGGTACAATATACATACCCAAACCCATATATATAAAACCTGTGGGCTTAATGGGTTAAATGGGTATCCATATATATATATTGAATAAGATGTAAATTTTCTAATATCAAAATTGATTACCTAAAAAGGAAGAAGTTGGTCTTTGACATCTGCATTCACCCCTCCATTCCGAGATAGAAATGCTTCTATGAGTAATGAGTTGCATGTTGGAGAACAATGTGCCTTGTCAGAGTTATGAGACGGATTGTGCCGACCTACTCATGTTTTCATAGTCTTTGGAGATTGGCCATCGCTTGTCATTCTTGCCAGCAGATTTGAATCCCTACGGGCTCAATTTCCTCAATATGTATCACGTTGATCCCCCGCCCTCAAATCTGAGAGCCGATTCTTTAGCTCAATCAGCTAGGTGTCGGTCTATTTCTTTTACTTATGTAAGCAACTTGGCTCGACTGTGAGTAACCAATCGTGAGAGTCTCATAAATTAAATGTTTGGTTGTCAAAAAATAAAAAATAAATAAAGGAAGAAGTTAAAATGGAAAAAAAAACATAAAGTAATTTTACAAATTGCACAAAACCTCTATACGAATAGTTATATAAGATTTTTAGTTGAAAATAATTTTTAACAAAGAAAAATCTAACATTAAACAAAAATTATGAAAACAAAAATATCAAACTGTATAACTAAAATTAGGTTAAATAGGTTACCCATATATAAGCTAAATCACATAATAAACTAAGAAAAAAATCAACACATACATATATTATTATAAATCCAATAAAAGTTATCAAATTCAACAAAAACAAATTAAATAAAATATCTACGTATCTTAGGTAAAATCATAAACCCATAAAACCAATAAAATAGAAAAACTATTAAACCAATAAATAAACTAAAGATTCTTTAAAAAAGCACTTCAATCTTCGTTGGGATTGAGTTATCAGCCTTCTTAAGATGCATATGCTTCATTGTCATCATCCCTTTCATTGGCTTCTATTTATATAAGTCTTATAAATCCCTATTTATATAAGTTTTATAAATCCTTATTTTTTTTAACTAAAGGAAATCTTTAATCTTTTATAGTAATGTGTGTATATATATATTAATTATTTTGAATTTCATGTTAAACTCATGGGTAAACCATGATCCTAATAGGTTTACCCATTAAACCCGTGAACCTATTAGGGTAATCCAACAAAACACATTTATGTATATGGGTAAAAAATATAACCCTAACCCGCTAAAATTGTGGACGGGTTCGGGTAACCCATGGGTAATGACCCATTTTGACACTCCTAATCGTATTGTGTTCTTTGTTGCAGGAAAGCGACTCGAGTTCATCGGAGTCGAGCTATTAGAAGGGAGGCTCATTTCCGACGAACTGTGAGGTCGTGTCGATCGACACGAGCTGTTAAGTTGGGTTGATCGACATCTCCGGTGTCGCTCGACAAAAGACTTATTGATTTAAATGTTTAGTGTTATGTGTTGTTTGTTGTTGGTATTAAATCAATTCGCTAGCCGGAGTGATATGTCGTAGATGGTATGACCATTCTCACTGAGTATTTGTGATAATACTCACGCAACTCGTTTTTCCTTGTGTTGCAGGTAAAGATAAAGTGTGATCGTGGAATCAAGTCAATGAGAGAAGATTATAGGATTTGATTATTGTTTTTATGTTATTGAGTTTCTAGAACTTGGTGTTTAGGTGCTAGTTTTATGGAATTGTGATTTCGGATGATGTTTGGAATTGTTTGGTTTGATGGCTAAATGGTTTAAGATTATTTATGTGTTTAATTATTTCCGCTAGTTATTATTTGAATGGTTGAATTATTTGTTGAGGGTTATCATTTATGGGAATAATAATCCGGATTAATTAATTTTTTTTTAAAAAGCTTGGTTGTTTCAACACCAGCGTCGCCATTCACAATCACTGTTTTGTCTACAACCATCGTCGTCGTCCACGTCTACCGTCTTTGTCGCTGTTCACGATCATCATCTCCATTGCCACCGTCAATCACCATCTCTGGTACCATCTCCAATTTTTCCGTTTTGAGAAAGAGAGAGAAGGAAAAGAGAAAGAGAGAGGAGAAAGAGAAGGGAAAAAGAGAAAGAAAGAGATGTGTAATGGGTAAAATGGTCTTTCAATTATAGGATATGGTAGATTTAATAAGGGGTTTGGAATTGTGGTAGATTTTATAAGAAATTGAGAAAAAAAATATGGTATGGGATATAATATTCCGTTATTTTAAAACTAAAAATACTAATTGGCTTGAAATGAATTAGTGTTTTCTCTTATCTAAATTGTATGAACATGAAAATATGAAGTGATTCTTAACCATGATCACTATTTGAAAATGTATATGTTTGTTTAAAACTTTGTTTGATTACTATGACTTTTGCTTTGTAACGTTGATAATATGAAACTATTGGTTGAATAGAAAACTCAATTAATTAAAGTCAAAATATGCATCTCTTTTGTCATACATTAACTTTGAAATTCTTCTTGTATTGTTTCCAAGATATTAACTACACTTACATCACGTGATGTATATATATCATTTACTTAATAATTTAGCACTTTTATTTTCTCTTCATGTTATAGTTACATGATGACTTTTATTTAAATTAAAAACTTAACTGTTTAAAAGTAAAAATACAAAAGGTTACAAATGTATATGTTATGTGACAAATCAAACTTTAAAATTTCATCTCGTATTGTCTCCAAGATATTATTTACACTAACATCACATGGCATATATTATATCAGATATTTAATAGTTTAGAACTTTTATTTTCTCCTCCTCTTATAGTTACATTCAAAAATTTCTTATCATAAAACACAATAATATTTAATTTTATATTGTTTTTGGTGTAAAATTGCAATAATTGTCTTCTTCTCTTATTTTCACTTTATTTATGTATAATTGCAATAATTCTCTCAAGTTACTAAATTGAATTACTTTCTTTTTATTTGATGTAATATTTATGAACTTATATTTTGGTTTATGAATTTATTTGTAGGACTTGTTTGATATTTGATAATGTATGCGATACAACTTTACCTTATTAAATATTTATAGTATTATATATATTAGTATAACTAAATTTTTTAAACTTGTTATTATTTTAGTAAACTATTATCATATAAGTTTTGAGGATTCGTTTTTATTTTAAAATATAATTCTCTTAAGTTACTAAAGTTAATTTACTTTCTCTTTATTTGATGTAATACTTATGAACTTATATTTTGGTTTATGAATTTAGTTGTAGGACTTATTTGATAATATATAGGATACAAATTTACATAATTATATATTTATAGTATGATATACATTAGTATAACTAAATTTATTAAACTTGTTATTATTTTAGTTAACTATATTCATATAAGTTTTGAGGTTTCATGTTTATTTTAAAATATGAATAATGACTTTTCAAATTCTTTTCATCATATTATAACCAAAGTATTAAATGTAAAATTATAAAAAAAAAAAAAACTAAAAAAATTATTTAATATACATGTGGATTATGAGGTGGTTTCATGAGAAGAGAGAAAATCTATCCTTATATATATATACTCGAGATTGCCAATGCGTTGCGTGGGTTTGACAATTAACATAAAAATATGCAATGATTTATAATTTATGATTGCTTATAGTAAATAATTATCTAGTTTAGAAGACTAAATATTTTTAGCAAATTGTTGGATATATTTGACATTATATGAAGAAAACAAATAGACTGCTCATAAATTTACAGCAAGTATAAGACATCATCTTTGGCACAAATTCCTAACTTATATGTCTATACTTATTCACTGGTTCTTTGAAAAATATGATTAATAGCATTTTGTTGCATCAAACACATTTCAAAAAAAAATATTGATAAGAGAAGTTCTATGTTTTCTATTCTATTAAGACATCTACATCATCTCAACAAAGATGTTAAAATGCATCTTGTGTTTATTTTATTAGAACATTGAATCGTAATAAGAGAATAATTGATGCTTTATCATATTTTTGTCTTATTCTTTTTATTGTTTTGATGTGATTTTCATCATTCATATCGATTTATTGATGAAGTAATTCTGTTTTTTTAGATTCACAATTTGTGGTGGACTAAGCATTTTTTCAAGAGTTTTGGTTAAAATTGTTATGTCGATTACAAATTGTATTAATCGTACTAACGGATAATTGGAAATCGGGTTTGAGAAACTGTAACGCCCCAATCGCCCTATCCATGGGCTCCACGTCCACCCATAAGCATGTGGGTCCACCATGTCCGACGGTCAGTGCGTTAGTACGGGAGGCTCGGAAGTCATGTTTACTGATCCTGCAAATTACCACGCGATCTTTTCTTGTGTTTTGACCTCACTCACACGATACTGAAAATCACTTCCCAATAGATCACCCATCCTGAAACTACTCCAGCTTAAGCACGCATAACTCTGGAGTTCTCTCAAGACATGTGACCGAAAAGATAAGTGCACTTTGGTGATATAGGTAGCCAAATCAATTCTTTTAAGCCTCTCCGCATATACCACATATACCACATATGCCCTGAAATCGGGGTGTCACAATCACCCCCCCACTAACATATCGCAACGTCCTCGTTGCGCATACCAAGATCGTTACCCCGACAAACTCACTCACGTAGTTGTCAGGGCTCGCTCTGATACCACTTGTAACGCCCCGACTGCCCTATCCTTGGGCTCCACGTCCACCATGTCCGACACTCAGTGCGTTAGTCCGGGAGACTTGGAAGTCAAGTTTACCATGCGATCTTTTCTTGTATTTTGACCTCACTCACACGATACTGAAAATCACTTTCCAGTAGATCACCCATCCTGAAACTACTCCAGCTTAAGCACGCTTAACTCTGGAGTTCTCTCAAGACAAGTGACCGAAAAGATAAGTGCACTTTGGTGATATAGGTAGTCAAATCAATTCTTTTAAACCTCTCCGCATATACCGCATATACCACATATGTCCTGAAATCGGGGTGTCATAGAAGCTGTGAGGACTTTAAAAAGAAAATATTCATTCTAAATTTCTCCATTCATAATTTAGCATTCTAACAATCTTAAGAGTTTTAAAATTATTTTTAATTTTTTCACAACCTTTTTTTTTGTTCCTATTACGGTTTTTTTAGGGAAGCTTCTCTTTGTGATTTTTTAAAAGCCAAATCACAATTACTTATATAAAAACTATAGCCTTAAACATTAATAATAAAATATCTATTTTAAAATCATCAAAATTTACAATAATACATTTAATTTGGTGGAGTTAAATATTAAATTGTTGGAATTAATTGGTGAAGTTACAAAAAAAATGTCGAATGTCAAGAGAATAGATAATACATGACATCTTCTCATGACTTTGGCTTTGTGTAAACCTTAACATATTATATAGATACTAGGGTTGCCTACGTATTGCGTGAGTTTAAAAACTAACATGATAAAATATGAATTCTAGTTTATTGACTAGTTATATAGTTAATATTACATAAATTTGATGTTTGTAGTAATTAATTATCTAAGTTATAAAATTGAAAAAATTTAGCAAATTATTAGACATATACAATGTTATATGAAAAGAAAAGAAATAAACCGTTCATAAAATTATAACATATAAAAGACATTTTTTTATGCACAAATCCCTAACTTGTATGTTTATACAATATTCACTATGGTTCTCTAACAAAAATGATTGGTCATCTTTTTTTATTGCATCAAACACATTTGTAAAAAAAATTTATTGATTAGAAAAGTTGTAATATTTTGACTCTACCTAGACACTTGTATCATCTCAACAAAGATGTTGAAATGCATTTTTGTGTTTCATTCATTAGAACTTTAACTCTTAGTGAAAGAATAACTGATGCTTTATAGTATTTTTGTCCCATTTTCTTTATCTTTAACATTGATTCATTGGGGAAGTGATTAATTGATTTATTTCCAATACAAATAGTAGAAATTGTATTAAGGGATGATTGGGAAATCGGCTTTAGAAATTGTCAGGACTTAACAAAAATATATTAATTCAAAAAAGATTCTAACAATCTTAAAACTTTTATAATCATTTTTTCACAACATTGTTTTTTTTTTTTATCATGGTACGTATTTATTTATCGAGGCTTCTCTTTTGTAACTTTAAAAAACAAATCACAATTAATTATTTAAAAACCAAAATCTTAATTTTTTGTATATTATATTTTTAGATTCAATAAACAAAATATCTATTTAACAATAACACATTTAATTTTTGAAATTAACTATTCAATTTTTGGTATTAATTGTTAAGTTATGAAAAAACATTTAATTTTTCTTTTTTTCTTTATTAAATAAATTTTAAAAAAAAACAAATGTCAAAAAAATAGATTACTGTTGGAGCTGTATTTCAACATTAAAAATCCGACCCATAAAACTTAAAATATAATCAGACTAGATTATATTCGTAATTGGGTCTCAGACCACAACCGTGCTAAACTTAAATAAAGGCCAACATATCCATTAAACATGTTGGGCCTAATTTGTCGGCCCGTTTATTGCCAGACCTGAAGATCTTTTTGACCGTTCAACTCAGCGGAGGTGGACCAAGTTAGCGCCGCTCAACGTTTCAAGAGAATATCCCGACATTTCTGGAAGATGGATCAGAACGTGCCCGAGATCTCTGGCGACGAGGAAAGATTTACGGAGCTGGACCGTTCAGCTCAGAAGAGGATAAATAGCGAGTTCTAGAGCCGAAACTGCTAATTTTTTCCTTACATTTTCACTGAATCACACTTTAGCTCACCACACTTGTTCTATCTAAAATTATTTTGTATACTTGATCATTCATCAGTATAAATCTATTGTCCGTTATCTTGGTCTCGAGTAAAGTCATATTTATTGACATTTCTTAAGACTAAAATTTCTTTTACAAATTCACATATAAATATTTAGTACGGAATTTAGCTTCCACAATGACATATGTCATCCTCTCATGACTTGAGTTTAGATAAATTTTAAAATATTATATATATATATATATATAGATTAGATATACAAGTCATATATGAAAACTTTAATGAATTTATACTCATTTGAAAGTAAGTGAAAAAAAAACTTAGTGAGGAGCCTTTTTTTATAGAAATTAGTAATTTTTTGGTTCGATTTATTCGATAATTATTTCGATTTCACTAAAATTATTGGTTTAAATAATATGGATGTTTTATATAAAAAATAGATTAACGTACGTATATACTTTTTTGTATATAACATTTATGTTTATATCTAATTTTATTTCATCGTTTCCCAAATAAGAGTTAAATTTTTGTTTTGGGAAAATTGGGTAGATAAACATAAAAAATTATAACTAAAATTATAGCAAAAATCCCCCTATGTATCAATAACCCAACCATGTTGTGAATCAAGAGAACGAATGGGGAAGATTGTGTTTATTCATTAATCATAAGATCCTTTATATAGGATTATTACAAGAGAGAAAAGGAAAATTCCTTTTCCTAATGGGAAAAGGAAAGTACATAAAAGGAAAATCCTAATTCAACTAGGATTCATTAAACCGGCCTAAAGACTAAGTGTTAATGGGCCGTAAACGGACCAGAACTAGTTATGACAATCCACTATGATTTATAACACTCCCTCTTGGATGTCATAACTCTAATGGGCTTGTAATACGCTTTGGATGTTGCCTCATTAAAACCTTACCAAGTAAAACCCATTTTGGGACAAAACCGTGGTGAAGGAAAAAGAGTACAACACGTATTACTCCCCCTGTTCTGAACCTCACTGCAAGTCTTTCAAACGACGCATTCCAATCTGATAAGTAAGTTTCTTGAACGTTGAGGTTGGAAGTGACTTGGTGAATAGGTCTGCTGAATTCTCACTTGATCGTACTTGCTGCACTTGAATTTCTCCATCTTTCTGTAGATCGGATGTGAAGAAGAATTTTGGCAGAATGTGCTTCGTCCTATCACCTTTGATGTATCCATCCTTAAGTTGAGCTATACACGCTGCATTGTCCTCGAACAAGACCGTCGATTCCTGCTTACCTTCGGCCATTCCACAATCCACTCTTATGTGCTGGGTCATCAGCCTTAACCAAACACACTCACGACTAGCCTCATGAATTGCCAATATCTCTGAATGATTAGAAGATGTAGCTGCAATGGCCTGCTTCATTGACCGCCAAGATATTGCAGTTCCTCCATGAGTAAACACATAACCTGTCTGGGACCGTGCATTATGAGGATCTGAAAGATAACCTGCATCAGCAAAACCAACTAAACCGTCCTTAGATTGGTTAGTATAAAATAGACCCAAGTCTTTCGTTCCTTGTAGGTAACGAAGAATATGTTTTATCCCGTCCCAGTGCCTTTGGGTCGGACATGAGCTAAATCTTGATAATAAATTCACGGCAAAACATATATCTGGCCTAGTGTGGCTTGCCAGATACATTAAAGCTCCTATGGCACTGAGATATGGCACTTCGGGACCAAGGACTTCTTCAGAGTCTCTCTTAGGACCAAACGGATCCTTTTCTAGATCAAGAGATCTCACCACCATTGGGCTGGACAATGGGTGACATTGATCCATATTAAAACGCTTGAGTACCTTTTCAGTATATGCCATTTGATGCACAAGGATTCCATCATTTATGTACTCAAGTTGCAATCCCAAACAGAACTTAGTTTTGCCTAGGTCTTTCATCTCAAATTCTTTCTTGAGGCATTCAACTGTTTGGACGATTTCACCAGGGGTTCCAAGGATGTTCAAATCATCCACGTAAACTGCTATGATAACAAACCCTTTGTTTGCAAACTTTTTTATAAAAATACATGGACTGATGGCATCATTCTTATAGCCTTCTTTGACTAAGTACTCACTCAATCTATTGTACCACATACGCCCACTTTGCTTCAGTCCATAAAGGGATTTGTTCAGCCTTATGCAGTGTTGTTCTCGAGAACCTTTCTTATCTTTGAGCTCAATACCCTCTGGTAATCTCATATAAATCTCATTATCCAGTGGACCATATAAGTATGCAGTTACAACGTCCATTAACCGCATATCCAACTTTTCTCTTATAGCCAGACTTATCAAAAATCTAAAAGTTGTAGCATCCACCACAGGGGAGTATGTCTCCTCATAATCTATTCCTGGTCTCTGTGAGAATCCTTGTGCAACAAGCCGTGCTTTATATCTCACGATTTCACCATGTTCATTTCTTTTCCTCACAAAGACCCATTTATGTCCAACTGGTTTAATCTCATAGGGTGTCCAAATTATTGGACCAAAGACATCCCTTTTCCTTAAAGAATTCAACTCCACGTTTATAGCTTCTTTCCATTTAGTCCAATTTTCACTCTGAGTGCACTCATATATCGACGTGGGTTCTAGATCCTCCATAAGTTCAAGTGCTACCTTAAAAGCAAATATATCATCGATTTCCACACACTTTCTATTCCATTGTATTCCAGACATAACATAATTCATTGAGATCTCATTATTTTCAGGAACGTCAGAACCATGAAACTCGGCATCTCGAGTCTCATTGCTTGGAACTATCGGTTCAGTTATGTCTGGGGTTCCATCAGATTCCTCAACCACGATTTCAGCACCTTTCTTTCTTTTCCGAGGATTCTTATCTTTGGAACCTATTGGCCGGCCACGTTTTGAGTGTGGTTTAGATTCTGTAGCAACTTGATTGTGTCCCTCTTGAACATCAATTCTAATCGGTGCATTAACAGCTGGTATGTAAGACTTAGTTACTCTTTTCGGGTCAGCAAAGGAATCTGGCAATTGATTAGCTAGCTTTTGTAAATGTATAATCTTTTGGACTTCTAATTCACATTCTTGAGTCCGAGGATCTTGCCATTTTAAGGACGTTTGATTCCATATAATTTCCTTTACCAGTCTGTTATCTCCTCCTAATGTTGGATAGACAGATTCGTCAAAATGACAATCTGCGTACCTGGCCTTAAACAAATCACCCGTGGTTGGCTCAAGGTACTTAATGATAGTAGGAGAATCATATCCAACATATATCCCCATCCTCCTTTGAGGTCCCATCTTTGTTCTCTGTGGTGGTGCAATAGGCACATAAACGGAACATCCGAATGTTTTAAGATGGGATATGTCTGGCTCTTGACCCGTTATTAACTGTGATGGGGAATATTTATGTTCACTAGATGGCCTGATACGAATTAGCTCTGCTGCATGTAAAACTGCATGTCCCCAAGCTGAGACCGGGAGTTTTGATCTCATTAGCAACGGTCTAGCAATCAACTGTATGCGTTTAATAAACGATTCAGCCAAACCGTTTTGTGTATGTACATGTGCCACAGAATATTCAACACTTACCCCCATGGACATACAATAATCGTTAAACGCTTGGGACGTAAATTCACCAGCATTGTCAAGACGTATAGTCTTTAAAGGAAAATCTGGAAAGTGTGCTCTTAAACGTATGAGCTGGGCAAGCAATCTTGCAAATGCCACATTTCTAGTTGATAATAGGCAGACATGTGACCATCTCGTGGATGCATCAATAAGGACCATAAAATATCTAAACGTCCCACAAGGTGGGTGTATTGGTCCGCATATGTCTCCTTGAATTCTTTCCAGAAAATTTATCGTTTCCTTAGTTACTTTGATTGGTGATGGCCTAGTAATGAGTTTCCCTAGTGAACATGCTTCACACGTGAGATTCTTTGGGATAACTCTCCTTTCTTTCAAGGTGTGCCCATTAGTACTTGCTAATATCTTTCGCATCATGTTAGCACCGGGATGGCCAAGCCGGTTATGCCAAAAAGTGAAATTCTCAGTAAACTCTTTGTTTACCATAGCATTTGCTTCTATCATTCCGATCTTAGCACAATAAAGGCCCACAGAAATGGCAGGTATAGTCTCTAGGACTTTCTTATAGCCATGGACGGTTTCAAAGATTTGAAGGAATTCTTTGTTATTCTCGTCCTTAGTTTCAACATGAAGACCATTCATTCGAATGTCTTTAAAGCTCAATAGACTTCTCTTTGAACTAGGTGAATATAACGCATTAGAAATTTCTAGATGCGTGCCCTTAGGTAATAAAATATGGGCTTGACCGTGGCCTTCAATTAAATTTGCTATACCCGCAATTGTGGTTACATTTGCCTTTTTAAGTGTAAGATCAATGAAGTATCTCTTATCTCTTAATATCGAGTGGCTTGATCCACTATCCACAATGAACACATCCATATCGTTCATACTTCAAAAGAGATAACAATAGATACTTTTAAATAACACTCTTTCATTCCATAAAGTTTAATAGAAAGCAATAACACAAAACCAAAGTATAAAGTGTAAAACGTAAAACAAGCAAAACACAAAACACCAAAACAGAAAATCAAAATCAATCACTTAAGTATATCTGAGGTTTCAAAATTCATCAAGTCATCTTGCTCATGATCGAAATCTCCTTCATTATCATGCTGGATCATATGAGTTTCTGGATTCTTCCCTTTAAGGCTCTCTTGATAGAGTTCAACCAGATGCTTGGGAGTCCTACATGTCTTAGCCCAATGATTACTCATTCCACATCGATGGCAAACTGATTTTGGGTTTGATTCTCGTGGTTGAGAAGTAATACCACGGTTATTACGATCATAGTCAGTTCGGTATCCGCGTCCTCGTCCTCGCCCGCGGTTAGAATGATCGTTATGGAATCCGTGGCCTCGGCCCTGACCTCGGCCGTATGGATTAAAATGGCCACGGCCACGTCCTTGCCATCTACCCCCACGTCCACGACCACGATGTCTATAATCACTTTGGACGTGGTTAATTTCTTTCTTTTCATCTGTGGCCACATTCGCTTCAGGAAGTGGGGCTGATCCAGGAGGTCTCATCTCACTGTTTCTCATTAGCAGTGTATTATTCTCCTCGGCTAGTAATAGACATGCTATAAGCTTTGAGTATGTCTCAAAACCTCTTTCACGGTATTGCTGTTGAAGCAACACGTTATTAGTGTGAAAGGTGGAGAAGGTCTTTTCCAACATGTCTTTCTCAGTTACCTTCTCACCACATAGTCTCAATTGAGAAACTATTCTGAACATAGCCGAGTTATATTCTTCCACGGACTTGAAGTCCTGGAACCTGAGATTCCTCCAATCATAATTGGCCTTTGGTAACAACACCGTTCTATGGTGGTCATATCTTATCTTTAATTCTTTCCAAAGGTCCAAAGGGTTCTCAATGGTTAGGTATTGATCCTTGAGACCCTCAACAAGATGATGACGAATGATCGATATCGTTCTGTATCGATTCCTTTCATTCTCATTATTATCCTCAATGATACATTCGCCAAGTCCTTTAGACTTTAGATTTATCTTAGTATCCAACGCCCACTGTAAGTAATTCTCTCCAGAGAGATTGAGGGCAGCATAATCCAAATTGTTGATTTTCGACATCTGAAAACATTCATCCTATTCTCTAAGAACTATAAGATTTTAAAGTTTATGCATATGATGCAAAATAGGTCATGGGTGCTTATATAAACGGGTACGGATGCATGATGCTTATGAAACCAGATTTTTATGTTTAACAACCTAACATAATGTTTTTATATGCTCATGATGCAAGCCTAGTATTCAAATTCTAAACCGTATGATGATATGACCGGATTTTAATCAAGCATGTTATGTCTATATGATGCAATCAGTTTCAGTTTCATGTTTATCAATCAACGAATCAATCCAAACAAGCAAACAAACAAACGAGTTCAAATAAATATGCAACCAAATTTTGACAGAGTGTTTACTGTCGATCGACGGGTGATTTGTGTCGATCGACACAGTTTAATTCAAACAACAAATTCAGGCAGAAGTTTACGTGTCGATCGACATAAAACTAGTGTCGATCGACACGGGTACAGATCATGCAATCGGTTTGGATTTTAATTGAATTAGGTTAGGGTTTCAAGTTAGGGTTTCAAGTGATTACGAATCATGAATCAATAAACACAATCAAGCAAGCAATAACAATAACAAGCATGATTTAGATTAGGGTTTCTAAGATTATCATGAATCTAGGTTCTTTAGATTAGGGTTTCTTATTGTTTACCTTAACCTCCGTGAGTCTTCTAGTTCGCCGTAACCGTTGATAGGCTGTATGAACTTTCTTCTAGTTCGCCGTAACCTTAAAGGCTGTATGAACTATGATTTGAACAGTAACTCCGGATGAACAGTAATCGTCGATGAACAGTAATCGTCGATGAACAGTGCGCGATGAATAGTGCGCGATGAACAGTACGCGATGAACAGTACGATGAATAGTAACGATGAACAGTAATCGCATTTTTTGTGTTTTTAGGGTTTAGGGAGCAACTCGTGCTGATAACGTGTTGTGAATCAAGAGAACGAATGGGGAAGATTGTGTTTATTCATTAATCATAAGATCCTTTATATAGGATTATTACAAGAGAGAAAAGGAAAATTCATTTTCCTAATGGGAAAAGGAAAGTACATAAAAGGAAAATCCTAATTCAACTAGGATTCATTAAACCGGCCTAAAGACTAAGTGTTAATGGGCCGTAAACGGACCAGAACTAGTTATGACAATCCACTATGATTTATAACAAACCACTAATTTTAGAGTTTTTTGTTAGGTTTTTAATTATAATATTTTTGATGGTTATACAACAAATTAACCTTTTTTTTGCTAAACATAAGAGTTAGATTTGGTTAGTTCGGTTGCTACACTGTGGCCATGCATTAAGTATATTCCACTAGTGCAAAAATAATTTACAATATCTCTTTCCATATTTTATGACTTTATTTCAGTGCAATACTATTACTACCCACCTTATTAGTAATGATTATTCAAACTTAAATTTTAATCTAAAGTCGTAAGCACTGATATCTATGGATGACCTAAGAAATCTAGCCAAGTGGACGTGTATAAAATCTAACATATGCCCTATGCAAAAAAAATTTATTGATAATAAAAATGTTTTAGGTTTATAAAATACATTGTTGGACCCATGTAATAATTTTCTGATAAAAAAAGGTAAAAACATGAAAACATAGTTCATAAAATTTCCAGTCCATCACAATTGGCATATGCACAAGGCCAATGGAATTAGATGAAGTGATGACGATCAAAATTGTTCTTCCTTAAGACTATGTACAATAGGGGTGTTGTAAAAAGTTTACAACGGTTGAATAGGTATAATGAGAGTGTTGATAAACATGTGGCAACTTTGGGTATTGTAAACATACAAACCATTGAAAACTAGAAAAAAGGGGGACCACATGGACATTTAGCGTGAACTGGTCGGACTACGAAAAAAGCAAAGAAAATTTCTATTTTTTTCTTATTTTAATATTTTGTAGCTAATAATTTGATAATAAATTAATATATTTTCTAAAAAACATTATACCAAAATTCATCATTTTTTATTCTCTATAAATAGAGACTAGTTTCAATTCATTAGGACACTGAAATGTTTTTCCAATTTTTAGTCTCCAATAACTCTTTTAAAGTTTTAAACATTTTTTTTTGTTTTTGTAGTAAATTTTTTTTATTTTATATCGTACTTTTATTTCGATTTTATTTGTAATTTAATTTCAATTGATAATTTGAAGATTTTATAGTTAGTAAAACAAAATATATGAAATAAAAATAGTAAGATAGAATTTTGAATATTTTAAAACAAAACCATTGTAAGGTAAAAAATTTAAAAAGTGTTGTAAAATGAGATGGAAGAAAGAGAAGATGTTGTGGAGTGTTAAAAAGTAAAAAATAGGGTATTAATAAGTTTATACCATTGTACATAGTCTAATCACCAAGTCAAGATGGAGAAGCGTAAGCAACCGCATAAGGTGAACACATCTATATATTTAGGCAAAGATCATAGATAATTAGACATATTAGTTGATTAATAAACTGTTACACTACAAAAAAAAAGTGTTAAATTACATTACTTATTTTACTTATTTACATTAATTATAATTGATGCAAACGAATTTTACATCACTTATTTAAGTGATTCTGTATTGGGTGATGCAAATGTTTTATATCAATTATAAAGTAACTGATGTTAATTTACATCATTTGCAACAAGTGATATTAACATTTGCATCAATTAATATAAATGATACTAATGTTTGCAACAGTTACAAAAAATGATTCTAATTATTTGTATCAATTTTTTTAATTAGCGCTATTATAAATTACATGTAATTAATTTTTGTTTTATGTTAAGTTTTTATTTGTTAAAAAAATTAAAATAAAAAAACTTATTTTACTGGACCTTATCATGATTTATAGTGAAATCAACTTCAAAAGAATAATAGTTATGGATTATGTGAGAATAAAACTAACTAAATATATTTTGATAATCCACTAAACTTAAGAATCGGCATTTGGTTATTTATAAAAGATAATTCTTTTCAATCCTCCCTTATGTTTCGATGTGAGACAAACGAATTTTACATCAACTTTTTATTGATGCAAACTTTGTATCATTTTTTAAGTAATGTTAACACAAGTAAATGCATCAGTTACTTAAGTGATGAGAATCCATATATTTGTATCAATCATGTAAAAATGATTTAAGCTAATAACAATTTGTATCATTTTTATTGAATTGATGTTAAAATACTCAATAACAACATCGATTAATATAATTGATGCTAAACTATATATATTTGCTTCATTTATAAATAAGTGATTTAAAATAGCATCACTTAGTTTTGTGATACAATATAAATGATGTAATCTACTTCTTTTTTTGTAGTGTTAGGAAAGCATATTAAAAGATAACTAAAAACCCTATACAGTAGAAACTCTATAAATTAATACTCGATAAATTAATAAACTCTCTAAATTAATAAATTTGGCCGGTCCTTAGTTGGACCGGTGTAAAATATAACACAGTTCGATAAGATAATAAGATAATATTATTTAGAAATCCTATGTAAATATATGGTCCTAATAATATCATAAATTAATATATGCTATATAAACATGACTAAAATATATTTATATATCATTTTGGTGTTGTTTGGTTTTTTCTTAGAACTAAAATTTGTTTATAACTCTATCATTATTTGATATAGTATAAACAAACAAAGAGAATAAACTAATTTCATAAAAATATAGCATAATATAAATTAAAAAATTTTAAAATTATAAAAAGTTTCTATTTTTGGTAAATTAATAACTCTATAAATTAATAAAATATCGTGGTCCGGACATTATTAATTTATAGAGTTTTTACTGTATATACAGAACATGTGATTATATATATACACACGTAACAAATTGATGCGAGCCCAAAACTTTCTTGCACACATATGAACGAATAATGAATTCAATATATTTTCTCCATTTTTTTTTTTTTTTTTCGTCAAACTTTATATTGAGATGGGCTCAAAAGCCAGATTACAGATATATTTTCTCCATTTCATTTGTGTAGAGGACAATATACACCCTTTTATTATGTTGTGACCCTAGTTATAAAAAATGTTTGCCATAATCTTATTATTATAATGCATAGCTTGCTTAGAATTAAACAGCATAAAACGGTGTATATATAAACATATTTCACGATAGTTTATATTACGACCTAAAAACTCGTTTATATGTTTTTCTCTCTGATACGACTCCCAATGAACCCCTGGTTCCCTGGTGGTAATACTTCCGCCCTGCATCCGTCGCCTCCCACCGCTGGTGGTAGTCAACCTCCTCCCCCCCCCCCCCCCCCCACTCCCCCCCCCACTCCCCCTGACCCCCTGATCCTGATGCCATCTCGCTATCCCTTTTCCCTCCTTTGTCCCCTACTGTTCAACCTTTAATTAGTGCTCCTCTGCAAACTGCTTCCTCTGCGAACCTGCAGGTCTCACACCAGCTAAGGTTAGTTCTTCAAATACTACTGATGTGGTCATGCTGGATTCCTCGGCTCTTGTGACTTCATCTTCAAAAACTACTCTTTTCCCAACTTCCTCAAAATCTGGTAACTACACCTTAGTCCAGCCTAAATCTTCATCCCCTCTCCTCACTAATCCACCCATTTCCATTCCTACCTCTCACCCAACTGCCCCCAACCCCCTTCTAATACTGATAATCCTACCTTAAACCATGGAAACACTATTTATAAAAACCCTAGATCTGCTACAGTGCCCAACAATTTGGTGGAAAGACTGAGATTCTCTTCTGATAAGACCCTAAAGAGGGAAGCTCATGTTACCATTTCTGAATCTGGAAGACCCCGTGTTGTTATACCTGATGAGGTTTTCATTAAGAAGAGTTGAACTCCATAGGGACTTCATTGTTTGTTACTTTTGCGGCAGAGCACCACCCTACAAGCAAATATAAAGTGTGTTAAATAAAATGTGGGGGAAAGGGAAGAAGCTGGAGATCCATAGTAATATGCTTACAAACTCAATGTTAGTGAGAATACCCAATGATTACATCAGGCAAAAAATATTGGAGAAACGCATCTGGTATGTTGGTGACTCCATGTTCCTTGCAGCTCAGTGGGCTTCCCTTCACTCCTCTAGAACGCCTGCCATGACATCTATACCCATCTGGGCTCATCTAAAGGGAGTGCCTCTTGATCTGAGATCCCTAGAGGGCCTCAGCTGGGTGGCTGGATTGATAGGTGAACCCAAAGAAACTGATGATTTCACTATCAACATTGTTAGCATTCACCTAGCTCATGTAAAGGTGGAGGTCGATATGTCTAAGCCACTACCTGATGTGCTTGAACTGGGCAGAACTGATGGTCAGACAACTTTGGTTGAGGTCACTTACCCTTGGATCCCACCAACATGTGCTCACTCAGACGTCCACCTCCAGAACATGGCACACAAAAATCTCATTCAGGTTCTGGTTCATAAAAGGATCAAGCAATCAGAAAAGACTCAAACCATGGAAAGGAGGCAACTGATCCTCCAACTATTCACCAAACAGAAACCCATCCTACCTCAGAAAGATCCTTCTTCCCTCTCTCCTATGAAAGAAGATGGAACTCCTCCAATGAATAACCCTGAGACTAACACCCCTATTAAAGCAATTGTTTGCTCTGCTGTGGATGGAATGAGCTCTCAGGCTAGTTCTCATGTACCTTCCACTACACCTTTAGCCCCTCTTCCTCCTTCTTCTTCTTTAACTAGTCCCATTGCCCCATCACCCACTTTGCCCTCCCCTATATCCCCTGCAGAAACTTCAACCCCTTTTGTTGTTGGCCTTCCAGCTTCTGTTACCCCCTCTGGCCACCCATATCCTCACAGTCCACCCTATGAACCACACCCTCCATCTCTACCTAAAAAGTTCAAAACTAAACCCCCTATTCCTCCCAAACCACCTAGAAATCCAACCATACCAACCTCATTTACCTCTCTAAACCCCGTCTTTTCCCTAGATTCCATTCCTGCTCTATCTCCCTTACCATATACTAATCATCCCCATATTCCTCTTTTGCAACCCCCTACCTCTATTTCAGCCCCTTCATTTTCTCCCCATCTTTTACCTACTACCAAGCTGTCTCCTACCTTGGATCTGGTTGATGAAGTTCTTCCTTCATAGGAAGGACATCTCAATTAATTTTATGTGTACAAAATACCTTTTTGGAATGTTCGTGGGCTGAATGACACGAACAAGCATCGCCCCTTTTATCAGTGGTTGACTCAACATCAGCCACTTGTTGTTGCCCTTTAGGAAACCAAAGTTAAAGAACACAACCTTGCCTGGTTTATGTCGACTGTTTGTAGTGGTTGGAACTACACTTCAAACCACTTGTCTGATCTTGCTGGCCGTATCATCATTATTTGGAAACATCCGGCTGACATCAAAGTGCTCCACCAGTCTAGCCAAGCTATTACTTATGAGGTAAAGCTGCCTAATGACATTCAGTTTATGGTAACTGCGGTATATGCTTCTAATACCCATGAGGAAAGGACAGATCTCTGGGTGGAGTTGATAAATCTGCAGAATACCCTGTCTCTCTATCACACCCCATGGACTATAGGAGGCGATTTCAACCAAATCTTGCACCATAGCGAGCATTCCTCTCCCCTTGTTAACTTCATTGATCCTCAGATGGATTGTTTCAGAGACAGTCTCCTGCAGATGGGCTTGTTTGATATAAGGGGTCAAGGGCCTCTTCTGACTTGGTCAAATAACCAACCAGCAAACCCTATTGCTGAGAAACTTGACAGAGTCTTGTTAACAGTAGCTGGATCTCTATGTTCCCTCATAGCACTACGACTTACCTTGCCCCCAACATCTCTGATCATTGCCCCTCTCTTCTTAACCTCTCTTTCCAGCTACCAAAATCTGGAACCACACCCTATAAATTCTTCATTTACCTAATCCTTCACCCTAGATTCTTATCAGTTGTAATGAAAGCTTGGGTGCAGGCCGGAAGCATTGCCTCAGATCTCACCAATCTGTGTTGGAAGCAAAGATTAATAAAGAGAGAATTGAAAGCACTAAATAGAGAGAACTTTTCTAAAATACAAGAGAGAGTTTGTGAGGCTAACCGTTTGTTACAAGTTGTGCGGGTACAGGCGCTCAATAATCCCTCATCTGCCCTATTTGACCAACAAAGACAACTTCATGAGAAATGGATGTTCTTGAGAGGAATTGAAGAAAGCTATTTTAAGCGGAAGTCAAGGATAAATTGGCTCAAATTGAGAGACCAGAATACCTCGTATTTCTTTAGAATTGCTCAGGTCAGAGCAGCTTTCAACTCCATCAGATTCTTCTTCCTTGATTCTGGCACTATTATTACGGATCCAGTGATGATGAGCTCTTTGGCAATATCCCATTTCTCATCCATTCTCTCCCCTGAGATCTTGCCCCCTCTATCTACCCCAGTCACTTGGTTCCAGGAAATATCTTCTTTTACTTGTCCTGAAGTAACAAAAGCCTCTATGCTTCACATCCCTACCCCTGGCCAAATCAAGAAAATTATGTTCAGAATGAACCAAAACAAGGCCCCTGGCCCGGATGGTCTATCTTCTGGATTCTACAAAGCTACTTGGGACATATTAGGGAATGAGGTCATAGCTGCTATCACTCAGTTCTTTAGGTATGGATTCTTACCATCCACTACAAATGCCACTATCCTAACTCTAGTTCCCAAGATGCTGGGGGCCTCTAAAATCTCTAACTACAGACCACTCTCATGTTGCAACACACTTTACAAGGTTATATCAAGGATTCTGGTCTCAAAGCTGAAGCCTATTCTACCTAATCTCATCCTTCCTAATCAAACAGCATTTGTAAAGGATAGGCTTTTACTGGAGAACACTGTTCTGGCAGGGGAACTGGTCAATGGTTATGATAAGGAGAAAGGTCCTCCTAGGATTACTATTAAAGTTTACATTGCTAAGGCTTTTGACACAGTTAGATGGGAGTTCATTCTTAACTAGTTAAGGGGAATTCAGTTGCCACAAAGGTATATAAGCTGGATCTGGGCCTGTATTTGTACTCCTAACTATACTATGGGATATAATGGTGTTGTTCATGGCTATTTCAAAGGGAAGAGGGGGCTAAGACAAGCTGATCCATTGTCTCCCTATCTATTTGTAATGGCTATGAACTATTTATCCATATTGCTAAACAAGGCGGCAGAGGAGGGCAAATTTGGGTATCACTATAAGTGTGAATCAACAAAACTCACTCATCTCTGTTTTGCTGATGACTTGCTCATATTCACGGATGGATCCCTCTCCTCGGTTTAAAATGTAATGGCGGTCCTCCGTCACTTCAAAGAGATATCTGGACTTGCCATTAGCATCCTAAAAACTTCTTTCTTTGATGCAGGACTATCCGACCTTGATGTTGCCCACATCTCCTCTGCCTCTGGACTTGCTATTGCCTCCCTACCAGTAAGATACCTTGGTGTTCCACTCTGCACTAAGAAACTTTCCATCATTAATTGTGAACCATTGCTGAGTCAAATAAAAGGGAAGGTTACCTCTTGGTCTGCAAGATCCTTTTCTTCTGCAGGAAGATTGCTCCTAATCACAACGGTTGTAGTTGGGATAACTAACTTTTGGTGCTCAACTTTCATCCTCCCAAAGGCTTGTATTCAGAAAATAAACTCCATGTGTAGTGCTTACCTATGGAAAGGGTCATTAGAGGGACATCATTCTGCAAAGGTTGCTTGGAGTAGTGTAACTAAACCCAAAGAGCAGGGTGGGTTAGGAATCAAGGATCTGCTTACTTGGAACAAGGCTTACTCTTGGAAACTAGTTTGGCTGCTGTTCTCCAGGTCAGGTTCTATATGGGTAGCATGGTTCACAAAGGAAGTGCTAAATGGTTCGGTCCATAACTACTCGTCAAGGAAAGAGAGACAAGTCAACTCCTGGATGGCAAACAAGATAATCAGAATGAGGGATCATGTTTTTCAATGGATAAAGCTAAGGGTGGAGTGTGGTAACCTCTGCAAATTCTGGTTTGACAACTGGTCGCCTTTTGGTGATTTGTGTACATATCTATCTGCTAGTAACTCTTCAAGGCTGGGGATTCCCTTGAATGCAACTCTGAGAAGCTTATTCAGGAATGGTAATTGGGCAATACCTGCGGCAAGAACAGAGAACCAAGTAAATCTTCAAGCTCATCTAACTACTATCTCTTTCTCTGATCAGCCTGATTATTATGAATGGGAAATTGATGGGACAATTGAGAAAGCTTTCAACACAGGACATGTATATAGACAACAAACTGACTCTTCTATTTCAGTTCCTTGGTGCTCTGTAGTATGGATCAAGGGTGGGATCCCTCGCCATAGTTTCCTTTGCTGGCTATTTGTGTTGAACCGTTGCCCAACAAGAGATAGGTTGCTTGCCTGGGGACTACAAACTGATCCTCTCTGCCTGCTTTGTGCAAGCCAACCAGAATCAAGGGATCATCTGTTATTTCAATGTCACTTTAGCTGGTCAATTTGGACAATTGTGGCTAGGCGTAGTACAACATACCTTAACCATGATTGGAATTCCACTCTCTTGGCCATGCAATCGATTACGGGTCCATCGGCGGCCAGAAGACTTTCGCTTCTAGCTTGGCAAGTAACAATCTACAATATCTGGACAGAGCGAAATGGGAGACTTCATCGGAACGTCTTCAGGTCTGTTGATTCAATCGTGGAGAACGTAGACTTAACTATCAGGAACCGAATTTCTTCACTGGCGGAAACCAATCCAAAACTCAGATCAGCGATGATGCAGCGATGGCTAGGGCCTTAGATATCAACCGTCCTTCTTTATAACTCACCGGAAAATAACCTTCATCCACGGCTTGCCGTCTTCTTCTTCAGACTATTTGGTATTGTGTTCTTTAACTACGGTTTAATTTCTGAAAAACATTTGGCTAAAAGCAATAATTTGGGCCTCATCAGGCGATTGAGCTTCCAATCAATATTGGTCCATTAGACATGTAATCTTTATTTTCCATGCATTTAAATAGAAAGCCCTATTTCAAAAAAAAAAAAAAAAACTCGTTTATATAAAAACAGATTTCTTTCAACTAAGAAGAAATCCGTGCCCTGCTTATATTCAACGTCTCTATTTGTACATCTTGCAATTTTTATTATTTTTAGTATTTACATATATATCGTTACTATGTCGTTTAAAAAAATTAATAAAGTCTGAAGACTAGTATCATGGTGATTCACCAAAAAAAAAGTTGTTTAAAAAAAAAGTTGAATAATATGAACGTACCGTCTGACTAAGGTGTAATAAAATAATAATTGTAAAGATAAGAGTTGTTTCGGATCGAAGGCACTTACCATTACCATTATCTTTTAGATTTGAGAGCCTCTCACAGCCACAACTTTTTACGACAAGTGCTTATTGTTTAACAAACCCCACATGATATTGTTTAGCAAAAAAAAAAAAAACCCACATGATATCATATTTTATATTTCCACCACATTCATTAATTTATTTATTTTCGTCCACATCCACATACTTAATTTAGACATTTTACTATATTAAAGTATATACATATCTATCCGAATGAGGTATTAACAAACTATAGTTTATTCAATTGTCGGTCTTAAACTTTATTATTTATCGTTAAACTAAACAAACAAAGCAAAGTTTGATTGGTTATTCACTGTGGTTGTTGCAACGCTTCTTTTTTAAAAGTTATTTGACCAAAAAATAATATATTTCCATTTTGTTGCGTTTGATGATTGTGTTGATATGACATCTTCAATACATTAGCCATTTTTTCCAACAAATGCACTAGCCAAAATATAGGTCACCCACTGGCACACATGTTGTATAGATACATATGCATACCATTTTTACTCTACTAATATACACCAAATTGACATACATAAAATAATTGAAATGTAAATTTACTCTTGTATAGTTGTATGTAATTTGTCGGCTTTATTATAGAAAACTCGTGTATTCATAATTTTATTACGAGTCTACGTATTCAACACGTAAATAGAAAAGCCCAAGTTCATAACTTCATACCAATGTTTTTAAAACCGGAATGGATTGACATTCGAACCGGATTAAAACCGGGAACCGGGTATACATCAAGTTCGGATTAACATTAAAACCCAAACGGAGTTTGATCGGTTATAAATCGGGTCGAACCACCAAAAAAGGGGAAGCCGGTAAAAAAATCGAAACCGCATTAAACAGGATTTAATTTTTTTTAATTAAAAAAATACCATTTTATTTTCTTTTAGTTCTTATTTTTCAACAAAAACAATAATAAAAATAGAGTTTATAATGTTAATTAATGAGATAGTAAATTTCTTTCGTGGAAAACTTTTAAAAATTATAAATCGTTTAAATTTTTTAACTAAAACGCCTAAATGAACTACTATTATTTTAATATCTATGATTTAGTTTTAATTTGTTATTGTTATTGAAGAATTTTTGTTTTTCGAAATATTTGTAATACTTGAAATTTTTTTATTGATATTTGGAGAGATATAAAAATATAAATAAAAACAAAATATAAGATCAAATATATATACTAATATGTTTAAAAAAATATTAAACACGGTTGGATTACATTAACCCATGGTCCAAAAAGATTTCCGTTCGGTCGCTTTTAAAAACATTGCTTCATACAATGTATAATTTTAGCCATATATATATATATAATTTATGTCGGATTTGACTACTTCTAGACTTTTTTATTTTGATAATAAGTATATCATATATATATATTAATTGAGGAGACACTAAAAGTTATAAATCTTAGGTGTCACTCAAAGAGGCATTTAGAAGACATTAATTTTTAAAAATTTTAAGTGTTATCCAAAGAGAGTTTAAGGGACAATTATCATTCTATTTAAACATTAAAAAAAAATTTAAACTTATAAACATTTACGGCAACAACAAAAAAATATTCCTAAAATTTCGCATTCACTTTCCTACAACATTCTGAAAAAACATTTATATAACTTTCCTAAAATCATCACTTTTAATATATACATTCTCGGAATCCACTAATTTTCTATAGAATGTAATGAATATTGTGGTAATTAATTCCACAAAATCTCTAACTTTCTTATTAATTCTAAATACATTAGAAAACAAAACTTGATTTTTCAATCAAAGAGAAATAGATAATGATCTCCAACTTTTTATTTGTTTCGTTTTTTGGTACTACTACAATTGTGTAATTATACGTTTAAAGGTGAAAATCTCGGTTTGGTTTGTGCGAACCAACTCAATAAACTTAAATAAAATTTAAATACTGATTATTTATTCATATTTTAATCAAAATACATGTAAATGTTATTAACTTGAGTGTATATAAATTTTTTGAACATTACACACAAATTATAATACCAAATTAATTTAAACTAAATATATCGCATTATCATATTTATCTACCATTTAACTATAGACTTTGAAATTATTTCATAAAATTATTTTCTCAACTCATGTGTTGGTGTTGGTCCTATATTTTATGCAAATCAAAATATAGAAATAAATAATAAAATTTATAATCCTGCGTTTGATGCGGGTTCAAATCTAGTATGTCACTATTATATTTGTTCGGCCTAGAACATTTAATTCCTTAAATTTTCTAGCTCCGTAGAGTTAAAAGTATATAGCACTTAATTAAATCTTCTATTATCCATGGAACATACATTTACATTTCCTTCAACTAACAAAATATGGCCATATGTTATAACGTTCTACTATAAATTAAACAAAACAAAATTTGTCGTCAACTTGCTTCATAACATATATATACGCGTCTTTTTTTTTTTTTTTTTTTGATAACCGTGGGATTCCAAAGGCTTATCAGACCCAAAAACTAATCCCACGAGATCTTGCATTCGATTGCCACGTAATCCCAACCTAAAGAGCGCAGCAAAATGATTCATCCGAATCGAACCCAGGTGGAGAAACTCACATGCAAAAAAGAATGTATGGACCAAGGATTGGTTTATACGTGTCCTTGTCGACATGCAAAAAGAATGTATGGACGTTTTTGTATGTGTATATCTCTAAATAAAAGGCTTAGAATAGTGGAAGCAGAGAAAGAGACAGATGATGAGTCATAGAGACAATTCAGCAGCTTATAAGTAGTCAATCCAGCAAAAGGAAAAAATATTCAAAGAGAATTCTGATCAAGAATATTCACCGGATCGAGAAGAAAAGGTAATTTGTTAATAAACCTCCGATTCTATTTTTCTTTCTTTTTGTTATGTTTTTCATTTTCCTTTTGGATGTCAATTTCTTTTGTTCTTTTTCTTATCGAGAAGCTGCAAGAATCATGTGTTTATATATTCCTAAAATTATCTAAATAATTGTAAACTTATAAAGAAAGTTCATATATATATAGGAGCATAAGAGCAATATAGAGAATGGTGCTTTTGCCTGCATTTTTGGACGGTTTGGCGAGAAGTGTATCGACGAAGAAAGGCAAAAATCCATCGGAAGATGAAGATGGAGGGAGAGAGATTGCAAAATCGATGATTAAAGATTCGAAAAAGAATTTGACTTTGCTCGGTTCTTCAGGCTTTGTTAACTCCGAAAGTTCTAAAAGAGTTACCTCTATTTGTTCTAATAGAGGTGAGAAAGGAATTAACCAAGATCGTGCCATTGTTTGGGAGGTACACTTTATATAAATATACTATACGTTAGGTAAATTTTCCTTCCATGAACCCTATTTATATGATGTCTTTAAATTAGTGGCAAAAATATATGTTAAAATGGAATCATGAGCATGATGTAGTTAGTAATTTATGTATGTATGAATTTTAAGAAATCAAAACTTGTTTAATATATAGGGATTTGGGTGCCAAGAAGACATAACATTTTGTGGGATGATTGATGGACATGGACCATGGGGACATGTTATCGCCAAAAGGGTAAAAAAGTCATTTCCATCTTCTCTCCTTTGCCAATGGCAACAAACTCTTGCCTCCTTATCATCATCACCGGAATGTATCTCTCCGTTTGAGACTTGGAAGCAATCTTGCATGAAAACATTCTCTGTCATCGATCTTGATCTCAAGATCCATCCTTCCATTGATTCTTACTGCAGCGGCTGCACCGCTCTCACCGCGGTTTTGCAGGTATTCTTGTCATTTGAGACGTCTATAGTAGCCAACCATAAATTGTGTATATTTTACATGGTATGTGGTATAGAAGTTTACATGGAAAAGATGCTAAATGTTGAAGTCTGATTTTGTTCTTTTTAGGGTGATCATCTTGTTATAGCAAATGCCGGTGATTCACGAGCAGTGATAGCAACAACTTCTGAAGATGGAAATGGTTTAGTGCCGGTTCAGCTCTCGGTAGACTTCAAACCGAGCATTCCCGGTATATATCTACAAGCCTTTCCATATTTACAATCAATTATTCAAATGAAATAAATTTGACAAAATGTGAATTAACAATCGGTATGTGTTAATTTCCGGTTAAACAGAAGAAGCAGAACGGATAAAACTATCAGATGGACGATTGTTCTGCCTAGACGATGAACCAGGAGTGTACCGAGTTGGTATGCCGAATGGAGGATCACTCGGTTTAGCTGTTTCAAGAGCATTCGGAGATTACTGCCTTAAAGACTTCGGTTTAGTCTCTGAACCGGAAGTAACATACCGAAAGATAACTGACAAGGACCAGTTTCTCATCTTGGCCACAGATGGGGTATATTCCTCTCATTTTCTTCATTCTTGAATCAATAATAAAAGATATAATACATGTGTTGATATAATGATGCATGTGTGTGTGTATGTAGATGTGGGATGTGATGTCGAACAACGAAGCAGTGGAGATAGTAAGAGGAGTCAAAGAGAAAAGAAAGAGTGCAAAGAAATTGGTGGAGAGAGCTATGGTGCTTTGGCGTAGGAAGAGAAGAAGCATCGCCATGGATGATATCTCTGCTCTTTGTCTCTTCTTTAAGCCTTCTTAATTTTACTCTTCTTTAATGTCTAATAATACATATACATCAATGTATTTTGAGCTTCAACAACAACAAAAATGTGATATGTACATTTTACACAGAATAATAAATGTTGTGAAGAGAGTGGTTAAGATTAGTAATGGGTGATTATGTGGTTCATCATGTTTATGTAAATTGGCAAGTAATGGTCATATTTCTTTTTGACAGCCTAAATCTTACTGCATAATTCTCTAAGCATCTCAGTAATGTCAGAATAGGATGTGACGTCAACTAGAACACATGCTATTAAAGTTTTGCGTTTGAAATTTGAATACATTGTAACTGCAGTTTTTAAAGCTGCATGAAGATAAACTAAAGAAGGTTTTGATCAAAAAAAAAAAAAGATAAACTAAAGAAGGAAGATGTGACAAAATTTTCCACAACAGAAATTCCCAATTCTGAAACCTTGAAACACAGTTTTGTTACTTCCACTGTTCTTTGTGGTGTGTAAGTTCAACGATGCTGGTTTTGCATCATTCGGTTTTTTTGGTGTCTGAGATTTTCAGAATACCTTCATTCACCAACACTTGAAGCTCTTTCTTAGCCATCTCACGCACTTGAAGATCTTGAGTCTCTAGGAAAGCAGATAATATCTTCGCACTGCAGAAAGAAAAAGGAGTGTCAACAAGATTTAGGTTTCAAGAACTTGTTTGTTTGCAGATAGATGGATGTATGAATGAGCTGGGTGATTAGGCTTACCAGTGTCCTTGAGCCCACGACCGACAATTTCCAGACAAAGCATTCTTAAAGAGAGTGGACGCAAAAGCAGGGCAATCCAAGATAAGCCTTCTTATGGTTCGGCTTGAGTGAAAATTCTCAAGGGCGTGCTCTGAATTCTTCTCTGGTTCTTGGGGTTTCGGCTTTGCTGCTACAGAGGCAATAGCTTCGTACAGCTCACTCAGCTTCTCGCTCAGAGATGGACACAGAATACCATCAGAGCCCCCCATTGCAACCTGATACGAAATAAACGTGAAAATGAGGAAAACAAGAGAATAACAGAGAGCATGAAAAACAAATGCTTTCTACAAAAATGTGTTGTCTCCCAATATTTTTATACTAAAATCATTACAACTAACGATGAGAGAGACAAAAAAATCAATACCTCATACACGACGTCTTTGCCGACATTTGACTTGAGGAATTCCTCAGCGTTCTCCACGCACACGTCAATTAGCCTCTGCCCAACAATTCAAGAATTATCGATGAGAGATTCTAAACTGAAGTTCCAGAACATTTTATCAGAAAACAACCAAAAAACTGAAAAAGAATAGCCACATCGCACACACCTCAGCAAGGCCACTGTTGACCAGCAACTCCTGCCTTCTCAAAAGGGGATCTTTTTTACCACCTACAACTGCGACATTTTCTTCAAGACCGGTCTCTTCTTTATTATCTGAGTCTTTTGTTTGAGAGGATGTCTCTGACTTCTCCTGAAAATGAATGGTAGATATAGACAGGTTTTACATCCACTTTAATTTCATAAGAAAGAAAAATGCTAGCATTATAGTTAGGTAAATAGTTGGGTTTATATTATCATACCACTAAGGACGGAATCGTCAGATCAAGAGAAGCCAAATCATCAGGACTGAAATAACGTGAAGAATTTGGATGCAGTAGCTGCAATAGTGGTTTCCTTCCGCTCTGCAGACATAGTAATGAAGCCATACATTATTAAGAGAGAAAATCAATACAGGAAGACCTCAACATAGCAGTCATAGAAAGGCCTAAAGAAAGCAACAAGTAGAAGTCTAGTATCATGAAATCGACAAGAGGTAAAATTTCATCAGACTCAACAAATGAGACTGAAGTATTTTAAATTTTATCTTGGCATGCTTTTCAATATATAAGGATCACAAACCTTATCCATAACAAGATCTTTTAAGGTGGCCTCAAGCTCACGAACAATAATCTGCACAAGATTCAGAAGAATCAGAACATACGGGTATAGAATCAGCCAATCTTTTATTGGTTCAGGGAAACTACCTGGGTAACTAGCTTTGTGTCATCAACTATAGAAAAAATACATGAAACCACCTAAAACACATAGTAGAAAAGGGATTAACCGAAAAACAGTGAAGGACTAGTAAACAAAACTCCAAGAGAAAATAATTAAATGTCTTCTTACCATACATCCAAACGGAATAGAGGCCATCTTTCCTACATGGCTTGTTCCTGTATCGGTTTTCATTGCTTTGATAATCTTCTTTCTCTCCTTCAAAGAGTATGATTAAAGATGTCAAAATGGAAATAGATACAACCATTAGAAGGAAAAAAGAAGAAACTAAGGCTCAATGTACAGAAAAGGCATCCATTCAAACTGGTATGGAGAAACCTTATGAAATCGATAAAGTATTATAAAAACTAGAGAAAGTGTACCTTAGCACTTCCATGTTTGATACAAAGCATGGCAACCCTAGAACCATCACGGGTATGAATCATACGTACAAGAAGGGGGCCTGTCAGTTGCTGAATCACATGTTCAGCAGACGTCTGCCACACAAAATAAAAAACGTATAGTAAAATGAAAAGAAAGCAATGCAAAACAATTTTAAACGCCGAAACATTCACATAAATTAGAAATAAACGTAAAATACCTTATCAGCTATTGTCAGGTATTCAATGAGCAATTTGTGTGTGATAGAGTGGTCAACAATTCCCTTCTCAAGAATGGGTTGGACAATGGCAGTCATGTGTCGAATCACACCGCCTTTTTGTAGTCCTAGCTTTGCAATGATGTCTACCACCCTGAAACCCATTGAGTAACTTTTGATTCTCTATTTCTTGTGTCCTAGAGTAAGAAAAAGAAGATAAGTAAAATTTTACCTTTTTCCGGTAGTTGAGGTCAAGCTCTTGAACAATTGAAGCTGCCTGGAATACAATTCTCCAAGCAGTTCTTGTTTTTGTGCAGGAGTTGCTAGATTGTATGCATGCTCCACAACTTGGAAAAACAAAGAGAAATTGAGCTTCAAAAACGAACAACAGCTGCATCTTCATAATAGAACATTTAGGTGTAATTTGTGTAACATACCAACAGATCCGACCAAGTGACGGAGGCGAGCAGCGACGTGTCCGCGGAGGCTGGATATACAAGCAGAGAGCTGGTGCTTACTTTCATCCATCATCTTGGTTAACAAGTGAACAGAAAATGCATTACACGACAGTCTAAGAAAGTGTGGCTGTAGTTCTTTGAAGGCAGCATCCTTTTCAGCTTCTGTGCAATACTTGACACAAGTCTGGAGAACACGCGATGAAACATGTGAACCTGCAATATCTGGAATCTTCCCCTTCATCTTTCGTAGAGCTTCTGATATCAGCCTAACAAACCAGTCTATGTTACTTATGATCAAACAAGTATAAAATTACAAAAAGTATTGTATGATACTAACTTTGATCGTTCCTCCTTGCCAATGTTACGGCGCCTCATCTTGTCCCATAGAGATTTAAGCTCCTGATTTCAAGTATCAAGAGTTATATTCTAATCCATAAAGCCATAAAATCTCAATTACAAAAAAAAAAAGCTACATACTTCCTCAAGAGTGTAATATGGCCTTCTCCTCATCTTCCTGGCTTTTGTTAGCTCCTGCAACCACAACACTCCTTAAGAATCATAAACCAAATTCCAATTCAAATCAGACAAAGATTCCAAATGTATAAATTTAAGACCTTAGCCTGTATACGACGCTCCTTCGCCGACAGTGAACCACTCTTCCCGTTGTCGGAATTAGACGATGCGACCTTTGGCTTCTTTGATTTTTGAGCATCGAAATTCTCAGAGCTTTCGCTATCCTTCCTCTTGGTTGATTTCAATACCTTGGGAGACATTGCTGACGAAACTCGAGCTAAAACTGCAAAAGAGAGAGATAGAGAGGGTTTTACTCAAAACACTTCTAGGGTTTTGGGGAAGATGAGAGACGGCGATGATACACAGCTTTGTTTGGCCAAAGTACCAAATAAGCCCTCCAGTGCCTTTTAAAATTACTAGTTTGCCATTCTCTCAAAACGGTCCGTTTTTCTGGTCTTCATTTTTACAACTTGTGAAAATTTCGTTATTTGTATAGTCAGATCATATATATATATATATATATATATATATATATTAATAGAGGAGCACTAAAACTTCAAAATCCTAGTTGATAGACAATTAGAAAATATTATGTGGGTGTTATTCAATGGTAGATTTTAATGGATTTCAAATTCAAACATAATCCATTGTTATTCAATGATGGATTCATTAATAGAATTTGAAATCTAGTGTTATTGGTTCTAGTATTTACAATCTCTTTATCAAAAGAATTTGAAATCTAGTCTTATTGGTTCTAGTATTTACAATCTCCTCACTAAAAGAGTTTGAAATCTATTGTTATTCAATCAAAGATTTCAATTGATCATTTAAAATCTTTTGTTATTCATTTTTGATAGATTTTAACAACTCATTTTACTTGAGAGATTTCAAGTGGATTTCAAATTGATTTTTACATTAAAAAAATGGCAATCAAAATCTCACCTATTAGAGCATGTACATTGGAGACAATGTGGGTGTGTCTCATAATATAAAATTATTAAAATTTGAGTAAAAGAAGAAAGAAAGTGTTTTTTGTTGAAATAGTATGGTGTATTGAAATATAAAATTAATAAAAGTTGAGTAAAGAGAGGAGATAGTGGGTTTAGTTAGAGAGATTGTGTCTTGGGTAAGACATAAGAGAGAGATAATTGGGGTGTGTTTAAATATAAAATTAATAAAAGTTGAGTAAAAGGATGACAGAGAAGGTATAAAGTTGAGTAAAAAAATGAAAAAGAAAATATAAAGTTGAGTAAAAAGAAGAGAAAATGTGTTTTTAATATTTTTATATTGTGAGACATTGGTAAAATGTCTCCAATGGTGATGGTCTTACCCTAATATTTGCAATTCCATCGTACAAGCACTTTTTTTTTAACACTTACATTTTTTTCCAAAATATTAATTTCTTCATCTCTCTCTCTTTTTTCTTTTCATAGTAATAAAAATGTTAATTTTTTCAACTTTCTTGGTTTGATTCTTTAACGTTAAAATTTCATATAATTTTTTTATATTTTCTAAAATGTTTCATTTTTTTGTTTCCAAAATTCTAGAACTTAGTTTATATATAAAACCATACAAAATAGGAAAAACTAGAATTAAAAATTGTGTTTTTTATTAGTGATTCCAAATCTACTCTAAAAATTCAAATAATCATTCGTATCATTAGTGATTTGAATCTTTTAAAATCTAATCAAATTTAGAATCCACTACAGAATTATTGCAAAATCAATAGAAAATCATTTCAAATGAATCAAATCTTTGAAAATCTAATTAGATTTTAAATCTAATGGACTTGAGTTAAAATCCACCGTTGAATAACACCCCCTATACCTTTAAAAATCATATGTGTCATGCTAAGAGACATTTTAACTTAAAAAATCATATATGTCATGCTAAGAGTGTTTTAAAGACTAAATTATCATCCTATTAAAAAATTAAAATAATAACACATTTCTAAATTTATCAACATTAGGAAACATTCCTAAAATTTCATAAAATTTTGCATTAATTTTAAATAAGATTCCAAAATAAACATTTATATATATAGCTTTCCATTCTTTTTCAAACCTAAAATAAGACTATCATCACCACGTCCCTATATATAAGCTAACAAACACAAAAACACATAACCATCATCTACAAAAAAACAAAGATTTTATTTCTGGTAGGAGAATCTTTAATTCATTTTTCTTTCCTTTGTTTTTGACTTAAAACGTAAAACTTATTATTAGGACACTCAAAATTCGAAAATCAATCGAATAATTTTTGTAGTGAACATGATTATTTATCTAATATTTTTGGTAAGTATGATTCAAAACAATATATTTTTACTATACAATAAATTGAAGTTTATATTCCCACGCATGGCGTGCGCCAAAATCTAGTACAATTAATTAAATAGCAAACTGAGTCTATAATGTCGGATTAATGATCCAAGATTTATAATCCTATGAAGCTTGCATCATAATCATTTAACCATCTCTTCGATGGTTCTCTTTTCTTTTTTTTTGGTGGTTCTCTCTATTCACTTATGTTAATGTTTTATACCAATAGTGTTCTTCTCTTTAGCCATCATTCAGAAGCATCTCTAATTTGGCATCCATTGTTAGAGATTTAGTGGTATTAAATTGTTATGATAATACTCTTTTTTCTTTTCAGCTAATTTGCAATGTTAAAGAGAATTTCTAAGGAAAAAGTCCAAGATGCATTTGACTTGGCTTTGGAATGAGATCGCATACTACCCGTTGGAAATATACAAGGATGAACATAGCAACCGTTGGAAATATACAAGGATGAACATAGCAAGCAAAGCAGAGGCAATGTTGAGAAACCAGAACACTGATAACAAATGTCGAGATAGAAATTAATAATCAAAGATCTCTAACGACCAAAGAGATAGACTTGGAACCCAAAGAGAAAGAAAGTCTATCATCTAAAACATAAATAACTCAAACAGATGCATAAAACAAAAGAAAACCAAAAACACCCAAAACCGATAATCCAATGATCCTTTCCGGCCAAGACACTATGTGGCTGCTGTGTCGACACTCGTGAAGCTTGCTTGATTTGCACTGAACTTGAAATATAAGAGCACAAAAGTGGAAAATAATGTCTGTCTCTAGGTTCTCCAACACCCAATTCTTTGAAGTATCCATCTTTTCCGATGATGTAAGCTACGTTGCGAGTGGGGTGGGTGGGGCGTTGCCACTAAGAACCACTACGACCTCCTTCTCTTCGTCAATGAAGAAACTCCCAGTGCCACACTGAAACGGAAGAATAGTGAGCGGCATCAAATCAACCGCTAAGAACAACTTGTTCCACGACACACGTTTAGGCTCAATCTTACTCGTAACCCAAATTTCCATCTGTAATGAATACCTACAAACCTTCTCTTGTAAAATCCTTCTCTTGTAAAATCAAAACATATCAAGAAATAAGGGAGCTCTCTTGGTGCTCTCCTAAATCGTCCTTCTACATGCATATCTCGAGCACACCAGTAAGTATTGCCCTCGAGAGTCACGCCGCGTTGATAAAAGAGTATATCCCAGTCATGAGTGATACGAAGAGCCTTCCATGAAGCAGAGTCGAAATTGTAGATTTCAAACTCATAGAATCGATGCTTCCCATCAGTAAATATCAAGATTTTGTGGTTATGAAGTAAGTTGTTCTTAGTCGCGTACACTACAAGAAAACAGCTAATTTGTGACTCATGTTTGTGACTGTTAATTTTGTTACTGAAATTTGTGACTGAATTGAGACTGTTCTGTGACGCATTTGTGACTACATTAATAAGAGTATCAAATCCGTCACATATTTGTGACGAAAAAATATTGTCGCAGTAGTGTCACATATTTGTGACTGCTTTGAGACAGATTTGCGACTAATCTGATGTCGTCGCAAAGTTGTCACTTATGTGCGACACATTTGTGACGTCCAAAGCATATAACATATTGGTGACACATTTGTTACTACAGTGAACGTCACAGATTAGCGACACACCTTTAAGCGTCACAAGAGAGTGACAACTTGTGTATTTTGAAAATCTATATAGGATTTACAAATATTTGTTATAAATCCAACATGTGTATTTTGATTAGTATTTGAGAATAACAGGGTTTTCCAATGGATTTGAGGATAACATATGAATCCTTCAAAATCCACTAAAATCCATTTTTAAATCAAATCTATAAGTAAATACGTAGGATTGAATACGAGATTATAAATCCGAGCGCGTACCTATCGACTCTGTCGTAAGCATTTATGGGTTTGATCCACCTTGTCTGCCTACAATAAAGATTCCAAACCACAAGCCTAGATTTGAGGTCATCGTTGATGCATAGCAACAAACCATTGCAGTGAAAGACTTGGGATATTTCGACTCGATTCTCATCGTCTAGGCTAATGAGTTTACCTCTAGACTTTATAGATGGGTTGTGACTTTTATGGAGATTGACGCTCATTAGATAAACATTATAATCCATCGTCATGACCACCATAGACTCATTCTCCTTTGCTGCTATTGCTTTACCAAATATCTTCTTTGTAAAGCACTCGTCGTTGGCAGGGCCGGCCCTGAATTCTTATGGGCCACAAGCAAAAATACGAAAATGGGCCGATTTGACCACTAAACTAAAAAGATTTTTAAGATTTTAGGGCCGATTTGCTTTAATAAATTTAAGAGTCGATATGAGGGCCACAAGCATGAGTTTTGCCCGCTTGCCCTCAGGGCCGGCCCTGGTCGTTGGACAAATCGTTCCACTTTTTGCAAGTAGATCGCACTGCTCTCGTAGATCGAAGCGGAACCCTGGAGAGTGTATCCTCCAACAATTCCCTTGTAAGATCCAACATGTTCGTCATTGTTCCATGTAATGGTAATTAGCTAGGGTTTCTATTCAAGTTTGCTCGTATACTCTCTTCCTTTATAATTTCCCAATTAAATATGGGCTTTTTGAGAAATTTAACTATGCTTAAAATATCTTCCAAGAAAATTTCATTGCTTTTTGAACAAGACATAATTCCCACGAAATATTTTGACCAAGAATAAAAAATAAAGGAAAATTTTGGACCAAAATCTGTACTCACGTGTCAAGAGGGACAATTGTACTTTGACCAAGCCATTCTCACTTGATGTAATTGTTATGGTTTTTGTATGTTTTTGTGAATACTTTAATGTATATTAAGTACATCAAAGTCATGTAATATGTGTTCATACTGCAGTAATTCTGTCTTGTTGAAGTAGGTTGCTATGAAGCTATGGGAGATGCGATTGCTTTGAGTGGAGATGGCGGTGTCTTGAAACAGATCGTAAGGAGAGCCAAACCTGATGCTATTTCACCCTCTGATGATCTTCCTCTTATCAACGGTATGTTGAAATTGAGGTTTACGTATTCATCGGTTTCTTTGTTCTTGATGAATGAGATGGGCAAAAATATGAACGTTTTTTTATTCTTTCATGCTAATTATATATGTTGGTGAAAGACCATAACCTCTATTTGATCATCGTACTTCACTACGAGGTTATATTGGATAATTTGGATGAAGACGGTAAGGTCATTGACACTGCACACGAAGAAAATCTGGTTTTCTTTATTTTATGTTATGCTTATGTGTTACTTATATGCTCTAGACCTTCAAATTGAGGCTAACTTCAGATTATGTTCTGTCTGCGTTGTTTTTGGTTTTTATTTTGTGATTTCGATTTTGGTATTTGGTTTTTAAGTTGTTTATATATTGAACTTGTTGTTCAGGATATAGTGCATTGTATTGTGATTAATGAAGCCTATAGATTCTTCTCTTCTATATTTTTCTGTCTTCTCAATTCGTTTTTGCATAAATCTGATTCATATATCTGTGGAGAATAGTCTTTGATGGCGACAATGGTTACTTTCATGGTAAAGAAAAGCGCGTGAAATCTGACCAGAACTCTTGGGTATAGATTCCGTTGTATCTTTCCGATATTTACCAGTTCTGCATTCCGGGTATCTCATCCTAAGTTTTATTTTCTGCGATGTGTTTCTTTTCTTCTTGCAGTTCCACCAATACCAGGTTCTTGGAAGTGTTCTCTCCACGAAGAATGATAAGCATTCAAAGATTTACAGGATTAAGCTTTGGGCCACCACGTCCAAGTTCTGGTTAGTAGTTTTTGTAAACAAAAACAAATTTGTATTTATTGCAGGAATAAGAAGTTGAAATAAATATTTTTGGCGAAATGTTATGTGTGTGTCTGGATTTAGGTATTTCTTGAAAACGCTGAAGAAGGCTAATTAAGAAGAGCAATGGATAATTGCTAGCCATCAATGAGGTACATGATTTGCTTTACTCTCATTGGTTTTTGGTCCCCAAAATAGGAAGTCTGGTCATCATTCAAAGACGGTTAATTAGCGTTCTTTAACCGTCTTGGAGATGTAAGTTTTCATTCAGTTCTTCGCAAAAGTAATGTTATGGTACTAAGAAATGTTTCGTTAAATCATAATAAAACCCAGCCAAAATGGGTTGATGCAGATTTTCCTCTTATACTTTCATCCTTCCATGAGTCATTTAGTCTTTATTTTAAGTATGAATTGTCCATTGTGATCTGTAGTGCCCGTTGGTTTTCTAGAATGCTTAGAGTTGTTGCTCAAGGTTTTAAATGTTGGAACCTTGTCCAAATAAGAAAGTCGGGGTCAAACTAACTTAGAAGTAAGTTCATCAAACAAAAACTTTCTTTTATTCTCATATAATTTGATATAACAACAGTTTTACGACTAAAATTGTTAATTGAAAAGTAAACTTTGTAATTTGCAGGAAAAAAGTTGCAGACGCACGATAAAGGTTGTTGAGCTCTCTTCATGTCACCAACAAAACCCAAATTTGTTTCAAAACAGACAGTACAAAGAACTTTCACTTACATAATATCAAACAAAGAATTGATATTAAATATCTATGTTTTCAAACACAAGATGAAAACTCAAACAAGGTAAAATCCCAAGAGACTGTGTGGTCAAGAAAAATTTTCTCGAGGTACTCCATCCTTTGATCACTGTGCAATTCTTTTCCATCATTTTTTCTTAAGTACTTAAAATTACCATTTTAAACTTCCACAGGTCTCCCGGAAGCAAATGGTAAACCCGTGAAAGCAAAAGCAAGAAGACAAGAGCTCAGAGAGATGACTCTTTTCACTTGTCTGATAGAAGTTTTCATCTGCTCCTACCTTTGTCTCTCCTTATGCAAAATGCCTTCTTTTCGCTTTAAAGTTCAAAAGGATTTAGTGACAAGTACGTTTTCCACGGTTTTGAACTAAAGTTCAAATTGGGTATTCGATCTTCTGTTTGTTGAAATTCCATGGTGTATAGATTATAGTTAAATTTATTGTTTTGATTGTGTGTTACGACTGGTGAAGACCAAACGAAGTTCCACAATTCACTAAAGTTTCAGTTCCTTTGTTATTTCTTGTCATGCTCTTTTTTTTTGTCATTAAGTAATGCTCCTCTTCTTTAGCTATTTTGTCATTTAAAATCATGCAAAAGGTGATTCCTGAAGACACTAAACCGGTCATTCTTTGACACACTTCAAGCATTGGCAAGTGTTTAGCTCCACATTACAAGACTACATGGGTATGGAAACATTTTGAAAGACTCTAATATTGGTCATGTTTACAACTTGTTAAACCTTCGAAAGAAATTTATTAAGTTTTGAGTTAATTAGGTTGTATAAATTTCGTCTGTCGAATTCCAATATTTTGATTTGTTCTATATTCTACTTTTTTTTGTTTGTTCTTTATTATAATGTTTGTTGGTCACTTGATCGAGTAGATATTGGAATAACATGCATATGAAATTGGTATTATTCTTTTAAAAATTAATCTTTAGTTTTCTAAAATGGAACTAATTCTATTTTCCCTTAACTTCTAACGGCCAAGAGTTAGAGTGGAGTTTTTACCTTTTATTTTGTAAGTTGAGTGACGGCTTATGTATATACAAGTTTAAATTAACATCAAACTCTATTCAATTCCGTGATTTAGAGATGTACGTTGCGGTTTGCTCTTCCCTTTACTAAATATTCTTTATATTTTGGATGTCTTCCATGTGTGTCTCGCATTGTTTTTGTTTTGGGGGTCAACGTTTCGCATTGTTCAAAGCCTTATTTTCTTATAATATACAATTGTTATTTTGCTTAACACAACAAAATCGTGGGCTACCAAAATAAAATGTCATTTCACCATACCGATTTTTGATGTTTCTTACGTGAAAAAAAACTTTCAGGGACAAAAAGAAAACTTGAACTGTGCTAAACATTATTGGGTATAACTAAAGTTTTCATGAGTTTATTCAAGCCTATTCTCTTCCTTTTTTCGTTCTACAATCGTTTAATCAATTTATTTCATGCGTTTTCTTAGGTGTAATATGTCACTAATGTTTGTAGGAGAGACATTCTTAACTCACAATTACTTGAATAAATCTACATCTTCCAACTTCATTGTTTTCACTTTTGATCTTAACGACACTACAAGAAATGTGGGTATTAATAACGGCCGTTCAACGCTATCTATCACATAACATAGCGTTTCCTTAAACGCTCTGACAGCGCCCGTCATCGTAGGTCTGGCACTTTAGATAGCGGACTTGTCGCATGCTATAGTTAATTGAAAGACAATAGCGTTTATTGCGCAACTATTATTAATGTTTATAATAGCGTGTAATAATTGTTATGATTGGATTGTACGTATACCAATTGTTTTACAAAGATAGCAAATATGTTGTGTTATTAAATTATTTTATAATAACCCGAAATTATATTTAAATAATTAATTTTAATTATAATAATTAATTTTTTATTAAATTGTAATTTATTTTTGTAATATTATTTTAATAATAATAATTTTAAAACAATTTCTTATTGAAAATACCATTAAGCATTTCCATGTTTACAAATCCAAAATCATCAACAACCAAAGCCAAAAATTACATCAACATTACCCTATCAATCAACCACTAATAACCCTTCACAATCATCCCTAACATAAACACTATCATCATCAGAATGTTCACCATCGAGATGTGGAAGAAGCTCCTCTCTTTTTAATCCCTGACTCTGAGACGCGAATCGTATGTGGAAGAAACTCCTCTCTCTCCGTGTCCTAACACATGGTTTACGGCTAAATCAGTATACTGGAAAACATATTGAGATAACAAAATTATAAACAAGGAGAAGTCTTACCAGCTCACCGTCACTGCGCCGAGTAATCCTCCAAGAAGTCTTTCATTTTCATCACTGCAATATCGAATCAATATGACGAGTCTGGTGCTGCAACACACGAAAACATAACATGTTAAACTCATGAATAATATAAATTGTTTCATTCAAAAGCAATATTGATTTGCAATACACCAATACTTTAGCTACTTACATTCATATTTTTCTTCTCAAACTCCTGAGCAAGAAAAGTGGTTTTCCCTGTACAAAGAGGAATCAGAGGATTAGTAAACTAATCAAACAACACTGAAAAATTTGATTTGCAAAACAACAACGCGACATAAAAAATCGATTTGCAAAATGTGGATCTATCAAGAGTCGTCCTCCTTAGCAAAATGGCTCATAAAAACCTAGAGTACACTAATTCTCTAACAAATGATACCTCAAAGCGTCTTAAACAAGACTAGATCGACAACGAAATTAGAAAAGTAGAACACAAAATGATGAATTTAAGAAATCTTATGAGATCTGAGACCACAAGAACTACCCATTTCTGCCAATCGACGAGCATGTTCTAAGAGGTTGTGGTATTTTCGGTGAATTTTTCCATCGCCGTCTTCGTCGTTGAAGGAGACTATATTTGGTCGGATTTTTTCTTAGCCATCATACCTGACCAGAAGAGGAAAAGGGTAAGAAAACACCTGCTCGAAAAGATTTTCGTCGAGTTCTAGAAGATTGTGGTCGAGATCTACTAGATTTTGGTGAAGATCTAGAAGATTGTGCTCGAGATTTACAAGTTCCTAAGACTAAATAGGAGTTAAGTCAGCGAACGGATGCGTCGACAAGGTAACTAGCTATGGCTTCTTCAACCGAAGGTGAGAGAAATCAGAAATGGAGAAGAAGAAGAAGAAGAAGTCTCAGGGAAAGGAAGGTGCTTTTGTGAGGAATCGAAAGGTCTGAGAGAAATTTGGTCGTTGATGAAACCTTACACTTGTCTTTCAGATGCAGCTTTGACGGCTGAGATCATGCCAACTCAGCAATCTGAGTGAAAATTTTTAATTGGCTGTTGTTTTTGAAATAATCAAAATGTGGCTTTAATGGCTTTTATCAATTTTTAAAAAATAAATATAACTATTTTTTTGCTAATTTGTTTTTTGTAGATAGATTCTGATTATTTTATAATTTTAAAAATGTAAAAAAAAAAAATTACAACGTTTTTAATTATTTGAAATCATAGATTATGGTAACCAACAATGTTACATATGAAAACAAATACAATCATCTCTTCATTATGTAACAAACCATATTGTGAAAAACACAAAAATGTTGTTATTGTTATTGTTAATGAATGATTTATTTTCCATGTTAATGATGCTGTAAAAAGTAATAATTAAAGCAAACATAACCCTAAACCCTATACCCTATACACTATACCATAAACCCTAAACCATATACCCTAAACACACTTAAACGAAATGAGTTTGAAACTTGGCCAAATTTTGTAATTAATAATTTTGAAGTGTCAACTAGTTTTTTAACAACGACGTAACGTAAACCCTATACCCTAAAATATTAGAACCTTTGATTTTTGTTTGACAATATTGTAAGAATTAAGTTTATACCTTATACCCTAAACCCCAAATGTTGTACCCTAAATTATAAATGAAAGATCATGATTTTTTTTTCTTTTTTTTGGGGTAACTTTTAGTTCTTGGTTGTATATTGATAATGTTCTTAATATTGGTATTGGTTTTAGTTATCAATAATATATTATCTTATCTAGAGAATGCACTTTGTGAATATGAATTTTTGAATCAATAGCAAGAACACTTTTACGATCATATACAATTCTTCACAAGTACATAAGCTAAGAAGTGAAGTGAAGAAGCAAAGCTATGACGAGAGCACACCAAAAGACATAAACTTTAGGTGAAGTATTTCTTGTTAAAGCCAAACAAAGATATGATGGCGTTAATGGCACTCTCTTGTATGAAAGATTCATCGAATTGTTTGAGGAGTGGCTCAAAATCCTTTGTCTTCCTGATGTTTTGAAATCTGATCGGTTTGGATTTTCTGAAAACAAAACAAGTACCCATCTTCAACAAGCAACACCATTAGAACTCACTGAAATCTTCATTTCCCGACTCAACGTTTCTTCAAGAGCCGAGAGACCAATTTGAACCTATCAAAACTTGAAAAGAACTCTATCAAAACTCCACGAAACAAAAACCACTTCATCTGATTAAGAATTGAGGAGCAACAAGCAACATTGTAACTTACAATTGAAGCTTGATCTGTTGTTAGTAAAAGACTCCAACCTCTCTAATGCTTCCTCATATTTACCATTCCTACATCAGTTCAAGATACAAGTCAATGCTCACTTTCCGATCTTCAATAACAGCTAGAAACAAACATGAATTACATCAAAAAATGCAACCTTTCACAAAGATCCTTCTGGCATCTATCCAAAGACATGCTCTGCAGTAAGAAAAGGAAGAAGAAAAAACATGAATCGCAAAGTTTTTTGTGCAAAATATTCAAAACATAAAAACATTGAAACCATTCTTTTGAATTCAATCATCTCCCATCCAAACAAACTTCATGGATTCAAGTAATTCAAAGAAGGGACAGAGTTTAAACTCGTTTTCCATTAACAAAAAGAAATGTGAAGCTCTGAAGAAACAATTGACATTAGAGTTTCAAGCTTCAAGGTATCGTTTTTAACCAAATTGGTTTAACAATCAAACATCAGATATGTATCAATGAATTCGTTAGAGGAACATGTCAAAAAGAAAATTCAATTTCTCTATACGCTGACAACACGAATAAGAGAGAGAGAGAGAGAGAGAGCAGATAATCTAAGTTTACAATTTACATCTCAAGATAGGAATTTTACCAACACAACACTTTCACATATGAACGGCTAGAAAGAGAAAAAAAGGTAAAGAGATGGAGAGTACCAGATCTGTGAATCAATGCTAGAGAAGCTGCGATAGTGATCTCGCCGCCGATTGATTTCCCAGTTAAGATGCATCTTAACAAAATAATCAAAAAATCCAAGATGCATGTTCACATAAACCCAAAAAATCAAAATCCAAGATGCATTCTGTTTCAATCCTTTACAAATAGATAATAACTCAAATTAGCTTTTCGACAGAACCCAACATGCATTCTAAAAGATCAAAATCGATAAACAATGAAGCTTCAATTCGAGTGAGAACAAACCTTTTTTCATTCGATCTACAGTGAAGCTTCGATTTGATTCGATGGTATTGAAGCTTTGATTCGATTCGAGTATTTAAGCTTCGATTCGATTCGAGTATTGAAGCTTCGATTCGATGTGAACGATTTGATACAGAGAGAGAAAGGAAGACAGTGAGAGAAATGAAGACAGAGAGAGAGTTACTGATTGTCTGAGAAGAGAGAGATGAAGAAAAAAAATAAACTTAATTATATTTGGAGATATTTTACAAATACGATAGCGTTTATTTTTTAATCTGCAATGTTAAGGTGCCCGCACTCACCAAATTTAGGCGGCTAAAAGTTGTCATTTTCCCGCGATAGTAGTTATAGCGTTTCATAATCATAAACGCTATGAAAAATTCCCGTCCCCGTATACAATAGCATATCTGTCAATAACGCTATCGTATGATGCTATTAATACCCTCATTTCTTGTAGTGCGACGAACATATTTCTCCATTATGTATGACATCAAGTTTAACTCAGAAATCTAGTGTTGGAATCATCTTTGATAAACTAGATGGACATGACACTTATCTGAAAGTGAACTTTGGAGGAGAACTTCACACATAGATTGATAATATGAAATTTACTCAAAAGAAACTAATACTAAACAAAACCCGCGCGTATACGTGGGTACTCACCTAGTCTACTATATAAAAGATGGTCAACACTCTCCATGAGGTGGACACTTGGCTTTCTATTTATTTGACATGTGGCACTTAAAAGAAAAACAAAGTCATCCGCTAGACTTTTCAGTTTCCAGGCTTTCTGAGTTCCCGATATTCTAAAGGAATTTATAGCATCTTCGTTCCTTTTTCCCTTCCTCTACCATTTAAAGTTTAATATCCTATCTTCAACTTTAACCTATGGATTCTTCTAATCTTATGCATTGGTGGTGAATAAAATCATAAGAGAAAAGAAATAAAAACAAGATTTTTGCAAGGGAATGATATGCAGAGTTGTGGTTCAAGAGCTTCTCCAAGAGATTCCTTCTGTTTATGCCACGGAGATGGAGCAGCTCTCTTCTAAGAAATTGTTTCTAACCCGGCCTTGCAACAACTTCCTAAACCCATCATGAATCGTTGTTTCTGATTTGTGTGATCTAGTTTTTGTAGAGCATAGAAAAGGTTGGGAAATTTGGTGAGACGGTGAAAGTGGCTCCTGGGTACTTCCGAAATCCTCTTATGCCTAAACTCCTTGCTCTTCCCAACATTGACAAGTATGCTTATCTCATCTATGAGCAACGAAAAGTTATTACTTGAGTATAATTATACCTGAGGACACTTTATGTAGAAATAATTTCTGTTGGGATACTTGTGGAATGTGACACACTTTCTCCTTCTTTTTGTGACATGATAAAACATAAATACCCTCGAAGGAAGCTGAGCCTAAATGATTTTACTATAATTTTATTTTAAATCTCCACCGTCCATTTATATTTACGTTTAATGAAAATGTAAGGCCAGGATGCAAGTATTTTGTTGTAACATCACGTGTATGTGAGATTTGAGATTTGTTTGGCTATTAATGATTTTGATTAAAGAAAAACAAAAATAAAATAAGAAAACATAATCTTCTTCTCCTCCACCGACGGATTCGAATCTCAGGTCTCACCATCGACGGTACTCATGTTCAAGGATATAGCGGCGGTTCATATGGAGGACACGGTGGTTATGGCGGTGGTGGTAGAGAATTTAGTGGAGGAAGACGTAGATACCATGCCAGAGATCTATGGCAAACTTTGATGCATATCCCTTTTGTCTCACTTGTTATTCGGCTTGGTTTATTCTACGGTGGTGATTTGTGGACAATCGTAGATCTGTAATCGGCGGTCAGTGGTCAGTAATTTGTGGACAATAGATTGTGGTCACCATTGTGGACAATAGATTGTGGTCGCCATTGTGGACAATAGCTTGTGATTACCAGTAGATTGTGGTCACCATCTTCGTTTTGGCAACAACGATGGTGTTTTGATCGGATTCGAAGCGGAGTTCGTCAGACGAGAGAGTAAAGGAAATGGATAACGTTTACTTGACTTCAAAATCGCAGAGGAAGAAGAAGAAGAAGATGTGGTTGTTGTGGTGTTTGAGGACACAGAGTGTGAAGGAGAAGAAGATAAGTAACCAAGCACCATTGTTGGGTTGAGGTCGATCTCGAGGTGGGTTTTTTGAATCGGTGGTTGCAATTGTTGCAGCCACCATTGTTGTGTAGAAAATATCTTCTTCTGCGTTGATTCTCTTCACATTGCATTCAAGAGATATTGAATTTGACTGATAATAATTGAAATTTTTCAGAGATTATGAAACGAATCAATGGAGATGGGTTAGAGAGAGACTTTGATTTTACAGAGGAAGAAAATGAAAAAGAGAGCGATTATGAAGAAGAAGCTGGGGAAAAAGTTAAAACCTAGGTGAATATTTATGGAGTTACTAAATGAAAGTTAATTGTTGCAACTCATTTTTGAGAGTATGATAGTAATTGTAACACCAATAAGTGTGTTGCATCCACAAAATGTGTCAAGTGTTAACTTTTTAAGATAAAGTGTTCATGGGTGTAATCAATTTCCTATTACTTCAACTTTGCAAAATTGGTTTGATTACTAGGTTGTATGATGCTACTTGTTTTCTACTTTTGTTATTGTTGTATCTATAGATTGTGTTTTTGATGATGATGTAAAGGGTAAATATACTTTTGACATGCTCTTAAAGTGTTATGGTTGGTAAAGTGTTAGATCCTTTTCCTTTAGTCATTTGATTTATTGATGGGAACATCATGTCCAGATATATAACTATCAAGAAAAGGAAGAGGTTAAGGTTGTTCATAAAACTTCTGAAGTTTAGACAAAAGAGTATGAAAAGGCCGCAAAGCGCCTCGTGAATGCGAACTTGGTAATTTTACCTTTAACTCTCTCTCAATATTCATTTTTCAGGAACTTGCTATCGATTTAGTAACATGAGATCTCTATTTGTTTGATTAATAGGTACTAAGGAAGTTAATTGACAAGGAAAAGTTCAAAAATCGCTCCTCAAAAGACGGTGACAGTGGAAGAGATAGTCTCTGAGGTAAGTTGGTTCTTCCTTTCTCACATCTTTTTAGCTATGTAAACTTTGTTTTGTTTAAGACTTTAAGTGGATGTAGATCTTGTCATTGTCAGCTTAATGTAACAGAACATTTTGTATATATACTTTATTTTCTCGATGCTTAAGAGTTAACTGGGTGATTTGTATTGATGTTGTTAAAGGTCATTCTTCCTCCCACTTGCACGATGACGCATGTTAAAATCTGAAATCAAATATGCAAACTCAATCCATCCAACTCAATGATCTTGAAAAGTAAAAGATGAAAACTATCGAGAATTTTAATTTGGAGCACAAACAAAATAATAATAACCATACGTATTTATGACTCATCTTTATGGTCATACCTTGAGTAGACGCCTTTGTAAAGGTTAAGAGCAAGAGTTGCGAGATCTCAACTAATTTAGTTGACACTTTCAAATCCCCAAGCATCTTTGAGTTTTTTTTGCGATTTTGAAGATGAGATGTACCCCTTAGAGAGTGGCGGGACATCGTCTTACACGAAGTAAACTATGCCGAGAGAAAGAGATGACGTCCCAACCGTAGAAAGCTTTCTATGAGATCTCTTTTTGAACTAGAATAAAGAAATTGATTACGATAAAAACATGTAACAATCTTATAAAATTTTATAAACAATTTTAAAAACCTTGGAAACTTTTTAAATACCTTATAAACCTTATAAATTATTTTCAACTATTCGGTTTTTAATGACATATACAAACTCTTATAAAACTGTTTATAAAGATTATAAAAACGTAAAAACTCTAAAATAGTAAGAAGAACATTAGAAAGAGATCTAACACAAAAAATTCAAAACATAGATCTGCAACCAAAATTGAATAAAATAAAATAATATGCATGGAATAAACTTGTTCTTCTTCTTCAAATTCAAATTTCTTTTTCTTCTGATTCAAATATGTTTTTCTTCCTTCTTCCTTTTTTTTCTTTTTCTTCCTTTTTTATTATTTTTCATGGATTCAAAACAGATATGAATTTGGTTTTCAGATCTAGTTTGGTTTTCAGAGAAAAAGAGATTTTTCGCATAGATAACGGGAAAGAGAAACAAAAACTCATATTTTTTGTTAGATTTAGATCTGGATAAAAAAGAGAGAGAATGGGAGAAAGAGACAATTTTATCTTTTTCCAACTAAAAAGTGGCATGATTGATAATTATTTCAGAACAGTGGCACGTTTGATTAACAATTTAACAAGTGTACTGTCATATTTGTAATCACCCCAACCAATAACCCTCACTATTAGTTTTTTTATTTTCTATTTGACATTATCACTATGTGTGGGTAAATAGAATAAACTACGGAAATATACAGTGAACTTTCCTTAAGTATGCAACGTTTCATTATGTTCATGGAATATAATTGGTTTTGAAAGCTTGATTTTTTTTACTTTGCAGCCAAGAATTAACAGTAAGAGGAATTAAGTATATAATGAGTCATCGAGAAGAGAAAAGAATCTCGACTGTGTTGATGCCAGTGTTGATGAGCTCATTCTTCGAGGTGTTGCTTGTGGTCCGCTCTACTATTACTACGAGAATGTTGCAATGGCACATAAAGGTGTTTGGGACATGATATCTAATTGAATTGGTTATTTATGAGACAAAAGAAAATGATAGTAGGGCAGACCACAAACGAGGAGAATCAAAGACACCCACTTTTACATAGATACTCCTCATCTTCAAAATCACATAATCTATGTGATTGTACATAAAATGTTCAGAACATTTAGTGAGGTTTTCACACTATCATGTTGCATTTCAATCTTTCAATGTTTCTTCATGGTTGTTACCACAATTCTCTGCTTTTTGGAAGTCTATAGTCTTTCAGAAGAAAGATCAGAATCTCCATATGACTTTTGCTTTCTTTTCTCGCCCTCTTGGTTTATCCATCACTACAAATCTCACGGCAAAGCAATTCATGTATGATTCTCTAATTTTAACTTTTTGGCAGTTATGTTATGGTTTTAAAGAGAACAATATGATTGAAGTATAGACCAATATGGAGATTTTGATCTTGTCATAGCTGGCAGCCCGAGCAACAACCTTGTTGGAGGTAATCGGGTTACTCAGAATGGACTTCAAGGAGAATAGTCGCCACTTTTCTACGACTATTGTCGTATACTGTACGCTGCAAAGCAACAAGAAGGAGGAGACAAGTTTGAAGAATTTGAAGTATATGTTTACCATTAGGTAAATAATAGCAAAACATTCTTAATTCTTATCATTTTACATTGGTTCCATTCAAAACTGATATGTTGATTCAGATTTGTATTTGCATATTCTTTTTGGGAATAACATCAACAAGAATGGGCACAACTTGTTTTTTATTCAGATGTGTACTTACGATTTAAGTTTTGCAGATAGTAACTTAATCAAACCTATAACACAACTTGTTTAGTAATTTAAATGCTAGAAAATCCAATAAGTTTGTCAAAGACTATATAAAAACTATTCCTATATAAAACATTCTTAACACTAAGAGTTGCTAAACAACAACATATAACATTAAAATACAAACTATAAGAAAACAAGTGTAGTTGTTGACGTAATTTTCCAATCGAAGTGGTCTTACTTTTGAGTTCTTCATCGAAAAATAAGAAAAAATAAAAAAGGTTCTTCACGAGCGAAAAATATAGAATGTCAAACGTAAAGATAATTCACATAACATATTATTCTTCAAATGGCTAGAGATTGTATCTCTCTGAACTTGTGCTTCATTAAAGTCACGTGGAAGAATGTATAGCTGGTTATCAGAAACAAAAATGTTAATAAGTTACAAGTGACGTTATAATAAATGGTAATAAGAGATGACAAAAAAGATTAGTAAATCCAATTTTTAGCTTTAACTAAAATGAAAAACATCAACAACTCCCTTATGACCACGTAACTTAGTGCAGAATGTAGCAACAAGTTTTCATCAAATTTATTGTAGAATGAGAAAAATATATCAAAACTTCATAAGCTACCACGTCAATCAATTTGAGATTTCAAGTAAGAAACTAAACAATTATGCAGAAGTGTAGTCATGTAGTTGAAACATATATATATATACGTCATCATATTCATCATTATACCAAGTAAAAGTTGTGATGAGCTAGCAATCACATGCAGTCAAGATCAGTAAGGAACTTGTAAATTTAAATGGAAGCACCAGAACACTACCGTTTTAATTGGATGGCATAGCGTGATCACGGGCAATGGCCATTTTGACCAGAAAATAGATGACTGGATCAGTTCTTCATCTCTGACAACAAACATGTGGTAAAATTTATTTCATGTCTATACTTCCAAGGATGATAGTTTAAATAAATAAATAGTGGTATGCTAAGTTACTGAAGATAATCTTTTTGTGCAGTTTTCAAACATGAACAAAGAAGCTCTCAAAATTTGGCTGAGACCAAACTTAACTTTTCTCATTCCCGTATAAGGAATTAGTGTCCTACCCCCTAATGGATTTTGGAACCATCAAAATAAACGGATAAGTCTCACATAAGTTATAATTGGAGCTCAAGTCAATTATTTGCCAATGGTCATTGGACAGTGCGAATGAATCGTCTTCAATCATAGTCATTGAAGATTTTGATGACTTTTTCTGAGAAGTTGAAAATCTTCATCAAGCAATCTTTCCTTTGGGTGTGTGTTACCAAATTTGGAAACCCCTCGTGTAAAAACAAAAAGATCACATACTCTCTCTAGCTTGCTACATTTCAATAGTACATCAACTACAACAGGTCTCTGCAAGAGTTTGCATAATACAATCTGTTGGGGAAAAATAATTCATGAGTTAACTTATCTAAAAAGTCAACAGGTGTATCATAAAAGTCTACAGGTACCTCCCAAATAGCATAGGTCCGAATGACATAGGTGCAAATGGCACAGGTCCGAATAATTTACCTCCGAATCTTCCAGAATGTGCGACCTCCGAATCCTACGGGATTAGATACCTCTGAATCTTACGAGATATGTACAAAATTCCAATTAATGATAGGTCATAATCTAAAAAGGTAACTACAAAACCGACCTATGGACCGACCTATGGGCCGACCTAAGGTTTAAGAGAACTCTATAAAAGGAGAGCTCCCAAGAGAGCAGAGGGGGATAGAGAAAAACACAGCTAAAACCCTAGCAAATACCCTCTCGCCGCTTTCGAACGCAAGCTACGAGATACCTACGAAGCTCTGATTCACGCTAATCGGACCTTCGAGGATACCTCTGCAAAGCTCTGATACCTGCTAATCGGATCTTTGGAGATACCTACAAACTGCTACACCTCAGAAGATCTTCTCAAAGCAATCACTTTACGCTTTCCGCTTATTATAGCTATAAGTTGTATTGTTATAAGATCAACCATCAATAAAGATACCTGTCTTTTGTCATTCCGTAGAACTATTCGAACGTGTTAAATTTACCCCAAACAGCTTGGCGCTAGAAGGAGGGGATAGTTTAACTGCGTGAGATATGACGGCCGATGGTGAACGCGATACCTCCGGAAGTGAAGCAACACAAGATCCCCTTGCTCAACTTGAGATCCTCACCACTCAGATGAAACAGAGTGAAGAGCGACTTATGCTACTTGAGGCGGAGAACTCTACCTTGAGGTCTGAAAACGCTGCTTTGGTCGCCTCCGACAGAGACACCGAAGCTGAAGCTCGAGAGCGTTACAGGAGACGTGTCGATCCGATGCGACCTCTCGATGGTGATACACCTGCCACAGATGCTGGGAGGACACACGTTGTTCGACATGGACCTCGTCCTAACGACGTGGCAACAATCGTGGTACCTGACACTATGGACCTCGTCTTCAAACGTATCGCAAAGATGGAAGCAATGCTCAAGCGGCTACCAGGCGTAGCACCTCCGATAACAAAAAGTGCTCCAAACTGCTACACAGATACTTCGTTCATGGACGAGATCGCACTTGTGGAAATGCCTAAGAGGTTCACAATCCCTTCAATGATGATGTACGATGGAACAACAGACCCTGACAACCATATCACGCAGTACAAACAGCGGATGTTCACTACCGCGATCGAGAAAGAATATCGTAAAGCTAGCATGTGCAAGGGATTCGGTTCGAGGCTCACGGGACCAGCCCTCCAATGGTTTACGAACCTACCAAACGCTTCTATCGATTCATTTGCTTCGCTCACCAATCGCTTTGTCGAACAATTCGCAAGTAGCATGAACCTTGAAAGGACGTCTGATGATCTATACGAGGTGATACAAGAGAGAGGAGAGACACTTAGAAGCTATGTTGGACGGTTCAACAAAGAGAAAGTGTCTATTCCAAGCTGTGTCACAGCAACAACCATCTCAGCCTTCAAGCGAGGTCTGCTCCCAGATGGTGATCTATACAAAGAACTAACAAAGTACCAGTGCAAGACAATGGAAGACGTACTTTCCAGAGCATGGTCGCAAATAAAGTAGGAGGAAGATCCCGGTTATCGTCATCGACGCTCTCCTCGGTCTGAGTCACGCGTGGAAAGGACTGAAAAGTCTGCAAGACATGACAGACCTTATCGAAAACCTCAAAACGATAGCACTACCAGTAGAAACGACAGTCAGAATGACAGTAGAAGCTCGCATCGACCATTCAGCATAACAGATGTCGACAAACGCCCAACATCTACTTGGCCTGATATGAGCAACCTTTCAATATCCGATGCAGAATAGATTGGAGCACTGAAGCAACTAGGAGGAACGGTGAGATGGCCTCAGAAGATGAAAACTCCAGATGACAAGCGTGACACTTCGAAATGGTGCGAATTCCATAATGATCACGGTCATCGAACTGAAGATTGTATTTCACTCAGAATGGAGGTGAATGAGCTGTTGAAGAAAGGACACCTTAGAGAATTTATGTCTGACAAAGCTAAGAGTCACATCGATGACAAAAGCAACGACAGAGCTTCCAAAAGGTCCCGTCCTGCTTCACCTCTGAAAATTGACCACGTAATCAACGTCATATTAGGAGGTTCGGAGATAAGTGGGATAACGTATTCGGCAGCAAAGAAAAGCACAAGGAGTGCAAAAAATCGCCAAAGCAACGACATTGGCAGACGCAAAGCGATATCGACGTGTCCGATAAGCTTCACACATGATGAAAGCGCCGGAGTTTTAGGTCCCCATGATGACGCACTTGTCATATCTCTGACAGTCGCTAACAGCTTGATGAAGAGAGTACTTGTCGATAACGGAAGCTCTACGAATATTCTCTACTTGGGAGCTTACAAAGAGCTGGGCTTGGACGAAGCTGCGGTCACGAGAAAATCGACACCACTGGTAGGATTCAGTGGAGAGGTTAAGCAGAGCATGGGAGAAGTGATGTTACATGTGTACACAGAGGGGATCAACAAACAAACAAAGTTCTTGATAGTTGATTGCACTTCGGCTTACAATGCGATCATGGGACGACCATGGATTCACGATATGGGTGCGGTACCTTCCACCCTTCACCAATGCATCAAATTTCCGACCCCATGGGGAGTTAAGGAAATCAGAGGAGAACAAGAAAACTCACGTTCGTGCTACCAAACCGCGTTGAAAGGGAAAGGTAAACAACCTTGTCAACTCCAAAATCCACCATCTCTTCTCCACATTGAAGAACCAGAAGTCGAACAACTCGACGAGGTTCCGCTATCGGAAGATAACCCCGAAAGAAAAATAAGCGTCAGCTCGAAGCTACCAACTGATATACGTAGGAGGCTTATCAACTTTCTCAGGTCTAACTTTGACTGCTTCGCATGGTCACACGCTGACATGCCAGGAATCGACCTTGATGTCATCATGCATCAACTACAAGTCGATCCAGAGCACCAACCCGTAAGGCAGAATCGGAGAAAATTCGCTCCTGAACGTGATATGATCATTAACAAAGAGATTCAAAACTTGCTAGATGCGGGATTTATTCGGGAAGTACGCTACCCGGAATGGCTAGCTAATATGGTGGTCGTCCAAAAGAAAAATGGAAAATGGAGGGTCTGTATTGATTTTACGGACCTGAACAAGGCATGTCCGAAGGATCCGTTTCCCTTACCTCACATCGACAAATTGGTAGACGCTACGGCAGGTCACCAATTGATGAGCTTCATGGATGCTTTTAGCGGTTACAATCAAATCCTAATGCATCCAAGTGGCCAAGAAAAAACATCTTTCATGACGTCACGCGGCATATACTGCTATAAAGTGATGCCCTTTGGTCTGAAAAACGCTGGTTCTACCTACCAAAGATTGGTAAACATGATGTTTGCTGATCAAATTGGGCATACTATGGAGGTGTACATAGATGATATGCTTGTGAAGTCTCTTGCAGCAGAAGATCACATCATGCATCTATACGAAGCATTTGCTACCCTACGAAGGTACAACATGAAACTTAATCCTATAAAGTGTTCATTTGGAGTGAGCTCCGGGAAATTCCTAGGTTACATCGTAACTCACAGAGAAATAGAGGCTAACCCAGACTAAATCCGAGCAATTCAAGTTATACCTTCGCCTAGGAACATGAAGGAGGTGCAGAAGCTAACCGGAAGAATGGCTGCACTCAGCAGATTCATCTCTAGGTTATCTGATAGGTCGCACACTTTCTTTGTTGCATTAAGAAAACCTAAGGATTTCCTGTGGGACGACAAATGCGAAAAGGCACTGAAGGAGTTGAAGGAGTACCTGACGACACCTCCTCTTCTGTCAAAACCAAAGGAAGGGGAACCATTGCTGCTTTACCTTGTTGTGTCAGAATATGCTATTAGTGGAGTGCTTGTCAGAGAAGAAGAAAATAAGCAGCACCCTGTTTACTACGTTAGCAAGTCAATGTTAGATGCTGAAACACGGTATAGCAACTTGGAGAAACTTGCCTTGGCATTGATTACAGCTGCCAGAAAGTTACGTCCTTATTTTCAAGCACATCCAATTGTGTTTGTTAGCTCTACACCTATTAAAGCAGTGTTGCACAAACCTGAGGTGTCCGGAAGGTTAGCCAAATGGGTTGTGGAGCTTGGAGAATACAACGTAATTTATAGACCTACCACGGCTATCAAGTCTCAGGTTCTCGCAGATTTTGTGGCTGAGTTTGCTCCGAACGTAGTTCCTGAACTAGAAGAAGAAGTCAAAACTCTACATGAAGAAGAAGACAACGAAAGTTGGAAGCTATATGTTGATGGATCTAGTAATATCCGAGGAGCTGGGATCGGTATCGTCCTTAGCTCGCCAACAGGTGAACTAGCTTCGAGAGCAATGCGGTGCAACTTCAAAGCTACAAACAACGAAGCAGAATACGAAGCATTGATCGCAGGGCTCATGTTAGCGCATGATCTTGGAGCTAAGAGCTTAGAAGTGTTCAGCGATTCACAGCTTATAGTAAATCAAGCGCAAGGGGACTATCAAGCGAAAGATCCAAAGATGGCACAATATCTAAGTATCACGATGAATCTTTTGGAGAAATTCAATCGTTGGAAGCTTTCACAAATCCCAAGGGAGAATAACGTTCATGCAGATGCTTTGGCAAACCTTGGATCGGCTATCAAAGCAAAAGATCCTATCACATCCCGCTCTTAATTTTGCAATGGCCGGGGACAGACAAGGATCTCGCAACTACACAAGTTGCGACCATAGGAGAAACGCCGAATTGGATGACGCCTATCATTAAGTACGTACGGGATAACACACTGCCAACCGATCACGGCGAATGTAGGAAGATCAAGCAACAGGCAGCTCGTTACAGCTACGTTCGAAATCAACTATACCGCAGGTCATTCTCAGGTCCTTATCTGAGATGCGTGACTCCAGACGAAGCGCATCACATTCTCAAGGAACTGCATGAAGGAGAATGTGGATCTCACTCTGGAGGTCGCAGCCTCGCGTTAAGAGCAATGAGAGCTGGATACTACTGGCCGACCATGTCTAACGATGCCACACAATTCGCTCTTCACTGCGATAAATGTCAAAGACATGCTCAAATTTCAAGGTTACCTCCAGAGAACCTGAAAACTATCAGCTCACCATGGCCATTCATGAAGTGGGGTATGGACATAGTTGGTAAGCTACCCACAGCACCATCTCAGAAAGTGTTTCTACTAGTCGTTACCGACTATTTCTCTAAGTGGGTCGAAACTGAAGCATTCAGCAAGGTCACAGACAAGGAGGTTCGAAGCTTCATTTGGAAGAACGTCATATGCAAATTTGGAGTACCTCAAGAAATTGTCACAGACAATGGTCCTCAGTTCACAAGCCATAACTTCAAACAGTTCTGCACGAACTGGGGTATTAAACTCAGCTTCGCAACGCCTCGACACCCGTAGTCGAACGGACAGGCAGAATCTTCAAACAAAACAATTGTGAAACTATTGAAGAAGCGCCTTGAGAAATCTAAAGGCAAATGGGTGGAAGAGCTTCCAGGAGTGCTCTGGGCTTACCGGACGACAACCAAGTCGGCCACAGGAGAAACTCCTTTCTCACTAGTGTACGGAATGGAAGCAGTCGTACCTGCTGAAGTCGGAGTGAAAACAATTCGAACATAACACCTTGGATACGAAGAAAATGAGGAGCTGATGAATCTGGATCTTGACTTACTCGATGAGAAAAGGGAAGCGGCTAAAATTCGCAATTGGTGCTACCAACAAGAGGTCGCAATAATCTACAACAGAAAAGTAAGGACTAGAACATTCCAGCAAGGAGAATGGGTCATTCGACGCACCTTCCAAAACACAATGGAACACGGTGCTGGTAAGTTAGGTCCCACTTGGGAAGGTCCTTATAAAATAACGGAGGTACGCGGATCGGGGGCATACAAGCTACAAGATAAGGAAGGAAAGAGCACACCTAACAGTTGGAATGCTCTGCACTTGAAGGCCTATCATTTTTAGGTGCTAAGGCGCCACAAAAAAAAAATGGAACTACGTGTGACTTGATCCCATCTCGGGTACGTAGGCAGCCTTATCCTTTAAGGCACAGTTGCAAAAAAAAAAAAAAAAAAAAAAAAACGGAACTACGTGTGACTTGATCCCATCTCGGGTACGTAGGCAGCCTTATCCTTTAAGGCACAGTTACGAAAAAAAAAAAAAAAGGCAGAAGACTACTTATTCACACGACTAAGGCCATCATCATAAAGGCATGTGAAGGCATAACCATCTGTCAAAAACAATAAAAATGAGAGCTGCAACGTCACAGACGAAATTGCAAGCTCTGAGCTCAACGTTTGAAACGTGATTGGAAGCTCCAAAAATTTATTTAATTCTGAGCTGCAACGTCACAGACGAAATTGCAAGCTCTGATCTCATCGTTTGAAACGTGATTGGAAGCTCCAAAAATTTATTTAATTCTGAGCTGCAACGTCACAGACGAAATTGCATGCTCTGATCTCAACGTTTGAAACGTGATTGGAAGCTCCAAAAATTTATTTAATTCTGAGCTGCAACGTCACAGACGAAATTGCAAGCTCTGAGCTCAACGTTTGAAACATGATTGGAAGCTCCAAAAAAATTATTTAATTATGAGCTGCAACGTCACAGACGAAATTGCAAGCTCTGATCTCAACGTTTGAAACGTGATTGGAAGCTCCAAAAATTTATGTAGTTCTGAGCTACGACGTCGCAGACAAAATTGCAAGCTCGATTCCCAACGTTTGAAATGAAGTTGGGAGCTCCAAAATTTATTAGATTAATAAATGCGACGTCACAGGCGAAATTGTAAGCTCCGAGTCCTAACGTTCGAAGCAGAATTGGGAGCTCCAAAAATTGTCAAAAGAAGAGTTGCTACGTCACAGACAAAACTGCAAGCTTCGAGCCGCAGCGTTCCAAAAGCAATTGCGAGCTCCCACATTCTCTTATCGAAAGGTCATGACTTTAGAGACAATATTGCAAACCTCAATGCGCGAGTCGCAAGCTTCGCAATACCTATGAAATGTTAAAAAACTACGACGGTACCTATCACAGGAATTTTAGGTAGGTACCTCAGAAAAAGCGGGTGCTTTAAAAAGTCCTAAACGTAGTTGACTTCCAAGTATTACGAGGTACCTGTGAAATACCTATGAAATGTTGGTACCTATCAGAAGAATGGTTGTAGGTATCCAAGAAAAAGCAAATGCTTTTGGAAGGAAAACGCTACTATGAAAATGTTGGAGCTACGGAGGTACCTGTCAAAAGAGTTCTGGTAGGTATCCAAGAAAAAGCAAATGCTTTTGGAAGGAAAGCGCTACTTTAAAAATGTGGGAGCTCCAACGTTCAAAGGGCGTTAGCGTAAGCTTCCACAAAGTGTAAGCTTCCATAATTTTGAGTTCCAAAATAGCTAATGTGGGAGCTCCGGCGTTCAAAGAGCGTTAGCGTAAGCTTCCACAAAGTGTTAGCTTCCATACTTCTAAGCTCCAAAGCAACTAGTGTGGGAGCTCCGGCGTTCGAAAAGTGTTAGTGTAAGCTTCCACAAAGTGTGAGCTTCCATATTTTTGGGCCCCAAAATAGCTTATAAGAGAGCTGCCGCATTCGAATAGCACTAACGCAAACGTCGACAAAGTACCAACTTTCAAACTCGTAAGCTCCAGCATTTGAAAAATGTTAATATACGCTTAGAGGATAGGGCAAGCATATATTGACGCAAACTCCAGAAAGTTAGAGCTTTGACATAGATGCAACATCCAAAAGATAATAAAAGCTCCACAAATTGTGAGCTTCGAAGTAGCTGTTGAACGTTGGCAAAAGGTCACAACAGAACTACATATGCTTTAAAAAGTGAATATTTGAATGTCGATAGAGCTACGAGCCTACGACAATGCATGTTACAAGAATTTTTGGTAGGTACTTACGGGAATACCTATTACAAATTTTTGGAAGGTACCTACGAGAATACATATTACAAGAATTTTTGGTAGGTACCTACGGGAATACCTATTACAATTTTTTGGAAGGTACTCACGACAGTACCTATTACCAAAATTTTGGTAGGTACCTACGACAATACCAATTACCAGGATTTTTGGTAATTATGAGCTGCAACATCACATACGAAATTGCAAGCTTCGAGCCTCAACGTTCGAAACATAATTGGGAGCTTCAAAAATAATGAAATTAAGAGCTGCAACGTTACAAACGGAATTGTAAGCTCCATAATTTACAAAGAAGCATCGCGACCTTCGAAACGCCGTTGTGACCTCTAAAAATCTTTTATTAAGTACAACCTTTGAAATGCCATGGCAACCTCTAAAAATCTTCAATAGAAGAGACAAGACCTTGGAAACTGCGACCTTCGAAGCGATAAATGGTATCATCCGAAACCGCGAGCTCCGAAAAATGCGAGCTTCAAAAAACACGAGCTCCAAAAATTGCAAGCTTCAAAACATTGCAAGCTCTGAAATAGCTGTGAAACGTTCAAAAGAACTCGCAACAGGTCTACAAAGGCTTTAAAACAAGTGCTACTATGTTAGGAAAATGCTGTGAGAACTACGAAACCTTATGAATAAAGGAAAACGCAATATCTACAACGATGAATAATTTCCAAACGACATACTACTCTCTAAATTCTAAATAGAAATTAGAGATTGGGGGGCAAACTGTTGGGGAAAAATAATTCATGAGTTGACTTATCTGAAAAGTCAACAGGTGTATCATAAAAGTCTACAGGTACCTCCCAAATGGCATAGGTCCGAATGACATAGGTGCAAATGGCACAGGTCCGAATAATTTACCTCCGAATCTTCCAGAATGTGCGACCTCCGAATCCTACGAGATTAGATACCTCTGAATCTTACGAGATATGTACAAACTTCCAATTAATGATAGGTCCGAATCTAAAAAAGTAACTACAAAACCGACCTATGGACCGACCTATGGGCCGACCTAAGGTTTAAGAGAACTCTATAAAAGGAGAGCTCCCAAGAGAGCAGAGGGGGATCGAGAAAAATATAGCTAAAACCCTAGCAAATACCCTCTCGCCGCTTTTGAACGCAAGCTACGAGAGACCTACGAGATACCTACGAAGCTCTGATTCACGCTAATCGGACCTTCGAGGATACCTCTGCAAAGCTCCGATACCTGCTAATCGGATCTTTGGAGATACCTACGAACTGCTACACCTCAGAAGATCTTCTCAAAGCAATCACTTTACGCTTTTCGCTTATTATAGCTATAAGTTGTATTGTTATAAGATCAACCATCAATAAAGATACCTGTCTTTTGTCATTCCGTAGAACTATTCGAACGTGTTAAATTTACCCCAAACACAATCATATAAGATCATGTAGGTTTGAAGGAGAAACGCAGAAGGCATTATAAGATGGAAAAAGTACAAGTACACTTCTCGATAGTTACCAGCAAAATTGTACCAAGTGGAACAACCTTTCTGCTTCATGTACTCTTCACAAAAAGAAATAAGGATTAAGTCACTTCAAACTAATCAAACCATGAAGAAAGTGTAAAGAAGATACCATTGCAAAAGATGAACAACCACACGAGATGCCATCAATGAAGATGGAAATACAACTAAGGAAACACATGTTTGATTTAAACCAAAATCTTAACCAGAGGATTGTAAAGAAGATAATGACATTGAAAGAAAAAGGAGGACATGCTGCAACATCGTTTTAAAAGGTTGGAATCTTCTTGCCCATTTCCTCAAATCATGAATCTCAGCAGTTCATTATCCCTAAAGACGTTGCCTAATCCCTCTATACTAATGTTTTTCTTCTTTGTCTTTGCAGATTTCTCAGCTTCTACATTTGAGTCACCAACTTTCTTGCCAAAATCTGAAAAGCTTTTGGAGCTTCGATGGGTTAGGAAAGCACATTTTCGATAGCTAGCCAATTTCAAAGCCGAAAAGAGCATTATATCTTTCCTAAACTGGTAATTTGTTTCGAAGCTGTTAATGGAGCAGCTATCTAATCTTGCAAACCACTCGAGGACGGGGCGTGTTAAACTTTTAGCGAATAGCCTGCAGTGCCCTGCTTTTCTTTCGCTGTCGGCCAGGTGGGCTCGTGCCACAACTAGCCGAAATGCTCTTACGTGGGCTTTGGGATCATTGTTCCCGGAGAATTTAGGGAGTCTAATTTTCCCAATGTCTCTGATAAGTGCATTAGTTATCTTATCGGTAAACGGTATTTGCCGAGTATCTTCGATCGCTCGATCAATGTCCAGAGCTGAGCTAGTAGCTCTGGGGACACACGATCACATACGTTGTAGCTCCGCCTGAGTTTGCTCAGCGTATCTGTAAAAGGTGTCTTGATTGAAGATGTTCTATCCAGCTGCGGGATTAGCATCCCTTGTTGGTTCGATCCTTTCAGATGGAGTTTGTATAAGGTTACTTTAAGAGTTTCCCATAAGCGTTATTTTCTTACCCACAGTTATGGAGCGGACTCCGTCCTATTCAGCAGAGGAGAAGGTGGTAATGATCTCTCGTTCACCCTTGCGGAGGTGTTTTATGAGCTTGGACTGGCTAGGTCTACGGTCCATGAGTTCGTCCTCAGATTAGGGTTGAATGTTGGATGTCGTGCGACGTTGACAAGGGTTACGTGAATCCTTAAATAGTCTTACTGTCGTCTTGTAGTTGTGCTCCTCGAAGGAGTTGATTCTTCGTTGGTCGTCCGACGAGGTGGGAGCCCTTGGTTGATTGACTGAGATATTTCATGGAGCTAGGCCATGAATGTTCTTTCCTACTAGTCAAGGCGAGCTACCACTGTTCAGACGGTTAGGTCATGGCTTTGCGTTTGCTTTACTAGAGTCGAAATCATTCGACGCATCTCTGACAGATCGTCTTGGGAGAGTTCCCTACATCCCGTGGGGAGCGGTGGGATTACTCCTATCGAGGTACTAGCAATGCTAGCTGAAGTTGTCCCACCAGTGTTTAAATTGTGCATCCATACGCTTTGCGGCACCAAAGGTGCAGGCACAATAGTGGTAATCGTCGCATATCAGGGTTGCGTACTTGGATCCGCTGTTTCTACGCTCACAGGAGAATTCTCGACCGGGAGCACCTGATTTTTGTTCAATCCAGGCTGGTTGGTTCTGGTTGGATCCGGGTTGGTTATCAACCACGACTTCAGATACATCTCTTGTTTCTAGATCAATAATCTGCGAATTGTTGATCTGGGCTGACTCTTGAGCGTTGGTGGTATCCATTCCCGTTGTGGTAGGTTCGGGTGTCATATTTATATGTACGACAATTGTATTTCTTCCCCTTAGTCGGCGCCAAATGTGAAAGCTAGATTCCGCATTAAGAATTTATATGTGAATTCGGGAAAGAAACTTTAGTCCTTAAAAATGTTAATAAATCTGCATAAGGTTGGAACCGAAGAAACGAAAAATAGATATATATTGATGAATGATCAAATATACAAAAAGTGTGATAGAACAAGTGTGATGAGCTAAAGTGTGATCGAATGTAAAAAGTAAGGAAAAAGTTAGTCATTTCGTCTCTAGAACTAGCTATTTATACTTCCACGAACAGAACGGTTCAGCTCCGCAAATCCCTCTTCGTCGCAGGAGATCTCGGACACGTTGTGGTTTATCCTCCGGGAATATCGGGATCTCTTCATAAACCGTTAAGCGGCGCTGACTTGGTATATCCCTGCTGAATTGCTTAGTCAAAGGATCTTAAACTCCGGTTAAACGAGTTGATTATTCGGGCTTAGCAAGGCCGAAAAATTATTTGGTCTTTCTCTGAATGTTAGCGCGGTATTGGGCCTAAGACCCAGTATCAAATATAATTTATGCTAATTATATTTTAAACTTAGTAGGATGGATTTCATCTGGTGAAATCCAGTTCCGAGAACTCATCTAAGTTATTATTTTCTAGCACACATCTAATTTATGAAATAAAAGTTTAATAAATTTAATTATGAATTTGTGTAATAAGAGGAGGAAGTATTGGTTCGATTTGGTAGCAGGCAGCCATTAGCTGTAGCTTTCAACGAATATATCGCCAAGCATCTCGTATTTATCACGATATAACTCACGGTCCAACGAAAACCCACGAAATAACACAGAGATATCGAGACCACGTCATTCCCCCTGACAAGGTAACAACATGTGGCGGACGCCACTTCACTCTCCTCAATCCACTTCATTTCCTTATCTCGAATCCGCGTAACCTACAAGCATTAATTCACTACATCGCAGCCCACCTTTTTATTTCGTACAACTGCACAAATAGTCGACACGTGTTAAATATCTACATCTTACGGATCCGAGTTCTACTTCCGGTGGGCTTAACCGCATCGGATAACTGCCAAGCCAGGGAACAGACCAAACAGTATAGACAAACGAGGTTATCAACATATATAAAAACGAAGCGCTTATCAATTGATAAGCGAGATGACTTATCAACCTACAGTCTGTGTGACAAAACGCATCGAAGAAAGTGGAGAACAAGTCGTACTTTTATTTTTCTTTCTTTAAGTTTATAGAAAGAAAGGAAAAAAAACAGTGAATATAAATTGAATTTTCTATCTCTTTCTCTGGGTCAGCTTTATTTCTCCTTTTTCCTTGTTGCAACGCGAGGAAATGGAGAACTAGAGAAACCCTAGAAAACCATTTCTTTCACGAATACCCAGATCCACAAATTCTCTGTGAAATGTCGTCTTTGAGCAGAGAGTTAGTTTTCTTAATCCTTCAGTTCTTAGACGAAGAGAAGTTCAAGGAATCTGTTCACAAGTAAGTCTTGCGAAATTATAGGCTTTTTTAGATTTGTTTTTTTGTTGTAATTTTGTAATTTGGTTGATCTGTGTAGATTAGAGCAGGAATCTGGGTTTTATTTCAATATTAAGTATTTTGAAGAGAAAGCTCTTGCTGGAGAATGGGACGAAGTGGAGAAGTATCTTTCAGGTTTCACTAAAGTCGATGATAATCGATACTCCATGAAAATTTTCTTTGAGATCAGGAAGCAAAAGTATCTCGAAGCTCTAGATCGGTAATGATTTCTTGTTTTCTCTCTTTGGTCTTTCATTATTTGGGGTTTTTGATTTTATACATTTTTTTTTTTGGTTTATTTCAGAAATGACAGAGCAAAAGCTGTTGAAATATTAGCCAAAGACTTGAAAGTTTTCGCCACCTTTAACGAGGAGCTTTACAAGGAGATCACTCAGCTTCTGACTCTTGAGAATTTCAGGTTAATTTTTGTTTGCTTTACTTTGCATTCATGTGATTTATTTTTCGAAACTTTAGAGATTAAGAGTGTGTTTGTTTATTATTTTTCAATTAGGGAAAACGAGCAATTGTCGAAATATGGTGATACGAAATCAGCCAGGGGCATAATGTATACCGAGTTAAAGAAATTGATCGAGGCGAATCCTCTGTTCCGAGAGAAGCTAGCCTTCCCTAGTTTCAAAGCTTCCCGGCTGCGGACTTTGATCAATCAAAGGTAATCTAAATCCGTCACATTTTTGTCTCTAAATCCATCATACTGATGCTTGTTTTTTTGGGAAAATTGCAGCTTGAATTGGCAGCATCAGCTATGTAAAAACCCGAGGCCTAATCCAGACATCAAAACATTGTTCTTGGATCACTCTTGTTCAGCAGCAAACGGTGCTCGTGCACTCACTCCTGTGAATCTTCCGGTTGCTGCTGTTGCAAGACCTTCAAACTTTGTTCCTCTTGGAGTGCATGGTGGAGTAGGATCACTTACGAACTTAAGCCTATTCTATTGTAACTCAGTGTTTGGGTTTTGAGAGCTGACGAAACCGTTTATATCTGTGCAGCCTTTTCAACCGAGTGCTGCTCCGGCTCCTAATCCCAATGCTTTAGCTGGATGGATGGCAAACCCAAATCCTTCTTCATCAGTTCCTTCTGGTGTTGTGGCTGCGTCCCCATTTCCTATGCAGACAAGTCAAGGTAGATTTCGTTTTACAAGTGTTTTTTTATCGGAGATGAAATCTGTGATCTGAAATCATTTTGCTTTGTATTTTCACAACAGTTGGTGTACTAAAACATCCTCGGGCACCTTCAAACTCTTTAGGATTGATGGATTATCAAAGTGCTGATCACGAGAAACTCATGAAACGCTTACGATCTGCACAAACTACCAACGAGGTAATTGTTTTTGAAATTTTTATTAAGCAAAATATACTCTTGTTGCTTTGAAATGTGTGTTTTTGATATTGAGTATCTGACTCTACTTTTTAAGTCACAGGTCACATATCCTGCACACTCTCATTCCGCTGCGTCACTTGATGACCTCCCGAGAAATGTTGTGAGCACAATGCGCCAAGGATCGGTGGTGATAAGCATGGATTTTCACCCTGCTCATCAGACGCTGCTCGCTGGTTAGTATATTGGTACCATGGAGAGTGTGCTTTTATTTGCCTCTTATTCTAACTCGTATATTACTTGTAGTTGGCTGTTCAAGTGGCGAAGTCACCTTGTGGGAAGTTGGATCCAGAGAGAAAGTTGTCACAGAGCCTTTCAAGATATGGAATATGGCAGCTTGCACTGTAATCTTCCAGGTTTCTCTTTCTTCTTTCATCGTTTTTATTTTCTTCAGTAAGATAAATTTCCTAGTAGGTGATTAATGTTTTATGTGGTGGTGCAATTTTCTTCCCAGGGTTCTATTGTGAAAGACCCATCGATATCCGTCACTCGTGTAGCATGGAGCCCAGATGGAAATTTGATTGGTATGGTACCCCAAAACGTTTCTAAGATAACGTTGTAGTTTTAATTAGACGCAAAGTTTTGAAATTGGGTATCATTTTCTTGTTCACAGGGGTTTCCTTTACTAAACATTTGATCCATGTATACGCTTACCAAGGCTCCGACCTACGTCAACACCTCGAGGCAAGTTTAAACATCTGTTTGTACGTAGTATCTTGTCTTTGTCGCATCTGCAACAAACTTAATCAATCTTTTGCTTCTATGCATTAGATTGATGCTCATGTAGGCTGTGTGAATGACTTGGCGTTCGCCCACCCAAACAAGCAAATGTGTGTTGTGACTTGTGGGGATGACAAATTGATTAAGGTATGCGAGGATTGTGAATATATTCTGGTTTCTTTTTCCTTATCTAATTCTTAGTTTTATTAGGTCTGGGATCTGAGTGGGAAGAAGCTTTACACCTTTGAAGGCCACGAGGCACCGGTTTATTCCATTTGCCCTCATCAGAAGGAAAATATTCAGGTACAAGCATCTCTTGTTGCCTAGTCTCCTGAAACTTTTCCTTACAGTTTCTTGTAATATATTCTTCTCTTTTTGTTATGCAGTTTATATTCTCAACTGCTCTTGATGGGAAGATCAAGGCTTGGCTCTATGATAATGTTGGTTCTCGGGTTGATTACGACGCACCAGGACAATGGTGTACAACGATGCTATACAGTGCTGATGGAAGCAGGTACATCATTCTTACTCGAAGAATATTATGTCTCTGCCATAAATTGAATTTATTTTAAGCGGTTGATATAGATCGAATCGAGTAAACATTTTCTGTGATTTCAGATTGTTTTCATGTGGAACGAGTAAAGATGGAGACTCGTTCTTGGTCGAGTGGAATGAGAGCGAAGGGGCCCTAAAGAGGACATATCTAGGCTTTAGGAAGAAATCTGCTGGAGTTGTTCAGTTTGATACAACCCGTAACCGTTTCTTGGCTGTTGGTGAAGACAATCAAGTAAAATTCTGGGACATGGACAATACAAATCTTCTGACAACTGTTGAGGCTGAAGGCGGACTTCCGGTATGAAATTCTTGCTCAAGCTATTCCTCTTGGCTCCTTACATATAATAATCTTTTGTATTCTTGACTTTGTCGCTTTACTGATGGTATGTACTGCTTATATCAGAATCTACCCCGATTGAGGTTCAACAAGGAAGGAAATCTTCTTGCAGTTACTACAGCAGATAACGGATTCAAGATCCTTGCAAATACCGATGGTCTTAGAACCTTAAGAGCTTTTGAAGCTCGGTCTTTTGAGACGTCTAAAGCATCCATTGAGATGAAGGTTGGAATTTTGACCTCTTTACGCTATACTTGAGATATTTTACTGTTCATACCTTTTGTCCAGTTTAACTCAAGTGTCAATGGCGGTAATTCAGGTATCTACCTCCACAATGGCTACAAACATGACCCCAGCTGTTGGTAAAATTGAACATATGGACACAGGCTCTCCTGCAAGGCCAACCCCACTTCCTGTATGATTAAGAATTTAGTACATCTTTTTATGCCTATATTTATACTCCTATTTATATCAAGAATCCTTTATCTATGGACTGATTACTTGACTAAACTGATTGATATGGGAAAAATAGAATTGTGGCCTAAGTGTAAACAAAATTTGGTTTTGTTTCATAATTTGTTGTAAATGCCATTTTCTTGTCATCTAACTTTGATTTCTTGACGTATACAGAATGGAATCGAGGCAATGTCAAGAACCATGGAAAAGCCAAGAAATTTGGACCCTGTTGAAAAGTCTAAACCTTTGGAGCTCACTGAGATTGTGGATCCGACTCAATGCCGACAAGTGACCATGCCAGATAGCAAGGATTCTGTAAGCAAGGTTTGTTCTAGTCTCACCCTCGAACTTGTAATCTATTGTCCTGTGTATTTATATAAATCTTGGGATAGGTTGCTCGGCTTCTTTATACAAACTCTGGCGTCGGCATTTTGGCTCTTGCATCAAATGGTGTACAAAGACTATGGAAGTGGAACCGCAATGAGCAAAATCCATCTGGGAAGGTTATACACTAAAACTTTCAACTTTTACTTTTCCTGCGGTTAGTGCTTGAGTCGCTCTTTTTAAGTTCTCTAGCATAAGTTGCTGAAAGTGTGCTCTCTTTATTTGAAGGCCACCGCTAGCGTAACTCCTCAGCATTGGCAGCCTAACAGCGGTCTCCTGATGGCAAATGATGTTCCGGATAATCCTGAGGGAACTGTTCCGTGTATAGCTCTTTCTAAGAACGACTCATACGTCATGTCAGCTTGTGGTGGAAAAATTTCATTGTTCAACATGATGACTTTTAAAGTAAGCAGTTTAATCCAACTGTTTTTCATTTCTCACAAGAACATGTCTGTAAAATATATATGTGAGCTAAAAAGGCATTGTTCACTTTTATCGCAGGTAATGACAACTTTCATGCCACCGCCTCCAGCTTCAACGTTCTTGGCATTTCATCCGCAAGATAATAACATTATTGCAATCGGGATGGAGGACTCGAGTATTCATATTTACAATGTCAGGGTAGATGAGGTAATAATACATTTTTTTTATTTAACTAATCTTCTGGTGTAATTAGTCACCTTCTTAAATGAATTTGTAATGTAATTTCCTTACATTTTCTATAGGTGAAAACAAAGCTAAAAGGTCACCAGAAGCTCATAACCGGTCTAGCATTCTCTACCGCACTCAATATTCTCGTCTCTTCTGGTGCCGATGCTCAGGTAACGCAAATTTCATGTTTCTCTATTGAAAGCTTTCACGCCCATCTTGGCTCTTAAATCCACAAACCCTTTATTCCAGCTCTTCTTCTGGACTGCTGATACGTGGGAGAAGAAGAAATCTTCAGCGATCCAGCTACCACCAGGAAAAGCACCAGTAGGCGACACTCGAGTCCAGTTCCACAACGACCAAATCCATTTATTGGTTTCACATGAGACTCAACTTGCCATTTACGACGCATCAAAGATGGAATGCATCCATAAGGTAACCAAAACTCACTTTTTTACCGTGTGATCTTATTTTTTTACTTTTACAAAAAACCATAATATCTCATTGCTTGTTATATTTGTGTGCAGTGGGTGCCACAAGAAGCTCTTTCTTCACCCATAACCTCAGCGTCTTACTCATGCAACAGCCAATTGGTTTACGCATCATTCGCTGATGGAAATATTGCAGTCTTTGATGCTGAATCCTTGAGACTCAGATGTCGCATTGCTCCATCAGCTTACATGCCTCAACCAACACCCAACAGGTATCTCTTTCTTACAAACTTCTTCATAAGAAAGATTTATTATAGTGTGACCATCTATTTCTTGGACTAATTGTGTTTATTTTTTTCTGTGATAGTGCACCAATCGTTCCACAAGTGATCACAACTCATCCACAAGAACCGAATCAAGTAGCCGTTGGACTCTCGGATGGTTCAGTTAAAGTGATCGAGCCATCAGAGTCTTCAAGACGATGGGGCGTAGGAGTTGCAGTTGCTGCAGATAAAGCAGGGACCGAGAATGGACGGCCATCGAGTTCATCGGCAGCTAATAACTCAAGTTCAGATCAGATTCAAAGGTAAAAGAAGATAGTGGCTTGATCAGTTAAGTTAGTTTACAGCTTTTAAATTTATTTTGGATTGTAAAGTTGTGATAGCTTATGCTGCTGCTTTTGTAAATGAGATTTTTAAATTAAATCAGTAGGCGTAAAAACAATTTGAAAAATGGCTTTACTCTCTTGAATGTTGTGTAGAATCCGAGACTAACTATTTATTATTAGTGTGATTTGCCCAATTCCTAAGCTTTTGAGTGTACAAATCATTATCTATGTTATTATCCTTCATTATCAATCATAAAATGCATAACAAAATATACTTGAGAAGATGAGAATCAATTAAAAAGAATCACTGGGATTGGTGGCAAGCGTGGAAGGAAAATATGTAGTAATTTCGTATGTTCATTTTTCAAGGTCCTTTATTGATCTTGTGTCTGTCCACTAGCCCCTTCTCATCAACTCTTAAACCAAAAACAAAAAAACTTTATCATCGTCTCTGTCGATTGCTTTTATTTTATTTTTTATTTTCTTCTTTTAAATTCTATGTAGTAGGACTTCAGGTGTTATTTTTATTATGATATGTAGTTTCTCCTTTGTTACCCTCATCATTGCTAACTTCTACAAATGATGGTATATCATTACAATGTGACTTCAGGTGTTGTGCCAAAAATTTGACACATAATAACAAACCAAAAAGATAGCATAAACTATGGGATCAAAATGGACTTTAAGAAAAAATAACATGAGACAATGAATATTTTTTTTTTCGAAACCATGACAATGAATATTCAATTCATCGAAAGTGTATAATTTGAACTAATTCAATAGTTTCAGGCGCATGTGAAAATGGTCCGCGGATGCAATTAATTTATTTTGTAAAGTTGTGATAGCTTGTGATGCTGCCTGCTGCTTTTGTAAATGAGATTCTTAAATTTAATCAGTAGGCGTAAAACAGTTTAAAAAATGGCCTTCTCTTCAATGTTGTCAAAAATCTAAGACAAATCAGGCGAAATTTCTTTCAGAGGGGAAAGAGGTTTTGATCAAATCGGTGGTACTGGCGTTACCTACTTACATTATGTTATGCTTCCAATTGCCACAAAAGCTAACGTCTAAGTTAACGAGTGCAATAGCAAATTTTTGGTGGAGTCCTAATGGAACTACACGGGGTTTACATTGGATTGCATGGGAAAAACTATGCCTACCTAAAGAGGAGAGTGGATTGAGATTTCGTTCTATCATCCCCTTATGGCTAAAAAGTTGAGATCTCCATCTTTCGGCTGGCGGAGTCTTTTCTCGGTAAGAGAGCTACTATATAAGGGGAGTCGCAAGTGTTTGAGGTCGGGGTATGAAATTGCAGTATGGAAATATCAATGGATACAAGATAGACTTCTTAGACCTGCACGGGGGCGAGGAAGGTTTTGGCACCTTAATCTGATGGTTAATCAATTAATTGACCCTAGTACCATGGACTAGCAAATGCCGATCCTTCGGGAATTTATGGACCCCGAGGATATACCAAGGATTCGTGGGCTAGAAATTAGTCCGCGCTTCATGGAGGATAATTGGATTTGGCACTTTATGAAGTCCGGGAACTACACGGTTAAATCAGGATTTCCATTAGCAAAAACGATTCAGAAAGGAGCGGAGTTGGAAGAAGTAAGGAAACCAAGTACCACAAAGTTGACGGCTCTTGTGTGGAGTATATTATGCCAAGCTAAAATTCAACACTTTCTATGGCAAGTTTTAACAAGATCTTTGGCGGTAAAATCAAGGCTACAAAAAAGAGGGATAGATGTCCAATGACATGTACAAAATGCGGTATAGAGGAAGAGACGGTTAACCATGTGTTGTTTAAATATCTGACAACTCGGAGCACGTGAGACTTACCGTCTTTTATTCTTCAATGGAATCAATTTCCGTATACATCAATTTTTGCAAATATGGATTTTCTATTTTGGCGAAATCCAAAATGCATGAATTTGACGGGGGAACATGAATTATTCCCATGGATCGCTTGGTTTATATGGAAGTCCAGGAATAAGACAATTTTCCAAGGGCTCAACATGGAACCGAGAGAAATACTCACGCAAGCGGTGAATAGTAAAGAATGGAATGAGGCGCAAAAGCAGAATCAATTCCATGCGGTACAATTCAATTGGACCCACCTACATTGAATTTATGTTGTAAGGTGGATGGATCATGGAAGGAAGTTGAACCTACTTCCGGAATCGGGTGGTTTTGTCATCAAGGTAGTCAACTAGTCTTATTAGGAGCTAAGGGGTTGAGACATCTACTTTCACCCCTCCTCTCAGAGATATAAATGCTTTTATGGGCAATGAATAGCATGTTGGAGATAAATGTGTCTTGTCAAAGTTTTGAGATGGATTGTGCCGACTTACTCAAATTTCCATAGTCATTGGAGGATTGGCTTGTGCTCATCCCAGCATATTTGAAGTGCTACGGGCTCAATTCCCTCATTTCTCCATCACGTTGATCCCCGCTCCTCAAATCTGAGAGCCGATTTTTTAACCCGATCAACTAGGTTTCGGTCTATTTATTTTTCTTATGTAAGCAACTTGGCTCCACTTTGAGTAACCAATAATGAGAATCTCATATTATTATATGTTTGGTAGTAAAAAAAAAAAAAAAAAAAAAACTGAAACAAATTATTATTAGTGTGGTTTGCCCAATTTTTAAGCTTTTAAGTTAAGTATATACCATTTTTTATTCCGGAAAAGATAATAAGAACTCAACCTTAAGAAATATAGATGGAATATTTTACAATCTACCCCTTTTTGCAAAAAACTTATAAAATCTACCACATTTTGAAATTTTTTGTATAGCACATTTTGGAGTCTAGTGAGTGTCAATTGACACAATTGCCTTTGACCATTAACTATCTATTTAATTTTCGTCCACAAAACCATGTTTGTCCACTGTTTCTGTTTACACCCACCGTCGCCGTCTTTGTCTTTGACCACCGTCAGCGCGTGTCCACGACCACCATCACTGTCGCCATCGTGCCCACGTCGTCTTGTCCACGACCATCGTTTCTGTCTCCGTCGTGGCCACCGTCGTCGTCACCGTTTTTGTACCGTCACGGTTTTTGTCTACAACCACCATAGCTGTCACCGCAACCATGTTTGTCCGCCATTTTTGTCTACGACTACCGTCTCCGTTGTGTCAACAGCCACCGTCATCGTCGATGTCGTGTCCACTGTCGTCGTTTGTCCATGGTCATCGTCTCCATCTCTATCGTGGCCACTGTCGTTTTCACCGTTTTTATCTACGACCATCATCGCTATCTATGGTCACTGTCTGCGCCGTATCCACAACCACCATCACCGTCGCCGTCGTGTCCACCATCGTCGTATTGTCCACGGCCATCGTCTCCGTCTCCATCATGGCCACCGTCGATGTCACTGTTTTTGTCTACGACACAGTCGCCGTTCATGATCATTGTTTTTGTCTACGATCATTGCCTCTTTCGATGTCTACGATCATCATCTCCGTTGCCACTATCAATCACCATCTCCGACATGATCTCTAGTACAATCTCTATTTTTTTCCGTTTTGAGAAAGAGAGAGAAGGAAAAGAGAAAGAAAGAGAAAGAGAAAGAAGATGATGTGTTCGTAAATTTGTCTTTTCAATTAAGGGGTATTGTAGATTTAGTAAAGGGTTTGGAAATGTGGTAGATTTTATAAGAAATTTGGAAAAAAAGTGATATGAGATATAATTTTCTCAAATATATATATATATCTATGAGAAATTCAGTAGAAATGAACAATTTATCTTAAGTAGTTCCTAAACTAGATCATAACGACACAAGATAGTTATACAAAATTTTGGGAGATTGGACCCGTTGTTTAAAGTAAAAAGGTAGTGACGTACAATAGTTGACCCTAGTTTAAGGTTTACAACTTGCTTTTGGTCAAAATCTGATTTGATAAACAAATATTTGGTAAAAGAAGCATACTTAAGAAGAAGCCATTAGCTTTCTCTGTTTCTTCTGGTCCCTTCGCTGATCACGCCGACCTGAACATGGGCAACATAGCAAGATCGTATAAAATACATGTTTGAGTTTCAACTTAGTCCATTACTGGACACACAATTATATCAGTGAAAGCAATTTATTAATATACCTATCTTCTCTTCCTTTCTTTTCTTCCTCAAGCTTGCTATATCGCGCCTCTTCTCTGCACTCTGGCCTTTCATGTTTATCATCTGAGCAAAACAACATCATTCATTGAGATATGTTCACGCAAAATGGGCATATAATTCACGATAGATCGATCCTTGAAGAAATATTTTTTAAAAAACTAAATACCTCGTTCCCACCAGCACGAAGGGCTTGAAGGGGCTCGATGCCGTTCTGGGAAACGACAACAAGCTTTCTTCTCTTTCTATCTCCACCAGTTTGCATTTGAGGTTGCTTTTGATTGGTCATCTCTGCTAACTGTTTCTGCAATTGAGGCGACATACCACGCTGGTACAAAACAAAACAAATATCATGAAGCTTTTTCTTTTTTTGGACGTCAAGTATGGAGGCTGTGTCCAAAAATGATAAGAGGAATAAAACTTACCCCAGCAAAGTAACGGCCAGAAAATTTTGTGGGCTGCATCTGACGTGATAAGAGCGAGCTAAGTTCCTGCACAATAAACCAGGCAGGTATCAAGATTTATTTCCACTAATAATTGCTCGTCTCTTCAGAGTAGTAGTGACCAACCTCCTGCAACTTTTTAAGTTGTGCTGACGTCGCTTTTCTCTGCCTAACGTTGTCCACTTTTTCCTCTTCACTTTCATCGTCGTCCAAGTCAAGTTCCATCAATTCAGCATGTTTTTCAATCCAGGTCCTGTCTACTTTCTCCTGTATAGCAGACACCAACGACAAATTAATGAACAAAGTTGAAAGTTAAGTACGCAACAGATACAACAAAACCATAGGATATAAATACATTCAGCAAACTGATGGAAGATATACCCGCGAGCCTTTCCGCTCAATCTGGTCTATTTGACGTGCTAGAGATAATCGCTTCTTCACCGCTGGTATATAAGAACTATCCAAAGGGAATACCTTTACGCTTTCCTGTAATCAAATACAAAGGACCCTACTTTAGCATTACACACGCATCAAATACAAAGTCTTTGAGGATATCTAAACTTTGATACCTTAGAGAATGACTTGCATAACGAGTAAAACTTTGATGTATCATTAGGCGCAATCAAAGCTATGCTGCATCCATCTGCGAATGCTCGAGCGGTCCTCCCACTTCTATGTACATACACCTATATGAATGAAAAGGCTAAGAGCTTGTAGAAATGTTAGCAAAGAAAATTTAGAAAACTTAGAGCGAGTCTTAGCTTACTTCTGCTGAATGTGGAAGTTGGTAGTGAATAATAGTCCGGACATTCTTAATATCAATTCCCCTTGCTGCAACATCTGTAGCTATGAGTATTCCATTTTCGCTTGCACGGAAGCGGTCGATTGCCTGTGACAAATAAAGACAGTGGAAAAGCAAAGACGCTTAGTAACATTTTCAAGCAATTATGTGTGAGCACTCAGGAGATAACAGAATGATATTTGAGTGTTTTGGCAGAAGAGAACCTTCAATCGCGCTCGCTGCTTCATATCTGAGAAGAGTTTGCAAACATCGATTCCAAGAATCTTTAAAAGCGCACAGATATGCCGCAAAGCTGCCACTGATGTACAGAAAACAATTGTCCGCCCTTGTCCATGGACGCTCAGAATATAATACAAGTAAGCATCTTTGTCCTCTTCTTCGCACCTATTTGATTGTTATATGATATCAATACTAAGAATACAGAGAGAAACTAAGTACCATCAGCTATTGAGTTCAAGCATGGTGTCCTCCAAGCAATAAAAAACAAACTTATTAAAAGCTCAAATGAAAAGCTTCAAAGTGGACATAGGCTAAATATAGTACTTACTTGATAAAAGATTCTTCAATCTTTGGTGCCAAAATAGCTGCAGTTGTCAGATCTACGATGGCAACGCTATCCCTCATTCCAGCACGTTCAGATAAAACCTCGATAGAATTCACTTCACCAGACGATGACTGCTTTGACTTCGAAGAGTTGCGCTTTAGCTTTTTACGGAAGTCTGAAGACAGTGCTATGGTAGCTGAGAAAACAAATGTTTGTCTTTTCTTCTTTGAGGCGTCAGGAACTGTGTCACTACTCTGAACAGCTTGCGTTTTCCCTTCACTTGGTTTATCTGTCACTGGAAGCAAGTCAATGATAGACTGCAGCTCCCGGAAATGCCCACTTTCAACCATGCGATCAGCCTCATCCAACACAAAGAAAGACAGAGAATGTAGCTGCCAAAGAGGATCAGAAAAACATGTAACCATTTAGACATACGTACAAATCAATTTTCAAGGAAACTGTACAGATTACAAACCAATTACTGCATTTAAGGACAAACCCAATGACTACACCAAAATCGAAATTCTTTTGATTAAATCCACATTTATACTTTTCATACCTCTACAAGATGCTTTTCTCCGGCAGACATAAGTTCCCATAACCTTCCTGGAGTTCCAACAACTATTTCTGGTTTTCCTCTCAGAAGTCTTTCTTGCTTCGCTGATGACATCCCACCAACAATAGGAACGACCCTGACGCCGAGATTTGTGGCAGCATTCTTAAGATGATCTGTCACCTGTAAGAAGAGAAAAGGTGTTTAAAAAAATTCCTTATGATGGAACCCACAAGTGAACAAAGAACAATAGCAATGTGATACCTGTAGAGCAAGCTCCCTAGTTGGAGTGATGATAAGAGCTCGTAAATAGCCATCTGCAGAATACTTGTGTGCTTCCTCTCCCTTCAATGCATACAATTTACCAACCTTCTCCCGCTCATCTAAGAGGCGTTGCAGTATAGGCAACCCAAAAGCAAGCGTCTTTCCAGACCCTGTCTCCGCAGCACCAATAACATCCTGTGGTCCAAATATGGAACCACACATGAATGAAATGTAAGTTATTATTGATAGAAAATAAAGCGGCAGGTCATGGTCTAACCTTTCCCTGAAATGCTGCAACAGTAAAACAAGCCTTCTGGATTTCGGTTGGCTCCTTGAATCCGAGATGGTATATTGACTTGATGAGTAGTGGATGAAGTCTCATCATACCCCATCCACCGTATTCCGCGGGAATCTCTTCTTCTTCTTCTTCTTCATCTAGCTCCTCCTCTACTTCATTATCCTCATCACAGCTAACTACTACAATTGATGATATATCATCATTATAATGTGACTTAAGATATATCCCTAACAATAACTGTCAAATCCAGACTAGCACCAAAAACTTAAAAAAAAAGAGTAAAAGAAACGCTAACCAGTAGTAGTGTCCTGATCCTTTTCGGCCTCCTTAACATTCTTGTTTTGCTTCTTCTTCTTCTTCTTTTTTTTAGTTTTCTTCTCTTTTATCTTAGGACTCTCCAAATCCTCGTTGTTTATACCATCTTCTTCTTCTTCTTCTCCTTCATTATCTTGATCTTCCCCTTCAACAGTCTCTTCATCACCATCACCATCACTGTTTTCTGGAGCTTGTTTCTTGGACTTGAACTTTGTCTCTATTTCTCCATTTTCAGGCACAGGAACATCCAAATTGTAATCAGCTCCATCAATCTCCTCAAGTGAAAGAAAACCTGACCAGAACAAAAAAAAAAAAAAAAGTAGAAAGTTTCAGACTTTGAGCCAAATCAACGAGTCCATACACAAATTTGACAAATTCCAAGCAGTAGTTTAACCTCCGTCGAGCTCATCTGAGCCAGCAAAGAGAGTGGAGAAGGTTTCGCCATCGTCGCCTTCTCCGATTGGTATAGAAGAGCTCCACGGAAGTGAATCCATACGTTCCACCTCTTCCTCTCGCTTTCTCTTGAATTTCTTCTTCGCCATCGAGGAAGATTCTTTTCTCACTGTAGCCATTGTTAGCAGTTAAGCTGAGCTCGATAAGTTCTCAAAAAAAGGTTTAAGAATCTTTGGCCTCGGCGTCTCGTTGGCAAAGACAACAAGTTACATAAACCCTAAATCAGAACCAGACGCAATAGTATATAATCAAACCACTGTTTCGGTTCGATTCGGTTAACTCTAATTAATATAACCGATTAATTTGCTTCGGACCGGGCCCAGTCACTTGGAAAAATGAAAACTGGAAATAACCGATTAATTTACCACAAATAACCGATTAACTTTTCGATGTTTGATTCTTGCCTTGGTACGTACCATCATAATACAATTCTAGCATAGACTATGATTGATGAAAATCAATAATAATAACTCTTCCTGGTCTAGTTTCAAAATGTATTAGTTTTAAGATTTCCATATTTAGATTCTATCAAACTCAGTAACCATTAAAACAAAAAAAATCAATCCGGAACAGAGTCATTGGATCGACGATGACGATACGAACGTTGGATTCGAGAAGAGAGACATAGCGATCAAGAACAGAAATCACAGCTTCGAATTCCGACACTTGTTTCTCGATTGCGTCCATCTGTCCCACAAATTCATCCAAACCACCACTTTTGGATTTCCATCTGCTCCGTGAAAACTCTAAGCCCAGATGCCACGTCACCCAAATCATCCTACTCCGAAGCAACTCTCATATTCATCTTCTCCAATTGATCCAGTTCATTGTTCGTTTCCTAATCCAACCACCATTGTCCAATTCCAGATCTGCCTGAGGGGAACACAATATAATCGAAAATTTTGCGGGTTTTTCTAACCTGGAGCTCAGATTTTACCATGGATGATACGTTCGTGAACAAAATCTGAAGCGATTCAGCTAAATCATCCGCCATAGATTAGATCAGACCGATTCTGGTTTAGAAACAAGGAAGATGGAGGACACGTGATAGTCACGTGACAAGTCAAATATTAACTTGGGCCTTCTTTTATTCTTCTGAAGCCCGTTAGGTTTCTAATAGCAAAAACAAAAAAACAAACAAGAACCCAGTTTCTTTAATTTTAGTCAGATTTTTTTTTAACCTTGAAAAATTAACAATATACATGTTGAAAAAACATTCTCGGATATAGAATTATATTTTTCATGTGAAATTTTTGGTACTTTAGATAAGTTTAACATAAATTTGAAATAATTTATTTAATAGTATTTTTGAATTTGGGATACTACATCGTACAAGGTAACTTCGAAAACCAATGATAGATGGAGTTGTTTTCCCATTACCGATCTGAACCCACATTCCTTGTTTTAGTAGGCCTTTACTTGCTTGGATCGATCTCCAATTGTCACACATCGAATGTAAGAAACTCGATGTATCATGGTATCTTTTTTGTATAACAAGTTTGTTGGATTCTAATAAATTTGCTATGTTTTTGTTTTGCGAGGAATGATGGATTAAAATTATGTAAATCTCTAACTCCAAAGTCAGATTTCCTTCTTTGATATGGGCATTCGCTTTCAAGCTACCCAAAAGATATCCACCAAAACTCGAAAAGTAAACTATCAATACGTGAACAAAAACAATACTTATGAACTAATCAATGATATTCGTTACTCCAAAAAAATATTTCTTTTAAAACCCATAAAACTATATGTCAAAATTACTAATTACTAAATATGTATTATATACACAAATGTGAATGTTTTTTTCAGTTCTAGACATTTAGAATAATAAAACTAGTGTAGTATATACTTTAGATAGTTTCCTACATAATGAATTTGAAGCCATTTGTTTATTTCTCTGTTGTCGATATTTTTCTGTTGAAAGCTGTTGTCGATATTATTGCACGCTTTTAGCTTATCATTATTGTTAAAGTGAGAACTGATTAGCATTAGCATGCAATTTGAGCATTGATTACTGATTAGTGCTAATTTAAAAGTAGTTCAACTATATTGACTCTTATTTACAAGGGAAAATTAAAGAAATACAGCAAATAAAAATAAAAATTAAGAGAATACACCATAAATTTTATAATTAAAAATATACACTTTCTTTGTCTTTATTACCCTTCAACTGAAAAACAAAACTCGACCAAAATTTTGACGGTGAGAGGAAAAACACTTTTTTCCGGCGAAAAATGGTTTATAGAAACGCTCTCTTTCTCTCGACCGAGGTCTCACCACCGGAGATTTATCATTTCTCATCCCCGATTTACCTCGGACAATCGCTTCTCGTGGGTCATTCCAAGTTTATGCGACTCATTTCACTCAGTTTTTTCAGCTTTTACTCATCGCTGATTACTGCGCTTATTGCCAAGATATTGATTGTTTCTTGAGTCTCAAGTTTCAAGATTTTGCTGCATTTGATAAGGGAATGTGCTCTTATTCCTATAACAATTTAATCTTCACGACTTCGCCAACCAAAGTCAACGACCATTGACTAAGTCTCAGATTTCCTTTGTGCCTCATGGTTCGGACTTGGAGTGTAGTGGTGATAAGTCTTGGAAGTTTAGTCCACGGAAGTATTATTCGAAGAGGAAACAGATCAACAAAGGAGGATGATGTGGCAGTGAAAGCAAAGTCGTTGGAAATTGGGTATGTATTTGTTGATACGTAGAGTTCAATCAATGATCTCTTTTCATTTATGTAAGCATCGCAAGTTTTGTAATCTCCTTTTATCTGCAAGAAATTTGTAGAAGATAGTTTTGACTATATCTCTTTAATGAACTACAAAACATTGTGTATTTACTTCACTCTCTATGCAACCAACAAAAAAAAGACTAAAAGCTCAAACATACATTGAATTTATGACATTCTTAGCAAGGACAGATTAAAACCAACTCGTGGAGGATTCTTCTATTTCGTCCATCCTAAGCCTTATTTGGGTATGCTTTGGGTTTAGGTTTCACTTCGATTTCGTTTAACGTTTCTTACAAATATAACCTCTGGTTCCTGCCAGCAAAACCCTCACACACAGACCCAGTCATAGAAAATTACAACCTGAAACCACGTATCTCTAAAGCAGTCTTTTCAAAGGTGGTTTAATTATGAAACTTTCGGGTTTGAGTTACAAGATTACAACCAGTTGGAGAATTTATTTGTTTGTCATCATAACCAGTAAGACCAAGTAGCAGCGTATGAGCGTTTATATGAATCTGAACGGTATAGATATTGATTCTTACCTAAGAAGAGCTGTTGCAAGAAATTTTTGAATTAGGCCCATCCAAGTTTGTAGTCGGCTCATCTGTTGAAGCCATACCTCAACACTACAAACGCAGATTCGAATAAAGAACACAAACGTACCAAACTGAGGTGAAATCTTCGATGAAAATCAAGTTTGTCGCAATTTTTACAATGATCAAAGAGATCGATTATCAACAACGATTCATGAAATTGAAGCGATTAAACAACGAAAACTCACCCGAATCTGTTGATTTTGATCGGGTTTAAAACGTCTCCTCAAACTTTAGCTGCGAGAATCAAAGAATATATATCACAGCGAATGCATCTCCAATCACCGGAAAACCAATTTTGACGGGAAAAAAAAAGTGTTCATTCTTATCACCGTCAAAATTTGATCTGATTTTGTTTTTCAATTGAAGGGTAATAAAGACAAAAAAAAGTGTAGATTTTTAATTATAAAATATATATGGTATATTCTTTGGTGTAGTTCCTTAATTTTCCCTATTTAGAATCTTAAATTTTCTTAAGAACCAGTAATTATCATGGAAGCTTGCCGTAATTTATGGCTAATTCTTTTCGCATGACTTGAAATAATATGTTTCAACATAAATGGTAACTTGTTTTTTTTTGCAACTAAGTAGTAACATTTTATATGCAATAGGAAGTTTATATATTATATACTATATGTTGACTATTGTGATCACGACGAATAAAACAAAAGATTTGAGAAAGAACGTAAATGTGAAAGAAAGAAAAACTACGGAGTGTGGTCTCCACCACAACCACAAAAGGAATCCGAAGAAATTCTCAACAGAATCCAAACCTTTCAACATCTCCACAACTTTTTTTTTTTGGGTGAATAACATCTCCAAAACTTTAACACACCCTCTATCTCTATCTTCTTTTCGGAATACTTTTTGCTAAATGGTAAATATTTCATTATCAATGAAAACGTTATAGGTTTACATTCGAAAAACGAAAAACCTAAGATTATGCGCTCATGGCAAAAAAATTAAAACATGAACACATATTACAAAGACGGTTTTCAGTCTATCACTCGACATCACCAAAGGCGATGGGGCAGATGAAGTGATGACGATGTTGGAGTTGCAAAACCAGACCAATACGCAAGATAAGAGAACTAAGGCAAGAGAGCACACTCAAGACACCAACGCAAAATCTACCAAACAACCAAGTGCTAGAAGCCGTTCACCTGAAGTCCAAAGCTGAGCCGTCAACGGTCTAGAACCCAATGCTCCCGATCACTTATCCCTATAGGCGAAACAGGAGGGAACCGAGGACCAGAACCATGAGCTATCTCAGAGAAGAGACCGCGCAAACAGTATATGGACGTAGGAGCTCACTCTACCAACATCTTTGGCTAGCACAGAGCTAAATAAAGTCAACCAAACCTCACCTACGAACATAACCATCGTACTAGCTCCTCTAGACCTACCCTAGCGGATGACTAAACAATATGGCAGGAATGTTGCCTCATCTATACATCAACAATCCAGCAAGAAACCCAACACCAAGGCTCGAAAACAAAAGCATCAATACTAGTAATACATGAGATGCGACCTGAGGAGAAGCTAGGGAAGTCACCACCGGTGACCAAGCCAAAACTAAGACACAAATCTGCATTTTTTGAACAGGGAAAACGGACCAAACACAACGAATCTTCACACTCGAGAACCATTAGACTGACCGGAAGAACCTGGAGCTGTCTTCACACAGATTAATCGGAGAGGAACAATCAAATTCACCGAGCCTATCGTCAAGACAAGAGCCAACCACAATCCAAGAAAGATTGCTCTGAGAACCTAGTCTTGAAGCAGCTCGATTAAGAGATCGAATTGGCAATAAAGGCGAAACTCCACCACCAAAATCTCACAAATCAAAGAAAGCAATGGACCAAAACTCATCTTCAAGGTGGAGATGACAGATGCGAAATCTCCTAGGCCGACTACCGTCCTCAAGCAGAGGCCACGAACGGAGATGAAACCCAAAAACCACCGGCGAGGAAGGATGAGCCGTGACGGAAGAACCAAGACACGTCCTGGTAGAGGCGAATCCAAATGGACCAAGAGTCGAGACCACCATTAGACGCTGCACCAATGATGATCGAAGAAAACTCAGTCGCCGGAAAACGCTTGGGAAGAGCCTGATCTACAAAGTAGATCTATGCCGAACGAAGTGGGTGACGCAAGTGAAGGGAGGCAGCCGTTCTTTCGTCAACAGATCTTGCCATCGCCTAGCTCAAAACGTTGAGAGAAGAAACCCTAGCACCAATAAGCGTGGCCATCACCCACGGCGGAGCTCTCCTCCACTCATCATGAAAACAGAACAAAAACTAGTAGAGCTAATGAAATCAAGCGGCACGGATCAGAAAATCAGATAGGTGGGAGGAGCCCTCTCACGGGACCGGGCGGATCCGGTCACTGGAGAGGTGATCGGAGACGAAGAGAAAAAAAACTTTTTCTGGTTTGAGAGAGAAATCGCAACGCTTCTTACAACATCTTTTTCCGAATACTTCGGTTTCTACAAATATTTTTTCTTTGCGTATATACAAGGAGTTAGTAAGGATGTTTATTGTGTGTCAAAATATCGTAGTCATCTTCAAAACAGTTGAACTAACTATGCTTGTTTTGAACTAAATCGGTTGACCAAATTAGGAAGTTTAATTTGGTTTGTCAACTCTCATTATGGATTTTCAGCCAGGTATCGATATATTTGTCGGTTCATAATCATTCAATTACATACAAAAATTCAGCACGGCCGGTTTCTCTGTTTCACATAAGTGTTGTTTTCAGACCAATTGTTTTTCTTCTTTTTTTTGTGAGCATTATGTGTTTCGTTACTTAATAATTGGGATTAGTAGATTACATAAGTTCATACTACAATACATGAAATCATTATAAACAAAAGCTGAAGAAACAACATAATTATATAACATCGAATCAGGGAAACATTCCAGATGCGTCAGTATAAGTCTCACGGCTAGAACAAAACGCATAAATTTGGTTAGGCCAAACGCAGAAATTTGATCACTTTGAACAGTGACGTTGAAGGATTACCCATATTTTCAAATTTTATTAAGACGAAATTAATTGAATCTTTTGGCCTCGTACAAGCCGCTACACAAGAATATAAGTTGGTTAAGAGATTACTCGAATTTGGTTCTGAAAATGAGCTTGCTCTCAATGAGAGCAGAATTGGTGGAATGGTTTTCTTCACGAATGGGAAAGAGTATGAGTGAGATATCTCCCAAATGGAGGAAATTACATGATTTGAGAATCCAAAAAAAATATTTTTCTCACAGAAGAGAAGCCAACAAGCTCAAAAACATATAAATTTTTTGAAATTCTTAGATATAGGTCACATATTATATAAAGTATACTTAAAGCCTTCAAATGCACAATAGGCCAACCCCACTAACAAGTTTCAATCTTGTTCAAACGCTAGCATGTTGAAGACCGTGAAGATGTTCGATTGTTCATTAGAGGGGACGTTGTCGCATTTGACGTTGAGGGACGTTATAGCAATAGATACCAAACCCAGATGCAATAATGGGATTCACAACCTTAGAGGATTGTCTAGAGAATGACGGTGACATGTGCGAGGGATAGGCGTTGCAATTTACATGAGATCTCAACGAAAGAGATAGTTGTGCAAACGTCGATGAGTTAGGTGGGAGTCGAGGATAAGAATCAAAGATAAACCTGGTTAGAGACAGTGAATCCGACAAAGAGCAAAGGATTTGATGGCGAAGAAGTAGTTATTGCATATAAGGGCAGAGCTTGGAAAGATGTTGCCGGAATCCGTGGAGAACGACAAAGAATAACGCAAATTAACAAGGCAGAGTATGCCCAGAAATGTCTCGTGGGTAACAACGGTAACCAACAAAAGTTACAAGGAAGAGAGAGACAAACATCGGTAAGAGTTCATCTTGTTGAAGCAATAGAGCAGCTTCCCGACTTTCATGCTTAGGAGGGTTTCTTGGGCCGTTCATAGCCTTTTCCTTTTAATTATTGAAAAAATTGTCTTAATTACAATTTATTGGAAAAACTCTTTCAAAAAAAACTTTATTCCCAATTGCCATAATTTTAGCTTCTCGTGGAAGTACAATGATTGTTATATCCTTCACTTTAAATCATTATAAATGATGATGTTGTGTCTGTTTTTAGTCCACCACCACAACTTGTCCACCGCCTCTGGTTATGTTTGTCCTTCGGAGTCGTTATGTCTGTACATTCGGAGACTATGTCAACCATTGTCTTTGGCATCGTTTCACCACCGTCTCCGTCTATGTTTTTGTACACTGTTCACGATCTCTGTTTCGTCCACCGTTCACAGTTTTATCATCTCTGACTATGTCTGCCACCGTCGACCACTGTTTCTGTTTTAGTCGACTGTTACGATCTCTGTTTTTGTCTGTTGTCCATTGTTTCTATCATTGTTTCTGTTTTACTCCACAGTCACGTCTTCGTGTTGGTCCACCATCCCGTCTCCGTCTCCGGTAAAGTTTTGTCTCTGACTCAGGCCCGTGGCCACATATAAATAAAGGAGACTTTGGCCTATGGCCCCATTTTTTTTTTGAAAGGAAGAGGCCATAATTTTGTTATTACACCACCATTAGTAATTAAATATTATTTAACTTTTTGTTGATCAAAATATTTAACCTAGAGTCATTAGAATATAAATTAATTAAAACTTTTGAAAGTTGAAAATAAACAAAGAAAACAAAACTAGGGTAAAACTTTGGCCGCTAATCTCTTTCAATTTTTTATTATTAGAGAAATCAATTTTTTTTTGTCATTTCCTACCATTAACAAGAACACTACCAATTGGTAAGTAATCTCTTCATTATAATTATGTTCATCTAACATTAGTTTTGTTTCTTTTATCTGATTAAGACTAATCCAAACATGACTTGGAATTTAATAAACAAAATATGACTATAAATTTACAGATTTAATAGTTTATAGATTTGATAAAATCTTATCTTCGCTAAAGTATGTCACAAGAGAGATTGAGTGACTTGGCTATCTTGTTTATCGAAAGAGAATTGGTGAAAAATATTTCTTTTGAAAGTTTGGTTAATGATTTTGTTGTAAAAAAAGGAAGAATTTTTTTATTTTAGAATTAGTTTTTTTTTTTTACTTTCGTTTCTTTAAATGAGATGATTATTATTCATTTTATATAAATTATGGCAAAAATTTTTAGTAATGAATCTCGCATCCGGCCTCCATATACCTAACCACGCCTCTGCTCTGACTCCATCTCCGGCCACCACCATCGGTCATCTTGAGAGAGAGAGAGAGAGAGAGAGAGTTCGATTTTTGAGAAAGAGAGAGAATGTATGGTGTGGAGAAATGGGCAAAATGTAATTTTGATTCCACTATAAGACAAAATTATGGCATGTGGGCAAAACAATTTTCAGAAATGACAATCTTGAAAATAATTACAAATAAAATGGCACATTTTTTAATTTTTTCTTATTTATTTTATTTTCTATTATAAAATCTTTGTTAAATTAGAAAAATATCATTTCCACTTATAACCCATAAAGTGTGTAAAAACAAACATCTCAAAAGTCAAATCATTATTATAAAGGGAATATTTTAGAATCTACCACTTTTTCAAAAACCCTACAAAATATACCACAATTTGAAGTTTCTTATATTTGAATACCACATTTTGTCTTTTAGTAAGTGTCAATTGACACAATTGCCCTTGACTTTCATCTACTATCTATTTAGTAACATCCGCAAACCAATTTTGGGAAATGGAAAGGGGTATCGATCGACACCAATGTTTTTTTGTTAGAACCAGTTCGGTTTTTAATCGTTCGGTTTGCGTGGTTTGGGTCCGGAAACCCTAGAAGCTGATATAAAACACGTTTTGGCCGTGCATCCTCGGGAAAAGAGGCAAAAAAACGTGCTCATAAAGACAAAAGAGATTGTGAGTGAGTTTTGTTGATTTTGGATCATTTTAGTGATTGATTGTCGTTCTTAGATTGTTATCGATATTTCTAGCGTGAAATCTGTGGATCGTTGTGTGTTTGAGATCTGATTTTATGGTTGTTCTCATTCTCTATTTGATCCGCCCAAATCCTTTCCTGAAAATCTAAGGTGAGTGCGTGACCGTGGTTTATCTCGGATTTGGATTTGGATGTTGATTGATTGATTTTTCGATGGAATTGATATTGTGTTCTTTCATTGTTGTTGGATGTATTTTTGTGTGTATGTGTGGTAATGTTTATCGATGCAGATGATCCCTTGATGAACCGGAATCGAGCCAAGTGAGGATAGGCTCGATTTTGCGTTCTGCGATGGAGTGTCGATCGACACCTAGTGGAAGTGTCAATCGACACACCTTCTAGTCTCGTCCCGATTGACACTGTGGTGGTGTGTCGATCGACACAAACTTCTGTATTCGAGTATCTGGTTGGTCTAATATCGATCGACACCGTGGTGGTGTGTCGATAGACAAAGGCTTCGTGTTTTGATAACTGGTTTGTTCATTTTATTGTATCCTTATCGCAGTAAATTGCTAGTTGTTTTATGTTGTATCTTGGCATTCATTATCCTGTGTATATAACCTGTTGATTTATGACCGTCTCACTAAGTATTTATGATAATACTTACGCATCTCGTTTTTCCATGTGATGCAGGTAAAAATAAAATGTGATCATGGAATCATGGCAAGGAGAGGAGGATGGTTTAGGGTCTCTTTTATGTTATGTGTTTTTGGAACTTAGAACCTAGTGTTTAGGTTGCTAGTAGTTCTTTAATTGGTGTTTAAATTGTTAAACTGATTGATTGAATTATGGAGTCATCGGCTTAAATTGATTCTGTATTTTTCCACTGGTTTGCTTGGTTTATTGGTTGATAACTAATCTTTGATAATTGGTATTTATGGAAGTACTTAATTCGGATTAAAAATAAAAAAAAGTTTGGTTATTAATTTTATATTTAGTCTTCGTTCACAAAACCATGTTTGTCCACCGCATATGTTTACAACCACCGTCGTCGTCATGTCCGCCGTTGGCATCTTGTCCACGCCCATTTTTTCCGTCTCTGTCGTGGTCACCGTCGCCGCACCATTTTTGTCTACGATCACCGTCACCAAAACTCTTTTTGTCTACTATGGGCGATGTTGTTCACGGCCAACGCCTCTATTCATATCCACCGTCTACTGCCACAGTCACCGTCGTCGTTGTGTCTACCATCGTCGTCTTGTCCAATCCTATCTTCTATGTCGTCGTTTTGTCCACGAGCATCGTCTCCGTCTCCGTCGCGGTCAGCGTCACTGTCACCATTTTTGTTTACGACCACCATCGCCGTCACCGTCACTGTTTTTGCCTACGATAGGCGACGTCGTTCACGGTCACCGTCGTTATCAACCACCGTCACATTTTATCCACGATCATCGTCTCCGTCATTCTATATCCGTCTTGTCCACCGTCGTCTTTATCGCTGTTCACGATCAATGTTTCCGTCGCCGCCGTTTACAACGATCATCTCCAGCACCATATCCATTTTTTTCCGATGGAACTTTAACATAGAGAGAAAGAAAGAGAAGGAGAAAGAGGAAGCAGAAGAAAGAAAAAAAAGAAGAAGAGAGGTTAATTTAGTAAACTAATATACACTAAAATCCAAAAGTGTGCTACAAAATATAAGACATATGAATATGTGGTACATTTCGTAAGAATTTTGGGTAAAAGTGGTATCACTTATAATTTTCTCTATTATAAAGCTATAATAAAAGAACTTAATTTTTTGGACGAAAAAAAAACAAAAACACACCTCATCTTAATTTTAATACGTGAAAATGTCAAAACGATAGATGCAAAAAGATATCTCTTTTGATGAATAAAATATTGAGAAATTTGCTAAAATAATACAAATTGAAATGCACAATGTCCCATTAGGATTTTTCCACTTTAGAAATGTCCCATTAGGACTATGAAATTTTAAATCCCAAATATGTCCTTAATTATTTATTTTTTAAATACCTATATTAGTTTAAAATTCAAATTAGGAAAGTAAATAAAAATCATTAAATTCATAAAATCTTAACTGAAATTATGAAAATCTCCTCTTATATTTACGGGACATTAGAAAAAAGTCTGAAATTTTATGAAAATTTTATTAATATATATTTTAATAATAAATAACTAAATAATAAAAAAACCCCAAATTACTTCTCAAATCCCTAAAATCTCTTTTCTCTGTCTTTGGTTTCATCGTTGCGACGCCGTCTCCTTCAACTCACTGGATTCCTTGAACTCACCGGATTCTTTTAACTCACCGGATTTTGTCCGGCGAATGTGTTCTCTCCGCCGTTCGTCCTCTCCACCGTAACTTCTCTTTTGTTTGTCCGCCGAATGTGTTCTTTCCGCCGTTCGTCCTCTCCACTGTAACTTCCATCTCCTGCGAAGCCAATATATTTGAAAGTAATACTTTCATAAGGTAATTCAAAGTGAGTAACTTTAATTCCGATTATATGATTGATTTCAAAAGTTTGATTGTGCTAACCGATTCGATTTTTGTTTCTTGTAGATCGATTTTTTCCTTTGTAATCACCTTTAGTTTCTTCTCATTACCAAGTTTGTTGAGGTACATATGTCTACTTTAGTGTTGTGTTTTTTGGAATTATTTTGCATGTTCTTTCTTCTCTTCTTTTGAATCTTTGGATGTTATCTCTTTTGCATGTTCTTCATTCTATTCTTGTTTTGTAAATGTCAGCTTACAACATTGTTTCTTTCTCTGTTTTGTACCAGCAGTTATGGAAGACAATTTTCCGAGAAGGATTTTTAGAGAAGGTGAAGAACCGGAAGTGGATAAGGTGAACAATAGCTGTAGGACTTCTATTCTAAAATTAGTGAAGAATCGGCTCCCGACTGAATATCGAGATGTTAAGGTTGATCCTGTTTTCAGTCACATTATGGCTATATACGATAGTGGGTTAGCATACTCAGCAAGACTCATACATAGCTTTATGTGTAGGAAGCTTGATACAACCAAGCTTCATGAGTTATGGTTTGTCTTTGCAAGGAGACCTCTTCGGTTTTCGATGCAAGAGTTCTATGACTGGTTTGAAGTGTGAGAAAGTAGATGATCCATGATTTGGTCAGTATGTTGATGATGGTGGTTTTTGGAGTTTAATGATAATAAAATCAGTATGCAACTCATTAGACAGAAGCATTTACATAATTGTCATCAGTGGAATCGTGTAGATAGACTGAGGTTTGTGTATGTGTGTATTATTGGCGGTTTGTTATTCTCCATGGATGAGAAAACTGCTATTCCACACAAGTACATCAAATTGGTAATGAATCTTGATAAATTGCGGTTGTATCATTGGGGTATTGACTGCTTTGACCATCTCCTAGTTCAAATCAAGGAAAAAGAACCGAAGTTGACGCAGCCCGATAACTATACCTTGCATGGCTTCTCCTATGCCTTGCAAATTGGATAATGGAGGCTATTCCTGAGATAGGAAAGATAGTAGGCAAGAAAAAAGTTGCAGATAGGGTAGTCTTTCCAAGATGTTCAAACTGGTCAGGTTCTGCTGTGCTCTCCTACCCTGAAATCAACCATCTTGAGGCAACCTTTGAATTGAATGTGAGTTATTTATACTTTTTATTTATTTTAGTTTGGACTTTGATTATTATTTCAGTTTTGTAATTGATATTAAGAATGATTTCTATTCCTTTCTTGCAGGATGTTTTGCATGCATTCATATTTCATACCGGCGATAACAATATTGTCAAAGTTGTTGAGTTTAAGAGGGCTGGTGAAATGGAAGATGAACGAGTTGAACATGTTATTGAGCTCATCAGAAATGGAAAAGAATGGACTGATCACATATGGGAAGTTGTGGTGGAAGACCAAGCTGGTGTGGCTCAGGCTGTGGAGGTTGACCTTGAGTCAGAGAATGCGGCTGCGACAGAGAATGACGATGCGGTTCCAGATATATCTACTCTTAATCCAGAGGTGAATTATGCCTCTTCTTCAATGAAGGGTAAGAAAAGAATTTGTGATGTTGGTGCAGAGGAAAGGAAGCGAAAGGTGTTGTGTGGAAGATCAATGAAAAAATATGTAGCTGTCACTGATGAGATGAAGACCTTCATCAAAGGTTTGTTTGAGGAGTTTGCAATTAATGTGGAGGGGAGGATTCAGAGAGAGATTGGTTCTTTGGAGGAGAAGCTTCATGCAGAAATTAGTTCTCGGTTTAGCGTACTTCACAACAAGAATAGAGAGCTCAGGGAGTTGGTAACAAGTGATCAGATGTCTAAGACTAGAGAAGAACCGTCTACAAGCACTAGAGTTGCGGCTGGAAGCACAAGGAGCAAAGCAAAAGTCTCTAAACCTATAACTGCATCCACAAGGAACAAAGCTCAAATCTCTACACCTGTAGCTGCAGCCACAAGGAGCCACTCTCAGTCTGAACAAAATAAGGTAAAAAAATGACCTTTAACTCTCTGGTTTTCATATTTCATCTCAATGTGTGTTGTAAAATGTTAAGCTTGGGATGTGCTATTTATGTAAGTCAGATTAGAATATGTAACCGGACTACTGTTATGTTTTTTGTTTTTGTCTTTGTATAATGCTTAAGTGCGTAACTATGTAAAATTTGGTTTTTGTAATATACTTGGTTTCATATATAATTGTGTAATTTCTTGTGTTATATTGCACTAGCAGGCTATTAAAATAGAGAAGGTGGCAGACCTTAACAACAATTTGGAGAATCTATATGACGTTGGACTAAGCCAGACATTTGATAGTCACAGTAGGGTAGGTACTCAAGACATTCTCCACAAAACCATGGAAAATCTGTCACAATAATCAGTGGTTAACGGTTTCGATACCACACCCTCTACATCGAAACCTAGAGAACAATGGAAGAAGCTTGAGTTGAAAGATTGGGACGACGGCGTCTACAATGAACATGATGCTCCATTGGTCCTTTATAGAGCAGAAGATTGTGACAAGCTTTTAAAATGGGGACAGTCTAGAACGTGAGTTCATTATATTCTTTTTTTATGTATAATTGATAACTTGTTTTATTGATAACTTGAGCTGCAAACTTATTGCTTTTCATTGCAGGAACTCTATTCTTGCATTCGGGCCAACTATTTTCAGCTATGAATTAGCTGACAGGTTTTTGACACACAAATGGTTGCTAACAGAGGTAATTGATTTTTTATTTACAATTCCATAAACTTGTATCAAATGTGTACATAGTAATTCAGTTTGTTGAAATCATTTTTTCAGGATATGGATGCGGTCATGTACTTATTACGGGAGAAGACATCTTTGGGACATTGGGACGTAGGTCGTGTTGGTTTTATGTCTTGCAATTTTTACAACCATATCACCAATGCACACAAACAACTTCAAAGAGAGAAGAGACGTTTTGACTTGAGTCCTATTCTTCTTGATTACGGTTTAGGTGAATTACCGGCTCATGGAAGAACCAGACAAGTTTGGGATGTCAACGTCGATCGTATATACGTGCCTTACAATGTCCGTAATAACCACTGGATTACATTGTACATCAATTTCAAAGAGAGGTCAGTTTTAGTCTTTGATTGTAACAATGGGACACGTAATATGGCTTTGAAGGCATTTCAGGAGATTATTCCACGGATTGTCAAAGACGTTCAGTCACCGACAGACAACAAAGAGATGAAGATCGCAGCGTACTCAATCAACTATGTCAAAATGCCAGAAGGACTTAACATGGACAACAATCAATGTGGTCCGTACGCGTTGAAATACATGGAGTGCCACCTACTTAGAATAGACTACTCGGTGCTTGATGATGAAAACATCAAATGGGCTTGATTTAAGCTTGTGATTGACATGTTTCTAGCCTCACATGATCCAGTGTTTATTCAGCGGATGTCAAAGTATGTGTCGCCTAAGACGCAAACTGATCCAGATATTGTAGAGTTAGTATGAGATTTATTCGTCACCGTACTTTATGTTTTAGGATTTGTTTCCTTTTTTTGTATTCACTTTTGGATTTGGTTAATGATTGAAACCTTGCTTCACTTTTTATTGACACTGCCATTTCATTGCACTTTGATTAGTCCTGGGATTTCGGGTAAGCGGGTAGGGTCGGGTCGGGTATTTCGGGTATTTCGGGTATAGGTGTTTAGAATCCATTAGGGTATTTGAAAATTTCGTGTCGGGTTCGGGTAGGGTAGGTTCGGGTTCGGGTCGGGTTTGGGTTTTAAAATAGGATCCATTAGGGTAATTTTTACCAAAAATACTATAAAAAAAATACAATTTTTTAGCTTTACCCTAATTTTTTTTGGATTTACTATGTTTTAGTTATTTTTATACAATATTTTCCAAAAAAAACTCCGAAAATGACTAAAATTCTATGAAAGTACCCGATTTTTTTATGTTTCGGGTAAGTTTGGGTTCAAGTTTGGGTTCGGGTTCGGGTCGGGTTTTTTGGGTATAGGTGTTTAGAACCAATTAGGATATTTAAAAATTTCGGATCGGGTTCGGGTAGGGTATTTTCGGGTCGGGTCGGGTACGTCGGGTTCGGGTTTTAATCCCATGCCTAATTTTGATGTTTCTTAACAAACCTGTGTTAAGTATTTGTATGTGTTTTTGTATTCTGGTAGAAAATAGTATTTTTGTATAGACAATGAAGCTTAACAGATTATTAAACACAACACAATTGGTTACAGACTACAAACAAAACATTTAAGTCCCGAGTTCGAGTTCTAATATACCCATTTTTTACTATGTCTACAATTTCCACTACAATGATCCCTATGTATTGTTTAATCAACGAAAACGACCATATTATAACACACAGCTCAATTGGCTACTCACATTTAAGAAATTCATGTCAATAATGGGGGCATCTGGTTCGAGGCCCACTTGTGGCACTTTTTTCTTTTTTTTTAAAAAAAAATGGTAATTTTCAACATTTCCCCTTTTTTAAGAATTTCAAACCCTAAGTAGCTTGTTTCTTTACTAATCATTTGTCGAAACCCCAAAACTCTAAAAATAGTAACTTTATACTAATCAATTGTCCAAACCCCAAAACTCTAAAAATATTAACTTTCAACGTTTTCCCCTTTTGAAGAATTTCAAACCCTAAGTAGCTTGTTTCTTTACTAATCATTTGTCCAAACCCCAAAACTCTAAAAATTGTAACTTTCTACTAATCATTTGTCCAAACTCCAAAATGCTTAAATAGTAAATACACATCTGGGATTCGAACCAGAGACCTCAATTGATATAGGGGTTTTAAATTGTGTCATGTAACCGATTTTGCTGTGTGTAATAATCTGTTAGACTTCAACTTTAAAACACTATATACGTAAAGAAATATTAGTTACCAAAAACGCAAAACTAAATCCCTAAATACCTTTTCTCCATCTTCGATACCGTGAAGATCTCCGAAGGTATTACAATTTCCGTGGATCTCCTGTTAATCGATTCCTAATTTTCTTTCTGTAACTAGATTTCCAATACTGAGTGTTGAATTCATTTTGATTTTGATTTCACTGTGTATTTTTGTAGAAGTAAATCCCTAAATACCTTTTCTCCATCTCCGTCGTGTCGCAAGATTTATTGTCCACGACGTGTCCTCCTCTTTGTCGTATCTCAATCGTTCAATTCTGAAGATCTCTGAAGGTATTACAATTTCCGTCGATCTCCAATACTATAATTTTTTGTAGGCATGAGTAGTTTATCATGATTGTTGTGATTTCTAAAAATCCTTGTCGGAAAATTGTCTTCCATAACCGCAAGTACAAAATAGAAAAAGAAACTACAAATTAACCACTGATTGTTGTGATTTGATTTCATTGTGGATTTTTGTAATATATTATCTTCTTTCAATTCGATTTGCAAACTACTAATTTTGTAGGCATGAGTAGTTTATCATCGGGTTCAAGTCGTCCGAGCTACATAAGGGGTATTCCGAGACAGTGTAATTGTGGTCAACCTACTATAATCCTCAAATCAACAACAGACAATAATCCAGGTCGTGAGTTTTACCGATGCACAGAGGCAAATGCCAAGTCTTTCGGTCATGTTTTCAAGTGGGCTAAGGAGTCTCAGTTAGAAGAGTATGATGTGTTATCAGAAAAGCAGGAAATAATTGTTGATGACATTGGAAGTATAGTTTGTTGTCAGAAGGATATATGGATACATTGCACAAGCTTGAGGAGAAGACAAAGAGCCTAGAATATGAAGTGAAGACGTTGAATGCGATGTGTAAGAGATGTGTCGTATGTATTGTGATTGGAGGCTTTGTTTATCTATCATACATGGTACTGTGAAAAAAGAGTGTTAAGCTTATATTCTTGTTGAGTTCTTGGTTCTGACTTTGTCATTTTGCATTTTAAACAAACTTTGCTATGTTGATTTATCTTGATATGTGTTACTTTCTGTTGGCTAATCAACATAAACTCAAGTAAAGTATTTAATCAACAAGAAACCAAATGTGAGACAGAAAACAATAGAAATGGTTACGACATGAACCATACTAATAAGAAACAAAAGCAACTTCTTCTCAAAATCAAGTGTAAGAAACAAAAGCAACAATAACAAAACCAAGTGTAAGAAACAAAACCAACATCAACGATCCAAACACAATAAAAGCTCACTGAATTCTCAAACTAATGGATAATAGGAAAACAAACTCAAAACCAGATGATAGAACCATAGCTAAATTGGCATGTCACATGTCGCTCTGTTATGACCTTCAAGATGACACCGAGTGCACTTGTTCCTCTTTCCATTTTTTGGTCCTCCAGACTTTCATATCTTGTCTTCAACAGATTCGTATCCTCGTTTCTTTCGTCTATCGGCTTGTCGCCGTGACTCAGGTGGTAACACATGGACACATTCAACGTTCAGTGGAACACGCCAAACATCCTCGGGAACAGATATTGGATTAATACATTCCTCATAAGCAGTTCGCCATGTAGCAGTCGTGTACATTTCATCAGTCAAAGAATACGCGTCTCTTCCGATAAAGAATTCTGCTTTTATGGCGTGTCTGCAAGGTATATTAACCAAATCATACTTCCCACATGTACATGTTCTCTCATTTAGATCGACAAGGCAATCGACCTTATCGTCCTTTACATGAAATCGGTCACTGTTAATCTGATAAACCCTAAACGTTTCACCTTTCTTGATTGTCCTTGCTATCTTTTTGTTAACTTTAATGGTTAAACGGTGGTTATGCTTTGAGCTCTTTCTTCGACGCTTATTAAACCATCTGGTTAGCATTTCTCTAATGCTATCAAGCAAAGGAATTACTGGATACTCCCTAGGTGATCGCAACGCAGAATTTATCAACTCAGCGGGAGTGTTGGTCCTAATGTCGTATTTGAATCCTGGAAAATGGCAACGAGCCCATTTAGATACGTCAGCTTCGGTTAGATAGTCTCCAATCTTCAAACTAATTCTGCAAATTCTCGCAAATTACTTCTCAAAATCAATAGTCCTATAAAGCTTCGAAGCCTCTGAAACCTTACCGACCATACCTCTGCCTTGATAACCTGTCACCACATTATTCAATAAGTGGTGAATGCAAATTCCATGCTTAGATTGCGGGTAAACGTTTCCAACAGCTTTAACAATTGAAGAATGCCTATCGGACACAAAAGCCAAACCAGTGTCGTCCTTAATAACAACATTTAGCTCCTCATAAACCACTCCCAAGAAAGATCGTTCTCTGAATCAACAACCCCGAATGCGAGAGGATACAAGTTATTGTTACCATCGACAGATGTAGCAACAAGTAATGTTTCTTTGTACTTATTCTTCAAAAATGTACCATCAACAATAACCATTTTTCGCATTGTTTTTTCAAACCCTCTTATAGATTGACGAAAAGCAACAAACATGTACTTGAATCTACCGTTGGCAGTGGTTTCTAAATTGTAATGCGTACCCGGATTTGCTGCTTGAAGCATGTATAAGTACTTTGGTAATTTCTCATAACTTTTCTCCAGTATTCCTCTAACTGCGTTAACTGTGTATTCACGAGCATCGAATGCTAAAGAGTAACTGATATCGACTCCTTGCTCCAAGAGCATACACTGAATCACATCCATCGGTGACGGTCCTGCTTTAGTACCCTGGTATTTAGGCATAATCAACTTGGCTATAGTTTTTGCTGAAGCTGTCTTTCCACCGTTTGTTTTGCTGGACGGATCACATGTATGTGTACATACGTACTTTGTGATTTTGAATACATGCGACCCTGGAACACTCTTTGCACGAAGACGCCAATTGCAAATGTTATCCGAGCAGCGAATAAAAAACCATATCTTAGTCGATTTAATAACCTTATAGTCGAATTTGTGCTTCATTGCACACATTTCCATTCTCGACTTCAAAGTTCCTTTCGTGTCAAAGCGTTCACCCTTCTTCACAACATTCTCCATACATAATGTAACAGGTTTCAGTTTACCATGTCCTACGTTTTCGAGCAATAAAACATCATCCTTTCCGTCATCATTGTGATTGTAACATCCCAAAACCAAAATTTTACTATTTTGGTAGGGGTGTCGATCGACACCAAGTTCTGGGTTGTGTTCCCGGTTTGTTTTAATCGCGGTTTTTTGGCTCGGTTTAAGGGATTTAACCCTAGGGCTTGCGTATATAAGCCCTTTGGGGTTTGTGGCCGCGTGAGGCAAAAAGAAAAGAGAATTTTGTGGCTTTGTGTGAAGGAGAAGAGTTTTGAGAGAGAGAAGATTGAGAAGAAGAGAAGACAGGTTTGACTGTCTTTGTAGAAACGAGGAACGGTCGGTCTAATCGAGTCTGATCGGCGTAATTTTTCGTAGGTATGTTCTTCTTCCTCTTAGATAGCTTTAGAAGAAAGCCGATTGCCTTTTGGAGTTGTGGTTTGTGAGTTATGATCGTTTTCCCATAAGTGGTCTGTATTTATTAAATACATATTGCTAGAAATGCATTGAATAATTGTTGGTGATCTTTTTGCACATTGGATTTATTATTATTGCATTTACATTATTGGATTATTGGTTGATGAGTTATTTCCGCAGTAGAATTAATATTAAAAAAAAATAGACCGGGTGTTACAGTGATCATCATCATCATCATCATCATCATCATCATCATGAACTTCTATTTCGGTTATGTTAGCCAAAGGAGTACCATATTTCCTAGGCTTAAATGCTACACATAGCTGAGTCGATGTGTTTTCCATAAAGTACGCAACAAAATTTCTTACTTGGCGGTCATTAGAGATGATAACCGGAGGACACCCTTGCGTTTTAATCAAATTTCCAAGTACAAAACTGCACTCGATCGTAACACGGCGTTGCTCGATTTCATAATCCTCTGACACAATATTGTGTAACTCCTCAATAGTAGTAGTAGATTCCAAAGACAGTAATCGACCACCTCTTTCTTCGTCCACATGAAAATTCCATCCTTCATTCTATTTCCATTCGCCACTAATAGCATAGATATACACCATATTATGACAAAATTCAAAGGAACCACCAATGAAGAAAACAAAGAAAATAAGATGGTTTTGGATGAAGGAAACGCGATGAAGACGACGTGAAATCGTGAATGTCGTGTTTTCCATATAAGATTTTTCTAAAACACACATTTAAGGTAACTAACATATTTAATCCTAGATTTATGAAATATGCAACTTATTTCACGTTAATTACAATATTTTATGTTTCTATTATGATAAAGGACAATAAATTCCCTTTAGTTCTACTGGCTATGCATCATAAGGACCTTACCCTGGGTCACGAGTTCGAGTGTATCCGGGGACATTTTTTTTGAAATTATTTAAATGCCCATTTTAAGTTTATTCTTAAATAAGTATTAGAGAATGAACAATAAAATCTCTTCGGCTTTAATGGTTACACTTCATCCTCTTCTTGACTGTGGTCACGTGTTCGAGTCTACCCGGACACAACTTTTGAAAATTGTAATTTTAGGATTTCTAAATAGTGAAAAAGTTAATTAAAAAATCAGAAGATCTTATAAAATATTTTTCAAAAAATGTAATTAATGTTAAAAAATCTTCACGTAATATTTTTTTAATTTTTTTTATATATTTTCAAATATTTATTTTAGAAAATAAAATATTCACTCCTAAATTTAAAGATATAGTTATTAATTCAGTAGAATGTACATTCTACTGTTTAGCAGATGATTTTGAATTAGTAGAATCATAGGCCAATTAGTAGAATCATGGGGCAGAAAGTATAATCTGCTGTTAGCAGAATTAAACAAAGTGGTGGAAGAATGTGTCTTGGTGATTGCAGAATCTTAAAAATAAGTAGAAACTTGTTTTTTTTTTAGAAAAAGACATTTTCCGAAAAAGTTGACCAAAAATAAGAAAGTCCTAATGGGACATTGTGCATTTCAAAGTGGCCTATTTTGGCAAATTTCCCTAAAATATTATGGAATAGAACATTCCACTTATCCTACACAATTCTTTACCATCTCTGATGAAAAAAATGAAATGAAAATTTCACTTATCCTACACAAAAATAATCAAAATTCAAAGAAAATATTCTTCTAAAATTTTGATGAGGAATGAATGGGAAATATTTATTATATTGTTTTTTCTATTACATTCATCCACATTTCATTCATGTATAATTCATCAATTCCTAAACACTTTACCATTTAGAACCAATTTTTATAATTAGGGGATGATTGGTTGGACTATAATTTTAAATTATTTGCTGTAGAATTTGGTCTGTAGATATTTTTGCTATAGCCGTAGAACTTTGGTTGTAACTATGTCCAAACTAAAACATAAAAAATATTTGTATACATATATTATTTTATATAAATAATACATATATGATACTATTTGTATATAAAAAATTAATATAATATATATACATATTTATAACATATCAATATGTAAGTCAATGGTATTGTATGCAAACGACACAATAAGTTAAAATAAAATTTGTTATGCATATACTACAAAATATTTACCAAGTATATTGTAATTTTCTTCCTAAAACTACAACTTTGTTTTTAATTTTACCAATCATTATGTAGCTTTCTTTTTAAAATTTACAAGCCAAAATTTTTATTTTTTTTTCTGGCTGTAACATGTCAAAAAGCTAAAGCCATATTTGTTGGGTTGTAAATGTTATATTGCTCAAATTGTACCTTTTTTGCATATTTTTTTGCTGTAGATTTTTTGTTGTAGATTTAGAAGTTTTACCTTTAAGTTTGTAGATGTAATTATTCTAAAATAAAACATGACTGGAAAATATATAATATGTGATGTAGTTTTAATTTAATTAGTTTATGCAGATAAATATTTTATAATTAAAAAAATTATTTCTATTTTTAACATATAAAATAAATTTAGTTAACATATAAAATTGCAGCTTTTAACTAAAATTATTTTATATGTTTAAAGTAGCAATAAATTTTTTAATTAAAATAATTTTTATTTGCACAAACTAATAAAACTAAAACTACATCACATATTGTACATTTACCAATCATGTTTTATCTTAGAATAGTTACAGCTACAACTTTTAAATCTATAAAAACAAATTCTACAGCTACAACCAAAACACCTACAACAAAAATTCTTCAGGTACATCCGAATCAACCACCCCCATAATATCTTATATATAATTAGGGAGTTATCTCTCCATCTAGAGTGTCCACATAAGCTAGCTTTTTTTATAACCATTTAAAAAAAGTCCATTAAATACATATTAAATCATATTTATTATTTTGTAACTAATAAATAATTAAATTATGTTAAAAACGTGAAAACCAACTAAAATGGATTAAAATTAAAATTCATAAATCAAGACTATACATAATTAAATTATGACTAATAATATGAATTTATTTCTTACCAAAAATATTTATATTTGTTTTCTTACCACACATATAAAAAAAAAAATTATAATGTCTTTATGAATCTTTTAGATAATATGACATAACCATATTCCTAAAAATTATAATGAAAAAAAAAATTTCCTATATTATTTTTAAGAGCTATATATTCCATAAAATATGAAAGATTTTTTCTTATTAAAAGGGGTTTAGGGCAATAAAACACAAACTTATACTAAAAATCCAACTAACACTTATTGTTTCCAATCACGCATTTAATTTGGAAATGAAATTGACTATATATTCTATAAAATATGAAAATTTTCTTTTTAATTAAAAGATTTTACCACAATAAAATATAAACTTACATCAACCACACATTTAACTTGGAAATTAACTTGACTTTTTGATATTAAATTAGAATAACAAACGTTTAAAGATAATATCCTAAAATCTCAAGTATTTATTTATGATCAACGAAACTATGGTAAATTTAGACAATAATATCGGGACAATTTTTAAAGTACTATTGTTAAAAAAAAATTCAATCATGCCACTATCATTTCAATTTTTTGAAATATACTTTAAATGGCTAATAGATAGAAAAATAATAAATGTGAGAAATCTTATACGAACATGAAAGAAAATTTGACTTAATGTAAAATTTTGTAATTTATCTAATAGTCTCAAAAAAACAATTTATACTAATTGATGAACGAATAAATAAAACAGTAATGTTTATGTTGTGTATTAGGATATTAGCTAAATATCATGGTGGTAGATATGATATCGAGTCGTAACAAAAAATATGAAAAACTATTTTTTGAATCCAATCACCCTATCTTTGTACTATGAACTTTTAATATATAACAATAAAGAGGAAGCAAACAAAAATTAAAATAATTAAACAAACGGTAAAATATCGTTTAAAACTCCTGTAAAACAAAATTACTAAAATATATTATACCAACAAACCCGCGTGAAGTGCGGATCAATCTCTAGTATATAGAATTATAGAAAATCGAAGGAAGTAGAAAAAAAGGAAAGAAAAAACGTACCACCACTTTTGGATTTTTAAAGCATCAAATGGAATGTTGTAGGTTTTAAGAGTTTTACAGCCAACTTTTTTTTATAGGTTGTAGTTTTCAAAATAAATGTAAAACGTGATGTCATGATTGGTAAGGTATAAGGCTGTACAAAAAAAATGAAGGCTGTAATAGCCCAACTAGTCACCCTCTTAAACTGTTTAGATAGTATTATGTTTGTTTTGATTTATAGTTTACTTTTCATCAACAGTATAAAAAATGTTTACGTTCTCATAATCTAAACTTTAATAAGTTTTTTTTTTTTTTTTGCTAAATGGTAAATGTCATTAATGAAAATGATTGTTCAGAATTACAAAGGGTTTGTGGAACAGATTGCAAAACCTAAGATTTTGATCACATGGCAAAAAAAGTATAAAAACATGGAAACAAATAAGCAACCAACACAAGTTCAAGAATCTTCGTAAAGAAATCTCGAGAACGTATCGATAAATATCTTGAAATCGTCGTGGCGAAAATGTACTCTGATAGAAGAGTAGAAACATGGGAGGTCAAAGAAATGTCCATGACGCTAGAGGAAGCACATTCATCCGGTAGCTCTAACTAAACTAACGAGACCGTAGAGTCGGCAAGCACCTAAACAAAGTGGATCGATCACGCGTTTGCGAGGCATATTAATCAACAAAGGCACATTTGCTAGAAGAGACTACACTAGTCTGAGGCCCGTTAAAGCCCGAGCCTTACTAAGTCATCCACAAGAGATGCTCAAACACAACTAAACTTTGACCCAAACCATCGATCTTCAAGCAACCGATCCCAAGTCACACGGCTTGAATCCACACACTAGACACCTCCTAAGTCATGAAACAGCAGGGGTGCGTGCATATGGTCAAATCCCAGCCAAGACCAACGGCTCAGTCTAACCGAGTCACCAGATATTTGAAGCAATGAAATCAACATAGTCATACAGACCCAATCATCGGCAAAGCTGTCAAACTGAGACAGATGAAGGCGGTGAATTTGAAGAAAAATGCTGCTTCTCCGGTGAGTGCAACAAAAAATCCAGGGGAGGTCGAGACATCGAGAAAGGAAGACGAAGCCGGAAAATAAGGAGAAGCGGCCGACGACCCTAGCCTCGAACGAGATCTGAGAAAATTTGCGGTGAAGGTTGAGATGTTTGTAGACAGAAGAGAGAATTAGGGTGACCTTCAATTCGATAAAAAAAATATATATCATGCCGAACTTTAATTAGTTTCACTCAATTTTTTACATAAATTTAATCTAGTCTGATTGATGATTATAGATATATCTAGTATGTATCACATTCTGGGGGTGATTGGTTGGGTTTTAACTTTAGTCTACAGTCTTGTTTTAAAAACAATTACAAAATCTTTACCAATTATGTTGTACCTTTCTTCCTAAAACTAGAGCCATGTTTCTAATTTTTATCAATCATGATGTAGCTTTCTTTTCAAAGTTACAACCCAAAAAATAAAAACTTTTTTTTTTCAAGTTGTAACTTGTCAAAAACCTAAAGCCTTATTTTTGGGCTGTAAAAATTATTCGGTTGTATATGTACATTTTTTTTGCTGCAGATTTTTTGTTGTAGATTTAGAACCTGTAGCTATAAGTTTTTATCTATAACTATTCTAAAATAAAACATGACTGGAAAATATATAATATGTGATGTAGTTTTAAATTAATTAGTTTATGTAGATAAAAATTGTTAAAATTTAAAAATTTATTGCTATTTTTAACATATAAAATAAATTTAGTTAACATATATTGATATTTAACTAAATTTATATTCTATGTTTAAAGTAGCAATAAATTTCTAAATCATATAATAAGTTTTATCTACCTAAACTAATTTAGCTAAAACTACATTACATATTGTATAATTACCAAGAGAAGTTTTCTGAAATATACCCTTATTTGAAGTCAATGCAAAAACGACACCCCATTTTCTCTTTCTTCAATTTTTTCAATCTTTGCCATGTTTTGTCAATATATTTGCAAAAATGTCATTACGTAGACTTCCAAATGTGTCATGTAGACTTCACCGAAAAGAAGGAGAATTATCAATGACCAAAAAAATCAACTTATTTACGGAAATGTCATCTTCATCAATTTTCCAACCACCATGAACAACCAATTTCGAGCTCTTAATGGCCCAACAACTGATTTTCGAGCACTTAATGGTTTGATTTAATCCTTACAACGTCTTTCTTTTCTTCTCCTCTACAATTTCATCCATAAATCTAGCTAACTTTCGCTTTCAAAATAATTTAGCAAAACGGGTTTATTTCTCGCAAACCTTGCTCTACGACACCGGGGATTTTTTAATATCGGTTAGATTTCCAAGTTCCGGTGGTGGAGAAAGCAAAAAACGAGCTCAACGTGTTTAGATCTGGAAAAATCAAAATTTCAAATCTAAAACTCGTAGACTTCCTGTGTAGACTTCGAGGGAAGTTTACAAGTCAACAAAGAGGTCAGATTTGCAATTGACCATTTACGCAAAATAACCTGAAGAAGACTTCTTGGAAGTCTACACAATTCCTTTGGAAAAAAAAAACAGTGCCACGTCATTGGGTTATTTTTTCATTTGACTAAAAGTTTGAGTTTTTGTGTAGACTTCCTGGGAACTCTTCACAAAAAGTGGGTCAGTTTGGATTTAACCATATTTTGACTTTGAGTTGTAGACTTGGGATTAGTTTTGCATTTGACCAAATATCGAACAGTTGACCAATCATTTGTAGACTTTCCTGGAAGTCTACAAATTATTAAATAATTTACAAATTATTTAATTCCATTTCTGGTCAAATGCAAAACTAACCTCTCTTTCCGTGTAGACTTCCCAAGAAGTCTACACACGAAAGTAGATTTCCTGGGAAGTCTACATATATGTCTCAATTGCAAAAATGACATGTACGGATGGAGTAGACTTTCAAGGAAGTCTACTTTTGTGTGTAGACTTCCTTTCTCAATTGCAAAAGTGACATGTACGGATGGAGTAGACTTTCAAGGAAGTCTACTTTCGTGTGTAGACTTCCTGGGAAGTCTACTCCTCCATTCGTACAGTAAAAGTTAAAATATGGTCAAATGCAAAACTGACCCATTTTTTTGTGTAGACTTCCAAAGAAGTCTACAACGAAAGTCAAACTTGTAGTCAAATGCAAAAGTAACCTTTGTAGACTTTCTAGGAAGTCTACATTGGGATATGCTTAAATTACAAAAGTAACCCAAATTGTAGACTTCCACTGACTCTTAGAAGTTTGCACGAGAAGTCTACTGACTGACCGGAAGTCTACATTTCACTGTGTTTTTTAAAAACTTTTATATGTCATTATACAAAGAGTTTTATTGTTTTTTTTTGTTCTCACATGTATGGTATTTATTGCTTTATCCTCTGTATGAGTTGAACTTGTTTAAGACTAATATTTATGGGTAAATCTAGTTTTTTGTTTTTGTGACTAGTAAGCTCATTCAACGTAGACTCTAGTGTCTGCTCAGAATTCTGTACGACAAGTCTGTTGACTGATCGGAAGTCTACATTTCACAGTGTTTTTTAAAAACTATTTATATGTCATTCTACAAAAAGTTTTTTTGTTTTTTTTGTTCTCACATGTGTGGTACTTATTTCTCTATCCTCTCTATGAGTTGGACTTGTTTAAGACTAATATTTATGGGGTAAATCTAATTTCTTGTTTGGGTGACTAGTTAGTTCATTCAATGTAGACTTCTCGTGTAGACTTCTGAGAAGGCACTGGAAGTCTACTGACTAATTAGAAGTCTACATTTCACAGTGTTTTCTAAAAACTATTTATATGTCATTATACTTTTTACTTACATATGAGTCATAATAGTTATTGTGTATGATTTGAATATGTTTAGTTATAAGATTTGCATGTCAATTTATTTTTATATTTGGACCACCACTTATTTTTACAAACTTCCATTGCAGTCTACTTTTGGATACTTAGCTTATTTGTAGAGATTTAGCTCAATTGTGGGATAAATAAATTTTCTTGTTTGGTTAGCACTTAGCTTATTTTCTTGTTAAGTTACTAGTTAGGTTAAGAGGAATGACATTAAACACACTTTAAAGCCTTAATTCATTCAGTTTGGGATATTGGACTACAATGAAAATTATAGACTTAGTTCATAAACAATGTGAGGAAACACAATACTCAATTCTACTTATTAGAAGACAAGAGAGAATAGTGAAATAAACTTCATAAATAGCAAAAATCATCAACCTTAAGATTATAAGAGCTGCAAAAAGTAAGAGACAAAAACAAATAACAAGGTTTATGTTTTGCAGAATATTATGAAATTAACATTAACTAGTAAAAAAATAGCCACTAACAACAAAGAATAAAAAATACAACAAAAATAGTCTCATTTCTTATTACAATTTTACAACAAAGAATAAAATGAAACGAGATGAAGATGCATAATCCATAATCTCTTGTGCTTAATCCCCAAGTCCAACAGTCAATGAAAGCAATCCTGAAACCAACACAATTACCTTCAAAGGGAATGAACCACCCTAACCACAATTTTTCACAAATCAAAAGACGTGGTGAATACAAAACAACATATAAGAGAGAAGAAAGATTCACTCACGCCAACGGGTAATGTGACAATTATTATGAAAACAAAATTAGCCAATCAGTATGAGATATAAATGGGTAATGGGTTTATAAAAGCAATTGAAATTTTAAAGGCAATTGAAAGTTTAACAAATCCAATAGTCACTCACCTTACCTTACAAGCTCCCTGAGAAACACCTCCTTACCTTGTGACTGTATAAGCTATGAACAATCAAATCCAACAATCTACTAACCTGCAAATGAAATTAAAATTCAGAGTTTACTTCACTAACCAAATCGAGATATACCCAGAATCAAAGATTGAAATATTTTGGAAAAAAACTCAAACTTTCATATTCAATTTCAGAAATTTCAATATTAAATCCATAAAGACATGAGCTTATTATCATCACCAAATCTATCAATATAATACGAGACTTCACTTCTCACTAAAAATCAAAAATCAATTACTAAAATCAATTCTTCCAAATCTAATGAAATCAATCAACTAATATCAATGTCTTAAGATCGTGGTATCTATATATATATATGGAACAAATTGAAGTCTGCGACGAAAGTCTGCAACATAAGTCATTACCTGAAGTCTTTGACAAAAGTATTCTCTAGAAGGCTGCAGCAAAAATAAACAAGACGATTCAGTTATTCCGATATGGAAAAAATGGATTTTGTTTGGAGATCATACTACGGACTGGATCTAGTGGAGATCGAAGAGTTTGAAGGAACAAGGAAAGTTTTTTTAGATTTTGTTTCTGTAATAATCAACACGTCAAGAAAGACTCACCAGAGATCTGAGATTCGTGAATGTGTAGGGGATTGAGATTTTACCGTTCATCAGCGTTCTTCCATTCGGTTTCACCACCTTCATATCTCGAGATCTACAAAACAGAGGAAGCAAAAGTTAAGAAATCGGAAGAGAGAGAGAAGAGAAGTATGTGCAAAATCATCCTTAAATGCATAGAAAGCCACAAACTCAACCAATAATGAAGCAACACATCCGAATTTCAAACCTTTAACATGGTCGACGAAATGAAAAAGTGGAGATAGAGGAACATACCTTTGCCGAACGTGAAATTAGGTGCTAGAATCAAAAAAAGGACGAGATTCCATATGGATTAGACCCAAAAATTGTTCAAATCGGTGAAGAATTGAAGAAGATAGGGCTTGAGGAAAATTTTCTTTAAAATCTCTCTAAAAACGTGAGAAGAGAGAAAAAGTTGGAGGTTAGGGTTGAAAATGAGAATTAGGGTTTCCATAGAAATTCTCGCTTATATATGGGAGGCAAAAATATCCGGTTAGGTTAATAATTTTTCAGTTTAAGTAGACTTTCATTGTAGACTTTTCGTGTAAACTTCCAAGAAGTCTACAATTTTAACCTAAGTAGACTTCTATTGTAGACTTCTCGTGTAGACTTCTATTGGTTGTCTATGAAACCATATACTCTAAAATGAAACCCTAATCGCAATGGAAGTCTATAATTCAAAGAAGTCTGCAATGGAAGTCTACATATGTGGAGTACACTGCAATGAAAGTCTACAATTCAAAACCTAAATCGAATATTTTCTTAAGATTATTCAAAACTGTAAATAAAAAATATTATCAATCATTCAAACATTTAATATATTCAAAATTTTACACTTTTGTGCAAATTTGACATTTTAAATATTGAAATTATGAACATTAAATGTAACCCTAAAGGTAAACACATGTTTTCAACTTCTAATGTCAATCCATTTCCCATATATTTAACTCATAAATACATAAACTAATGTCAGTGACATACATGACTCATAATGCTCAAGATTTAACATCACCTTATAGTAAACTCAACTTTTGATCCATAACTTCTAATAAGTTGTTTATTCTAAACCATCTTTATAATATGTTAAGGTTTACAAAAACCAACAAGCTCTGATAAGACGACACGTGCCGCCTCTTTTTAACAAAAAATAAAACAAAATTTCATACATTTAATTTTTATTCCAAAATTATTTAATTCGAAAAACAAAAATATACCACCTGAAAAATCATTTAATTCAAACAACAAAAGTACACCATCAAAAAAATTAGACCACTTTGCATTTCTTATTCCATTAACCTTTATTTATTTATTTTTTATTTTTATATAAGTACTCATGATTTTTATTTTTAAAATGTCACAAAAAGAAGCTTCGTTAAAAGAAAACAAAACATGAACCAATCAAAGATATTAAACTTTTTAGATTGTTGAAATACTAAAATATGATTGGAAAATTTTAATACAATTTGTAGTGTACATAATATTTCTAACCAACACTCTCGGAAAAAAAAAAATTTAGTCTACTTCAATTTGTGCATCTAGAAAAGTAGAATCGTTTCATATATATTAGAGATAAAAAATACATTAAAAAAATAATATGGCAAAAATATAATAAAGATCTATATAATATGTTAAGGTTTCTCAAAAGCAAAATTATGAAAAGATGACATGTGTCATTTTATTTATTTATTACTTAATAATTATTTTTTTTTTTTTTGTACAAATTTCTTTTTGAATAAAGTGTTGATTAAGTCAACAAATATCTTCTTTATTATTGGTAATTATGTGCAATATTAATTGTGAATTTTGTTTTGTAACAGACACAATATTAATACACGTTCAAAGAGGTATTGATGATGATATTAAATTCTAAAATCTCTCATTATGATTTTGACGTTAGTATACGTTGAGATGTTAAGCTATATAATATAGTCATGCTCCACTCATCATAATGATTATCAAGAACAATATTAAACCCTTCACATGTTTATTTTAGTTTTGTGTTTGAGAGTAGATATAGATCATGGGTTTGTTAACTTCTATTTTTTAATATTACAAAATAGTCGATCGTGTGGTTGTATCCTGAAATTCTTAATTGTATCAAAAATCATCACATTACGGGCAATTAAGAAATTAAGAAAATAGTGTTTCGCCTCCACACAAACTGTTCATCGTTTATCATAATTTTGGTATCGATTTTTTAAATTTTGTATCTATTTTTTAGAAATTGTGCTCCTATAGTTTTTACACTTTCAACTGTGATTCCAAAGCAGACTATGAATCCAAACAAGCCTAAAAGTAAAGCTTCCCTCTTTTTCTTAAATTTTCGATGATCTATTTCCCATCTAAAGACATCTAATCTATGATCATGTAAATGTATTAAATGCAATGCATTGGGTCATGAAGAGCCTGACTTGGATTCTAGCCGAGGTTAGTTCACCAGGATACAATTCAAATTAACATTTCATTGGTTATATGCGTAAGTCGAAAAGTTTCATGTTTGTTCAGGATGCATCATTAGGCAGATAACAAGAAAAAGTTTTCTATAATCCAAATAATTGTGGAAGTGTTTAACACAACCCACAAATACTTCAAAGAATGGTCGAGGAATATATCTATGGAATAATGAGAGAATATTACTGCATAAATGCATATAACCTTTCTCATCCGGGAAATAAAACACCCACACGATCAACAACTTCATCACGATTAATCTCAGCCAGACATTGTGAGCATTGGTTGACATTACTGTTGTTGTCTTAGTTACTATAAAAGTTAATTAGGCTACTGTCTTTTTGAAAGAACCTTTTAAAAATTCTATATTTTTGTAGGAAACATTATAAAAAAAAATGTAACCAAACCAAACTCTACTATCTTTGTGATCTTAAGCTAAAATTTTGAATTCAAAGCTTCTGTTCTTTTATGCAAAAGTTATCATAAAATTTATTTATATAATACTAACACACAATTAGTCAAAAAAATTAGAAATTCTTGTATATTTAACCATTTTAAATTTTAAACCCATGCAATGCATGGGCAATCCCTATTAGACAATATAACACAAATCCCTAAAATATAAATCCATTACAATCATAAAATCTTAAAGACTATACATACATATTACATAACAATAACTACTACGATCATAAAGACCATGTCACCACATTGTCACATGATTTCTAAATGTAATGTGATGAAGTAGAGTATTTGGTATTTAGTATAGTATGTAGTTCATTCATTCATTTTCAATCTAATTTGTCTTCTTTTTTTTTACTTTTTTTTTAATTTTTGTGAACTTTTATTTTTAATACATCACAATTGTTTTAGTTTTATTATTAATAAAAAAATTTGGTCAAATTATTTTTTATGCATTTATAAATTTAAATTACTTAAATAATTACGTTGTAGAATTCCAAATTGCGTTGTAGCTTCCGTAAAGTAGCCTTCTGGTGTATGTCTACAACGTAGACTTCTAAATTTCCGTGTAGACTTCCGTAAGGGTAAAACAATCATTCCGGCTGCAGTTTTATTGTTTGTTCATTAAGGTTCTAAATGTAATTTCACTACCACTTTAGGTTAGTTTTGTAAAGATTCACATAAAGGGTATAGATTTGCATTAAAAATAAAATAAGGGTGTAGTTTTAGCAATTCTCCCAATTACCAATCATTTTTTTATTTTAGAGTAGTTACATCTACTTACAGTTACAACTTCTAAATCTACAACAAAAAAATCTATAGCAAAAAAAAGCAGCAAAAAAAAAAAACGTACAGCTACAGCCAAAACACTTACAGCAAAAATTCTACAGCTATAGCCGAACCAATCACCCCCTCTGTTTGAAACTATATTCGATGTAATGCATGCTAGAAGGGGCGGCCCTGACCTAAAGCTGGTAAAGCTTGAGCTTTAGGCATCAAGATAACTTATTAATTTTTGGGGCATCAATTTTGTAAAAGTTCGTTGTAGTCCAGTGGTTCGGTCTGAGTAATATTAAGTTTTAGGGGACAAGTTCAAATCTCATAGCATGCAGGTTATTGCAAATTTTTTTATTATGCAGATGGGGCATTTTTTTTTCTTCTGGGCTTTGGACAGCCATTCATGTCGGGCCGGCACTGCATGCTAGGGCTTAGTTTATTACAGTTAAGTCATGGACAAGTCGTGGGGAATATTATAGGACTACTACATTACTTGTTTTGAAATTTAGACAGATAAGGTTGCGTCAAAGAAGGCAAAAAAGATGATACCTAAACTGATAATATGGGGTAAAAATAAAACTAATTGCTAAAGAGAAGTTAGATAGTTTTTGGGACTTATTAATCACGGGAAATCACCTGTCATAATTATAGTAAACACACGACTTAAAGATTAAAAGATCATCATTTTGTTTCTTAGATATTGACATAAGTATACGAGTAACCGATCCAATATAAGCATATGAACCTCCTCGCTCATAAGATTCAAACAGATAAGTTTCAAAAAAAAAAAAAAAAAAAAAAGATTCAAACAGATATGAAAGACACCAACGAACTAATTAATAACTGTCTTAGCAAAAAACTATCATATTAAACTGTAAAATCTAATGTAAGGCATGTAGTTTAATACATAAATCACTAAACAACGTTAAAGTCAAGACCATGATTTCTATACATGCATGAATTTTCTCTATACGTTTATGATTTATTCAAGAAATTTCAAATATGTTTGAAAAAAATCAATAAACCAAAAAAAGAAAAAAACAAGTCAGAATCTCATAAAAATAGAAAGTCATAAACTCTTCAACTGCTAAAAAACGTTATACAAAACAGTAATATACTATATATATATATATTCTTATTCATTATATCAATTCTTTAGCATACATATATTATATTAATTATAACAATCACAATTATAAGATTTGGTCTTATAAGTCAATAGAAAATCATATGACATCTTATTAGTAATTCCCACAATCATATGCAATTAATAATTGAATTCTCCACATTAATTTGGTCTTCCCCATTATAAGTTTTTTATCAGATTTTTCTATCAATATATGATAATAAATGTATACATAAAAATGGGTGTGGAAATTAAAATGTGTGGAAGCAAAGGAGGAGGAGATGTGGTTATGGAAAATGTTCTCTCAACTCTAATTGCCAAACACATTTGAATCTTCCTAAACTTGCCAAAATAAAAATATTTTAAAATTTTCAACTTGCCAAAATTAAAATATTTTGAAATTATAGATTTAAATCATAGAATTAAAATTAAACAAAAATTTAACATATATACAAAAAAATTGATTTAAAATAAAAGAAAACTATTTATTATCTTTTGAAAATATATGAGCATGTAAAAATATGTTTTTACATGTGTTGTTTTGTTTGACAAATAGATGTTTTAGATTTATAAATGCATCTACCTACAAGTTAAATTATAATAATTAATGAAATTTGTTGGTTTGATTATTTTACTGGTGGAACACATTTGTATGCAAAATAATGGCAAAATTTAAATACATAAATTAGGTCTTATATTACATATAATTATTCTTAATAAATTTTTTGTTAACTAAAACTATTGATTATATTCAATGATCATTTTATCCTGCGTATAACGCGGGTAATTTTCTAGTATTAATTATAACAATCACAATTATAAGATTTGGTCTTATAAGTCAATAGAAAATCATATGAACACCTTATTAGTAATTCCCACAATCATATGCAATTAATAATTGAATTCTCCACATTAATTTGGTCTTCCCCATTATAAGTTTTTTATCAGATTTTTCTATCAATATATGATAATAAATGTATATACATAAAAATGGGTGTGGAAATTAAAATGTGTGCAAGCAAAGGAGGAGGAGATGTGGTTATGGAAAATGTTCTGTCAAAAAGCCAGCCTGGCATTTCCCCTCCGATGATTGTTTGTGGGTCCCATTCTCTTCACTGTCTAAGCACATGCGCTACTGCTTACGTGTCCTATTCGCATTTACACTTAATCGAATTATTATTATTCTTTTTCACAAAAATAAACCTACCATGTTCTTCTTTTATAAAAAACAAACCTAGTTAGTATTTGCTTCGTGTATTATACATTTTACCAATGTCTCACAATATAAAAATATTAAAAACATATTCTCTTTTTTTTAGGTCATCACCATTAGAGACATTTTACCAATGTCTCACAATATAAAAATATTAAAAACACATTTTCTCTTCTTTTTACTCAACTTTATACCTTCTTTTTCATTTTTTTACTCAACTTTATACCTTCTCTTTCATCTTTTTACTCAACTTTTATTAATTTTATATTTAAACACACCCCAATTATCTCTCTCTTATGTCTTCCCCAAGACACAATCTTTCCAACTAAACCCACTATCTCCTCTCTTTACTCAACTTTTATTAATTTTATATTTCAATACACCACACTATTTCAACAAAAAACACTCTCTTTCTTCCTTTTACTCAAATTTTAATAATTTTATATTATGAGACACATCCACATTGTCTCCAATGTACATGCTCTTACTATACTCTTAAAAAAAAATAGATAAACAAGCTTTCGTAATTTGGTAGTAAAACTGATACCGAATTCGTATTCCGGCGGTTAAAAAACTCTCTCTGATGATGCTATAGTAATTACTTTGGCCAAAAAATAATATACGTACATTGATGATGACTTTTTATTTTTAAACAGTAAATCTAAACGGACGTTTGCTTAAATCAAAACTGACCATTTGAATTACAATTTAAACGTCATATTCATCTTCTCTCTTCTGTATTATCGATTAATTCGATATAAGTATCTTGTTTTAGTAACAATTATAAATTCTATCTAAATTCGATTAATGACACATAGTAATAAAAATATTTAACTGATAAACAAGTTAAATTGATATAGTAATTACAAACGGTAAGAAGAATGTAACAAAACAATGATATCGTTATTAGTGTGCGCTATTTGGTTTTTATTAAATACTAGTTTGTTATTCATAGACTGTAACCACTCAAATATGTGTAATAAAGCTATTATTAATCAAACAAACTAATGGTAGTCATAGAACATATAGATGTTAGCAAGTAAAAATTACTACTACTTACAAATATACAATTGTACAAACAATTCATATTTTGTCGAGTAGCTTTAGTTATTCAAAATGTAGAATAGTCGTGTCGGCGAGATATGTTGTTCCAGTCGTTCAAGACAAAAAAACTTAGAAAATTGATCGAGTAATTAGTTTATCTATAATTATATTATTTATGACTAGGTTAACAGGTAAGTAATTTTTTTACATCCTAAAGTTACATAGCAGTGTTGTGTTACTTGAGTAGAAAAAAGTTAGTATATTAAGGGGAAGAAGCTGAAAAAACGCTCTAAGATCTTAGTGAATTATACTGTCTGGTCCTTTTATGTAAATTTAATGTTACTATTCGGATGAAACAAATCAATAATAATAATAATGATAATATACTAGCAAATTCCAACAGACAGTAGTGTTAAACAAATGTACTTGCTTCAGACTCTCTCTTGCTTCTCTTCATCTTCTCTCGTCTTTTTTTCTCTGTTCTCACGACTTTTCTTCTTCCTCAGGTTTTTTGAGTTTCTGAGTCCATGAAGATGCCAGTAAGTACGTTTCTCCCTTTTTTTTTAATTTTGTATTGATACCTTTTTTTTTTTTTTGGGATTAATTTCACTCTGCAATTCCAAAGTATGGGTTATTTCTTCAATTCTATAATTCTATCACTTGTCTTGATGTGCCTCTGTTGTTTTGTCAAACTCTGGTGAAGAGAATCTTATGAGATCGAAATATTTTCTCGGTTTCTTGCATCAGTTATGTGTTAATTGATTGTAATCGAGCCCTCCCAGTAGCCAGTTCTGGAGATTTTAGATTTGTTTTCCTCTCTTTTATACTTATAAAAGTTGTTTCTCTATCTTCTTGGATCTTCATGTTTGATTTCCAAGTTTATGACTCTGTGACTGTTTCCGGGGAAAAAACTATGAGATTTCCCGGAATTTCTCTATCAACACTGCAAATTTCTCAAGAAAAGTTTTGTTTTTCGGAATTTCTTATGTTCACACCAACGAATTAGTTCATTTCTTATCAAACTCAATTTTCCAGGAAAGTTTTTTTTAATGCTTTCTCGGAATTTCCTCTACACGAAACGTTATTTGTTTCCGGCACATCCAAGTTTTGCTTAAATCATTGACAAGTTCTTGATCCGAATTATCGAAATTGAGACTGATTGGCTCAAGTTGTAACGCAGGTGGCATTGGTCTTGCTACTGGCATTTACCAATCTATTGATCAGAGGAGAAAGCAATAATGCCTTATGCAAGGAGAATTTCAAGTTAGACCCGAGACCGCACAGCGTTTCGATCCTCGAGTTTGGAGCGGTTGGAGATGGGAAGACGCTGAACACGCTTGCTTTCCAAAACGCTATTTTCTATCTCAAGTCTTTTGCCGATAAAGGTGGTGCTCAGCTTTATGTTCCACCGGGGAAATGGCTCACCGGAAGCTTCAATCTCACCAGCCACCTCACTCTCTTTTTGGAGAAAGGAGCAACAATTCTTGCATCGCCGGTATGATCACTTGCGTTTAGTGTTTCCTTTTGTTGTGCGGTTTAGTGTTCTTTCCGTATTAGGTGTTCATTTGGTATCTCTAGCCCTTTAGGACGCGTTTGGGTAGATAAGTTTTGTCTAAACTTGGATAAAAAAAAGGTAACACTGTTTCTTTATTGTTATCTAACTTGCTAGGATCCGTCGCATTGGGACATTGTCAGTCCACTACCGTCCTATGGTCGCGGAGTTGAACTTCCGGGAAAGCGGTACAGAAGTTTGATCAACGGAGACAATCTACTAGATGTAGTCATCACCGGTAACAATAAGTTTATACCATTATTACTCTTTAGTCTCTGACTTGATGACATTATGAATTAAATTGGTTTATATATGGTAGGCGATAACGGGACATTTGATGGTCAAGGTGCGGCATGGTGGGAGTGGCTTGAGACAGGAACCTTGAACTATAGCCGACCTCATATAATCGAATTCGTCTCTTCCAAACACATTCTTATATCGAATCTAACCTTCTTAAACGCACCCTCGATCAACATTCACCCTGTTTATTGTAGCCAAGTTCATATCCGAAAACTTTTGATCGAAACATCTGTTGATTCTCCATACGTTCTCGGAGTTGTCCCAGGTAAAATCATTTCCATCATTCCGTTATGTTAAACGTTCCAAAGCTAATTTCTTTGACGCTTCACAGATTCTTCGGACAATGTTTGTATCGAGGACTCAACGATTAACGTTGGCCACGACGCGGTTTCTCTCAAGAGTGGTTGGGACCAATACGGCATAAACTACGGCCGTCCAACCACTGCTGTTCATATTCGGAATCTCAGCTTAAAGTCTCCCACCGACGCTGGAATCTCCTTTGGTAGTGAGATGTCAGGTGGAATCTCCAACGTGACCGTCGAGCTTCTCACTATACACAGCTCACATGTAGGCGTCGCCTTCAGAACCACCAGAGGCAGAGGAGGGTATATTCGCAACATAACCATCTCTGACGTCGTTCTTGCCGGCGTGGACACAGCCATCGTCGCGGACGAAAACACCGGGTCGCATCCGGATGATAAATTCGACCGGGACGCATTTCCCGTTGTGTCGTACATCTTCTTGCGGAATTTTACTGGAGAGGACATAGGATTAGCCGGGAATTTCTCGGGAATTGGAGAGTCTCCATTTATGTCGATCTGCCTCACGGATATTCATTTACAAACAAGTTCAGAATCTTGGGTATGTTCCAACGTGTCTGGTTTCTCGGAAGACGTATCGCCGGAGCCTTGCTCAGAGCTCATGAGTACTTCGTCGTCGTGCTTCACGGGTGGTAGCATATACGGAGGAGATACGGCGAGTCAGTCATACAGTTGGTAATTATAGTAATCAATAAAGGGTGATGAAGAAGAAGAAGAGAGTGAGGTTGGAGTTTGGTTACGATACGATTGAATTTTCATTTTTTTTGTCAATAAGTCATAAAATTTGTTGTCGAAGGGGAGGAAAAAAAAAAAGAAAAGATTTATGTTTAAGTGGTGAGTTTCAAGAAACAGAGGTTATGTTGTATTTGTTGTGTACAGTTTCCATTTCTTCATTCATGGTGTAAGAAATTTATTCATGTTTCTTTCTTTGTTCTTATGTGAAGAAAAACAAAAATTATTTGGGAAAAGTGAGGAGATTAAGGTTTGACTAATACGAAGAAGTTTTGATTCTTCATAGTACAGTGCATATCTAATATGTTGAGAATAACTCAATTTTAGATTTTGTAGAATATCTCCACATGTTTTCATGAGTTTGATATGATCACACTTGTGTTTGTGTGTCCCATTCGATACCAACATGAAAGTTTTAAAAGTTTTTTTTTTTTTTTTTAATGTTAAAACTCACAAAAGATAACTGTTGTTGTGCTCACTCATAGTTCTTGATCATACAAGCATCAAGCGGTAGAGAATCTACAAACAATTCTTGCTTCATGTTTTACTAAGTTATAGACTTATAGTTACTTATATGCAACTGAAATGAAAAACAAAAATTGTATCATTGGAAATCACGAATTTGTCATTTCAGTTTCCAAGCTCTCGAAACATACCCAAGTTGTGATATATCGTCTTCAAGTTGCTCTTTATTGCTTCACACACACCAAAGTCCATAGCCTCTCTTATCTTTCTATATAATGCACATTCTTAATATATCGGATTACAAGTTAGACATTGCAAAAACTCAACGCTTGCGTCTTCACTCACTCCTTATCGTGTGTATACATACACGCATTCTAAACCCAAATAAAATGGTTTAAACTGACCATCACCGCTCATCTTTGGTCTCTCGTAAACTCAAACTATCATTAATGATCTCGGACAGTGGTCAAATGAGAACCAAAGAATCGAAAGGCCGTTACTTTCGGCTGAAGAATAGCTTGATTGGTTGGAGGTCATTTTCGCCAAACTTTAGATACTTCATTTCTCGTAATTTTTCACCGTCGAGACTCGAGATGATATTAGCCAACTCCCGATTGGTTAATAAAAAGTTAAAAACTAACTTCACATTCGTATGCCAAAATTTCTCTTAAAAGATACAACGCTCCATTGTTGAACAAGGCCATTTAGTCATTTACCCTTCTTTTGCTCGGCCTATGCGGCTATGCTCATATGACTTGGATGTTTATCTGTTTGAATTATATTAACTGCCTGTTGTAACTAAATTTTATATATATTCATATGGGCTTGGTATAGACATTTGGGTATGGAAAATTGGGTTCTAAAATGTGAAGGTGAAATGAGATAAAACCATTGGGCTAAGAGATAAAAGCCTCTTGTGTTGGTTTAATGAATGCACACTTAATTTTGTCCCATATCCAAAGTTGGAAACATTTTAGTATTGTATAAATAAGGCTAAGCATGTGTAAGTGTTCAAACAAGTCAAGAACACATATGCACCATGAAGGAACCTAAGGAGTCCCACGCACACACCACCACCACCGGACTGGGCCGGGCTCAGGCTCGGGTTTGGTCAATTGTTTAATAAAAAATTTAATAACCGAAAGGTGCAATTATTTAATAAACAATTTCTCCAAAAAGAATATTTTTTAATGGACCGTAGACCAAGCCCGAGCCCGGCCCGGCTTGGTTCGGTGGTGGTGCGCGCGGGACTTCCTAGGTTCCTTCATGGTGCATATGTGTTCTTGACTTGTTTGAACACTTACACATGCTTAGCCTTATTTATATAACACTAAAATGTTTCCAACTTTGGATGTGGGACAAAATTAAGTGTGCATTCATTAAACCAACACAAAAGACTTTTACCTTTTAGCCCAATGGTTTTATCTCAATTCACCTTTATATTTTAGAACCCAAATGTCTATACCAAACCCATTTAAATATATATAAAATTTAGTTCCAACACTGCCCACATCCATCAGCGAACTCAGCTACCATTTATAAGAACTCAGAAAATCAATCAATCAATACAATCAAAACACTAGAAATCTCTCCAACGTTGACACATCAGCTTTTTCGTTTAATAAGCATCTGACACATCGACATGTTTGAAAACCAATCATAACATTTTGATAATACACATCACTTCAAAATTTCGACCTATATACAAACAAAAAATTAAGAGAAAGAATACTTTCGGCTAAAGAATCAGGTTAGTCAACATTAAATTAATGAATGAAGACTTCATTTTTTGGGTCAAATGAGGGGGACGAATCCCCCGATTTATTTAATTAAAAAAAGTAAACTTACAATTGAACCTCACGCGGGATCAAAACCCTACTCAAATTCTCCAACAAAATCAGATAAACAATCTCCGCAACAAAAACAAAAGAATGAAAACTTAAAAAAAGTAGAAACGCAATAGTTAGCTAATCCATCGACAAAACGGTTAGCTTTTCTAAATACGTGAAAAACACGAACTATCCAGTCCTTTGAAATAAAACCATGACACAACCGCACCAGGAACGACAACAGATGAGACTCATTTATCCCTGTCTGAAGAAACCCCACCACAATCTCTGAATCTATCTCCAAGTCCACACAAGTAACCCGCTTATCTCACGCAATGACCAACCCATAATAAACTCCCGGAGCTCTACTAAAGGTGCGAAATATATTCTAATATTAAGAGCAAATCCTCCACACTTGTCACCTTCCGCATCCCGAATAACCCTACCAGCAGCCGCGAGTCCTAGATTCCCTCTCGATGCCCCATCCGTGTTCAATTTAAACGTTCAAACCCTTGGTTTTGACCACGCTATTTGTCTTTCCATTCGCCCCAACATTTGCTTTGTCGGAACCTCTCCTTTTGAGTGAGCCAAAGAAACCTCATAGCTAACTTCTTAAGGAAGCGAACCTTATCACGACACTAATCATTCACATCAAACACATTTCCACATCTCCACTTCCAACCCCACCAAACGCTCATCGCAAACAAAGTGGACCATGTACTCTCCGATATCCTCTTATGATCACCCAAGTTTGTATATACCCATTCAATCAAAGACATTGCAAAAATTTGTCTCCTCTTCCACGGAGGTAACAACCGCTAACAAAATCCCTCCATCGTCGGACAATCACGAAGAATGTAAAAAATAGTCCCATCTCTACTCTTACAAACCTGGCATAATTTCGAATCACTTAGATGTCTCCTTTGACGCTCCATATTTATCATGATAACCTGGTGTAACCCTAACCAATTGAAGATTCAGACCCGCTCTAGTACAATAACACACCAAACCCTTTGGAATAACAGGCTCACATTCGGCCTTGCTATTGTATCACGAGTCAAGAGAGAATAGGTAGAACTAACGGTAAACACACCATTCGAGCTCCTTCCCCACGATATTATATCTACCGCACCCGTGACATTATCAAGAACCACAAACCAAAGTTATAACATAAAATACTCTAAAACATACAGACTAATCTGGTCCATCAACCAACCGGTACCATTTCTCCATAAATCACAATCTCGTAACAACATCCATCAACTCAATCCACTAACCATTGATATGTCCAAAACCTAATTATGCGACCATTCCCAATGACCCAACTAGTACCCAGAACAACCATCTCTCGTATCGCTGTTCCCACACTCCTCCATGTAGAAGACCATGTACTTTTAGTCTCCAACCAAGACTGATCATGAAACTCCTTCACTCTATATTTGCATCTCACTACTCTCCCCAATGACTATGCGTATCGTGTAATAGCTACCTTTCCAACTTAGATAAAAGAGCTTTATTCATATCTCATGTCGCGTGAATCCCTAAACCTCCTTCCTTCTTTGAAAGATACACCTTTTTTATAATTCACTAGATGTTGCTTATTCTTTTCATTATCACTACCTCACAAGAACGTCCTCGCCACACGGTCCAAACTATAAAGTGTAGACTTTGGAAGATAAATAGTACTCATCATATGAACTGGAATCAATGCAATCACCGACATAGTAAACGTCCATCTCCCCACAGACTTAAACATTGTCCCTTCTATCCAGCCAATCGAGACAAAACCCTCACAAGAATATCACCAAAAGTCTTTTCATTTATCCGCTTTTACACAACCGACATGCCAAGATATTTCCCTAACTCTCCTGTCAATTTCATCCCACTCTCATCGCTTATTAGCTTCTCCAAGTCTCAGCTCCCGTTACTTGAAAAGAAAATTTTATACTTTTCTAAGTTAACTTTTTAACCGGATGCCACACAAAACCTTTTCAATACACTCCGTATTACTCAAATTTGTGTAACGGATGCCTCCATAAACAAGATAATATAATTTTCAAAACATATATGCGAGAGCTTTGGACCTTCCTGTGACAAGCTAATTGGTTTCCATTCTCCTGAACCAATGGAACTCTTAATAAGTGACATAACCGCTCAAGACATAACACGAAGAAATACGGTGAAAATGGGTCCCCCTCTTAACCTACGCAATGGCTTAAACGATTCTGACTTCTCTCCATTCCACAACATATTCATTGATAGGCCTTTAACACACTTCGTTATCCAATTAACCAAATTCTCCAGAAATCTAGCCGCCTTTAACATATCTTCCAAAAAATCCCATCTTATCTGATCATAAGCTTTTTCATGGTCAAGCTTTAGTAACATCCATCCCTTTCTACCTTTTTTTCTCCTCATCAAATGAACCACCTCTTGAACCACTACGATATTATCCGCACTCAACCTTCCCGGAATAAAACTTGATTGGGCGGGACCAATAAGTTTCAGCATAACCTTCTTCATCCGCATTACTAGCACTTTGGTGATGATTTTAAACAATATATTGCATAAGCTAAAGGGGCGATATTGTGTTATTCGCTCTGGCTTACTTACTTTTGGAATAAGGACCACTAAGGCATCATTCAACTCATCCAAGAACTCTTATGAAACAAAAATTTCAAGAACAAACTGCTAAACAAAACTGTCCACGGTCTCCCATCACTGTTGATAAAGCATCGGTTAAAAACCATCGGGACCCGGTGCTTTAAACCTCCCCATACTCTTGATCGTTGCTTCAACATCAAGCGGAGAAAAAGTCTTACACATGTCCCGACTCTCTTATTGGGTTAGTACCATAAAACCCGCTGATGGGATTGAATCTACAACCAGCGACACATCATCCATATAATAGAGTTTTGTATAGTAACTAACTGCCAAACTCTCTAGTATTTGGGCTCGGATAACCATCTCCCATTGTCATCCTTTAACATCTCAATCATGTTCTGTCTTCTCATAATGATTGTTGATGTATGAATAAAACCATATCAAACTCTTTAATTAGTAACAATTTCTTTGCCAAGAGCTCATCCGTTTGATAGACTTCCAAGAGATTTGGACATTTGCTATCTCCGCCACCAACTCCTCTTTCCGTTTATACACATTCTCAAAAACATCACGATTTCATCTCTTTAAAGTATAATGTAACCCTCTCAACGCTCGCGGAGTCTCCCAATCCCCCTTCAATGAATTCTTTAACAACTCCTGAAAACTTTCTTGTTGTGACCAAGCCGCCTCAAACTAAAACGGTCTCCGCTTCGGGTCCCCACCTATGACAGAATAAGATTGAACAAAGAGCGGCGCATGATCAGAAGACGAAAACTGTAAGTGTGTCATGGATGCCTCTTGCAACTTCAACTGCGCGGATGCATTACATAGCACTCGATCAAGTCGTTTTGCAATATAAGTACTCTCCAACCTTCCTCTCTTCCAAGTAAACTTATTGCCCAGAAATCCCATATTAATAAGGGATAAAGCACTAACTTATTCCATGAATGCCAATGAATCTGTAGATAACCGTCCATTCCCACCGGTTCTCTCGTCAATTTAGAGAATAGTGTTAAAATCACCTCCAACAATAACCGGTTCTGTAATACTTTGAATAATCCTCTTCAAAGTATCCCACAATCCACTTATTTTATTCATTGTTGGAGCTGCATAAACCACTACCAAATGTACAATCTCCAACCCACCAACCACCTTAGCATATAAATTGCTTCGATGATTTCACAATAGTCACCTCCACAAAAGCCAAAGTCCACCACTGTGTCCCACATCATCAAACGAATTCTCGAATCCTAAACCACGACAACTTATTATAGCTCTATCTCCTCCGGCATATGTTTCAAAAATCATAAGAATATCCGTATGAAATTTCTTGAGCATATACCGAATAAAACGTCAAAAACTGGGTTTATTCCCCCCCCCCCCCCCCCCCCCCCCAATTTCAGCGCCCTCTCCTATTAGTTGAGTAATAATAAGTTCATTATTATGCGTTGCTTCATATTCAGTCGAACCACTGGGAGAAGCTGTTATGCTTCGTGTTGGGAATGTCCTGAAATCACACTTGTATTTACTCTAGTGATAGTTGTACTGTCGATATTAGACATTCATATGATACTAGGTGGTCATGACATTTTGCTAGAAACCACTAATGATCTATGAGTTATGAACTCATTGCTAGTATTATATGATCCTACAGGGTCACACACCTAAGCAAACTGGATAAACTTTATGTGGGAATAATCATTAATGTAATGATTCAAATGATGTGTATTTGATACACATAAGAAACGTGTTTTAAAGAGTGTGTCGATCGACACAAATGAGTCGTGTCGATCGACACGGGCCAATAATTGAAATAGGGATTTCGGTTTAATAACTTAATTTAGACCGGTTTAATTACTGGACAATTAGGTTTTCTCACTTGCCTATATATAAGAATATAAGGCACTAAATTGAGAGTAGCTTTTGATGGTTGATAGCCACCTCTGCAAAACATAGTTTCCTAAGAGATCTGATTCCGGGTACTAGCATCCCTGCGGATTCCAGTTTGTGTGCGTGTGGACTATCAGTAGAGGCGCAACACTTGATGCGCTACAGATCTCTATAACCTGACAATCTTCCGCTGCTAATCTCCAGGTATATCCGAGATCTCTGTGATTCGTTGTTTACAAACCCTAGATCCTAGGCTAAAGAATTGTCACTAGGTTGTTTTGATAGAGATTAAAACCGGTAAAACCTGTGCAAAATCCTTCAGTGGTATCAGAGACTTAGGGTTTAACGTTGAATCACTAGAACGTAATTGAATTAGAGAATTCAGATTGAAACATGTGATGTTTAGGATGCTTGCTAGATCAATTTTTCACTGAAATTTGTTTTGTTAAAGTTGATCAGAACCGATCGTGTCGATCGACACAATGGTTGTGTCGATCGACACAACTTTGCTAAAATTTTAGGGTTTTCGATCCTAAGATCAAAGTTCTAGAAACCCAAGTGTCGATCGACACAAATGGTTATGTCGATCGACACGACCTTGCGATTGGTTAATCGGTTCAATTGGATTGAATCGGTTATCGCGCTTGGTTAGAAATCAATTAAACCGGCTTATTGCGGTTTATTGCGAGTTGGTTAGTGTCGATCGATACAAATGTTGTGTCGATCGACACCAACCGGTTATCGACCCGGTTCAATTGGATTGACCGGTTATCGGTTCGGTTCAATTGGATTGACCGGTTATTGCAAAATTGATTTGGTTTGGTTAGCGTCGATCGACACAATCGTTATGTTGATCGACAGAGACCAATTATCGATCCGGTTCAATTGGATTGACCGGTTATCGATTCGGTCAATTGGATTGACCGGTTATGGAAAATTAAATTTGGTTAGTCAATGTCGATCGATACAAATGTTGTGTCGATCGACACTGACCGGTTATCGGGTCGGTTATCGAAACCGGTTCAATTGGATTGATCAGTTGTCGAAGAACTGTTCCAGAGAGGTGAGTGTCGATCGACAGCCTACGAAAATTATGGGTTAGTGAACCTACAATCAAATAACCAAACCAGATTTAATGAGATTCTAAACCTTCTTGAATGCATATTGGATATGTGTTAGGATTAAAAGATCCAGTTCCTCAACTAAATATCAAGTGTTCTGGATGTCTTCCCGATCTTGTCAGCTGTCAAGACTCGTTTCATTGCGTGATAGGCTTGCAGTGCAAGGTGTCCGCAGTTACATGAGTAAGGCAGTAGGTAATTGAGTTGATGGGCTTGCAGTGCATGACATCAACTATTACATGACTGAAGAGATTAGTTTACTTGAATGGGCTATCAGAAGTTCTGGGCCCAGAAACATCAGGTGGATAAAACATAAGATGTCTTATCCACAACCAAGAGTCATATTGGATATGATTAGCAAAGTGTTGCTTACCTATATAGCTAAGATTTGAGTGACAGCCAGTGGCTCGCTCGGGTTTTGGTGAAATATGGATCTTGGATCATTATATTCATTTGAGGAAACAGTATTTTGAATATAATGCGAGTTTTCTTAATTGTTAAGATTTCTCATTTCCTGAATATCATAACTGAATTTTTCATTTTCTTATTACAGTTATGTCTAATCAGAACTCTTTCTCGTTGAGATCCGTCCTTGAGAAGGACAAGTTAAATGGATCCAACTTCCTTGATTGGTATCGGAACTTGAGAATCGTTCTCAAGCAGGAGAGAAAGGACTACGTCCTTGAGAAAGTTCTCCCCGAGAAACTAAGGTCCAATAACTCACATGCAGTGTATGATGCTTGGAATAAGCATTATTATGATGTGGTCGATGTGCGTTGTCTGATGTTGGCTACCATGAACTCTGACTTGCAGAAGCAATGTGAGAACGTGGCGTCGCCCATCGAAATGATCACTAGCCTGAAAGTGATGTTTCAGGAGCAGACTCGAACTGAGAGATACCAGACGGTTAAATCTCTAGTTGAGTGCAAGCTACCAAAGGATGCTTCAGTGAGTCCTCATGTCATAAAGATGATGGGTTATATTGATAACCAGAGGAGACTGGATTGTCCCATTAGCCAAGAGTTTGCTACTGACATCATTCTGCAGTCACTGCCGTCGAGCTATGATAAGTTCATCAAGAACTACATCAAGAATGGCTTGATGAAGACGTTGACTGAGCTGCATGACATGCTCAAGACAGCTGAGCTCAATATCAAGAAGGGCAAAAGGTTTGAGAAACCTTGTAAAGACAAGGGTGAGAGAAATGCCGTCCAGATTGTGAATCAGGATAAGCCCGAGTCTCCCTCTAAACCCAAGTCTGGCCCATCTGATGATGATACATGCAACTACTGTGGGGAGCCAAGGCATTGGAGGAGAAAATGCAAGAAATACATGGAAGATACTATGGAAATAATGAAGATGTTTGAGACTTCTTCTTCAGATATTTATGTTATTTCAAGTTCTATCTTAAGGGTATTAGATACCGGTTGTGGTGCTCATATTTATTGAAATATGCAGGGCCTGAGCAACAGTAGAACGTTGAAGAAGGGACAAGTGGAGATACTCGACAGGAATGAAGCAAGAGTTGCTGCATTAGCTGTAGAAAGTTTCCATTTGTAGTCGCCTTCAGGCTTGGTTTTAGAAACTAAATAATTGCTATTATGTACCTGCTATGAGCAGAAATGGCATTTCATTTTCTTGTATGATTTTGAATGATTTTATTTTTATAAAAGACAAATGTTGCTCTTTTGATCTTAATGATATATCCTATGGTAGCACCCCATTAGAGAATGGGTTTTATGTCTTAAACCAATCTATGCATGTCTATAACATAAACACAAAACGGTTCTCTAGCATTGTCCATAGTGATGGGCTTCTGGACTCACTTGATTGTGAATCATGTGAGAAATGTGAATCCTACTGTTGGACAAAATGACTAAGGCCCATTTTATCAAACTAAATGAAAGGGCAACGAATTATTGGGCCTTATACATACAGATGTGTGCGGCCCGACGGGCACAAGTGCTAGAGGATATCTTCAGTACTTCATTGATGACTTCAGTAGGCATGACTATGTTTATCTAATGAGTCACAAGTCGGAATCTTTTGAAAGGTTCAAGGAGTTCCAGAATGAAGTACATAATCCAATTGGCAAAAGTATTAGAGCTCTTTGATCAGATCGCGGAGGAGAATACTTAAGTCAAGAGTTAAGTGATCATCTGAGAGTGTGTGGAATTGTTTCACAGCTCACTCCTCCTGGAACGCCCCGATGGAATGGAGTTTCCGAGAGGAGGAATCGGACCTTATTGGATATGGTTCGATCAATGATGAGTCACAAAGATCTTCCATTATCTCTTTTAGGGATACACTCTAGAAATGTCTGCGTTTACACAAAATAGGGTTCCATCAAAATCAATTGCAAAGACACCACATGAGATGTGGACTGGAAATGTTTCAATTTGTCTTTCCTGAAAAATTTGGGGTAGTGAGGCTTATGTAAAACATTTAACAAGCTCACACCCAAATCCGATAAGTGCTACTTCGATTGGTTATCCTAAGGAAACCAAGGCTTACTACTTCTACAACTATTCTGAGAACAAAGTGTTTGTTGCTAAGAACTATGTTTTCTTGAGAGAGATTGTCTTTCCAAGAAGATCAGTGAGAGTGAAATACAACTCGAAGATGTTCGAGAGTCACAGGAGATTGCTTAACCTGTTAAGGAAGAGCAGTAGCTGGATCTGCAAATAGTTGTAGAACCTACACCTGTGGTGCCTGAAGTTTGCAGATCCGAAAGGATTCGTAACGATCACGAGAGATATGGATTTCTCGCGACCGATTATCATGACTTGTTGATCATTGACAATGACGAGCCTACGAATTTTGAAGAAGCAGTGTTGGGCCCGGACTCCGATAAGTGGTTTGGAGCCGCTAGATCTGAAATGGGTATATCAAGATATACAAAGCTAATTTAGTGACTAAAGGTTTCAAGCAAATTCATGGTATGACTATGAAGAGACCTATTCCCCAGTCGCTATGCTTAAATCCATTCGGATTATCCTAGTAACTGCCATTTATCATGGTGATGAGATTTGGCAGATGGATGTGAAAACAGTTATCCTTGATGGAATTCTCGAAGAGGATGTGTACATGACACAACCTGAGGTTTCATAGATCCTAATAATGCTAGGAAAGAATGCAAGTTTCATCGATCCATTTATGGATTGAAGCAAGCATAACAGAGTTGAAATCTTCGTTTTGATAAAGCTGTCAAAAGGTTTGACTTCATCAGGAACGAAGAGGAACCATGTGTTTACAAGAAGACTAGTGGGAGTGTAGTTACATTTCTCGTTATGTATGTAGATGACATACTTCTTCTCGGAAATGACATTCCGTTGCTTCAGTTTTAGAAACTTGGCTCGGAAGTTGTTCTTCAATGAAAGGCATGGGAGTAGCCGCGTGAATTCTTGGAATAAGAATCTATAGAGATAGATTGGGTAGGCTAGTTGGATCGTGTCAAGATGCTTATGGTGATAAAGTCTTGGACAGGTTCAGTATGCATGATTCCAAGAAGGGCCTCATACCAATGTCTCATGGCATTAATCTTGGCAAGATGCAATGTCTCTAGACATTGGCTGAGCAAGAACGTTTGAGTAGGATTCCCAGGCGTGTGCAGTGGAATCTATCATGAATGCCATGACCTGCACTCATCCAGATATTGCTTGTGTTTTAAGCATGACGAGTAGATACCAATATGATCCATGTGAAAGTCACTGGACAGTTACCAAGAATATTCTCAAGTATTTGAAGAATACTAAGGATAGGAGCTTGGTGAACTAAGGAAGTAATGGTTTTTTTGTTGAGAGTGGTTAGACGGACAAAGACGATTTCCGGTCAGAATCTGGTTATGTCATGTGTCTATATGGCGGTGCGGTTTATTGGAAAGGGTTCCAAGCAGAGCACCGCAGCCTGCGGTTTTTTGGAAAGGGTTCCAAGCAGAGCACCGCAACCTCTTCCACGACTTAAGCATGAGTTTCACCCTCCTGCTGTAGGTATTGGATATATTAAGATGTGATCTTGATTCTAGTGGGAGTTGTAATGAATTTAGTTATGTTATGATATTCATGTGGACATACTTTGGTTATGTCATAATGAAATTGTTTCATGTATTATTTGATTATTGGATAATTGAATAATAGTCCCAAAGTAATTTATGGCATTCTTATAGGTCATCAAGTTGAGGACTTGATCATGAAACCCTATAAGTGATAAATGACATAGATTATATTTGTCCCTAGTCAAGGTTGTTAGAGTGGGACACTGACAATCGCGTGAGACTGGTATGTGAGGTGACTGATGACTAAGTTTCATGGAGTCATTAATAAGAGTATTAAAGTCAATCACATAGATATATGTTAGAGAACATATGATCGGACATGACCCGCTAATGAGAACTCTACAGGATAGTTATATAAGTGTCATAAGAGGTTCTCATTACGACTATAGAGTATAGTCCTTAGACCTGAGTTCATCATGATTTCTTGCATATGAATTGGTCCGCTTTGACTTTATCAAACGTTATCCATAACAGGTGACTATAAAGGCATTGATTGGGTGTATCATGAAGTGTGTGAAGTAACAGGGATGGAACAAGATGGGATTTGTCCCTCCTATATAACAGGAGATAAATATCTCAGGGCCCATCGAAGATTTGATACTGAGAAATGCGTGGCCGCACTCAAACGAGGTGATTGTCAGTCGTTTGTTTTTTATCAGTATAAATCGGAGTTCGATGAACATGATATTGGCTGTAATAAGGATGACACGGTTCTTGCCTTATGCCATATCGAGATATAGAAACGAAGGGATTATAGGAATAGTTGATTTCAGTACAAGTGGGAGATTGTTGGGAATGTCCTGAAATCACACTTGTATTTACTCTAGTGATAGTTGTACTGTCGAGATTAGACATTCATATGATACTAGGTGGTCATGACGTTTTGCTAGAAACCACTACTGATCTATGAGTTATGAACTCATTGCTAGTATTATATGATCCTACAGGGTCACACACCTAAGCAAACTGGATAAACTTTATGTGGGAATAATCATTAATGTAATGATTCAAATGATGTGTATTTGATACACATAAGAAACGTGTTTTAAAGAGTGGTTTCTAGCAAATAATCGAAATTGAGATTTCGGTTTAATGACTTAATTTGGACCGGTTTAATTACTGGACAATTAGGTTTTCTCACTTGCCTATATATAAGATATAAGGCACGAAATTGAGAGTAGATTTTGATGGTTGATAGCCACCTCTGCAAAACACAGTTCCCTAAGAGATCCGATTCCAGGTACTAGCATCCCTACGGATTCCAGTTTGTGTGCGTGTGGACTATCAGTAGAGGCGCATCACTTGATGCGTTACAGATCTCTATAACCTGACAATCTTCCACTGCTAATCTCCAGGTATATCCGAGATCTCTGTGATTCGTTGTTTACAAACCCTAGATCCTAGGCTAAAGAATTGTCACTAGGTGTTTTAATAGAGATTAAAACCGGTAAAACCTGCTGGAATTCCTACACTTCAACCAACCCCATATCCTCTTCCGACAGAGCTTTAGAGATGAGTCCAGAACTCTTATTATTATCAACATCGAGTAGCTTCCCCCTTCTTGGTTGCGCATTCATTCAAAAATCTTCTGAGTCGTAAGTCATTTGTTGCATCGCAACAACTTTAAATGGCAATGTATTCGGACTCGGTAGTGGACAAAGATACACAATTTTTCTTCTCATCTACATTAACTTTAATCTCATCTTTTTAAGGCTTCAAAGTCGTGCTCATTAAAAATTTTAGAGATTTGCTGGAATTCATCACGAGCTGTTCGACCTGATTTTTTGCATTCTTACTTTTTGACATGAAAATCCAATCCCTAAAATCACCTATCACATCTTGACTGCAAGCACTACACATTGTCTTTCAATATATTCGAGTTCACATTTTCCCTTAATATTACCATGTGTTCCACCTCCAAAAGTGAGTTTGCTTTCTTTTACAACATCATAGTTTTCTAAATAGCTCTTATTTCCAATCATATGCCTTGATGCACCACTATCGAAATACCATGGTCGATTCACAGACTTAACTGTTGAGGTGTTTAACTGTTGAGGTGTAAGCAACATGACAAACTTGTTACTCTCCTCTTATGCTCGGATATAGGTCTGATTTAGCAATCTAAACTTGTGATTGTTTCATCGTATTCAAATAGAATCTTCCGTGCTTCAAAATCCTTCTTAATCTTCTCAACAAAATGATAGCAGTTACTCTTGATATGTCCAAATTTACCATAGAACCAACACCCTAATCTTCTCCCATCGCAGGTTTTGGTTTCTCTCATGTTTGTTGGAACAGGTTATGTCGTGTTCCCATCAACAAAATTCGTATTTTCACAAGTTGATTCTCCATTATAACCCAAACTATAGTTGGATTTTCCTACTCTTCCTACTCAGAGCATGTCGTTTAGATCCTTAGTACCACTCTTCAGCATTTGAATCTTCTTCCTTGTTTCTACAAGTTCTTGAGATAATGTCTCATTCTTCTAGATTTCATAGTTAAGTTCTTCATTCAAACTTTTTATTTAACACATGAAGCATTAACTTCTCTTCAGCCCATGAGATCTTCTCTCTACTCAGGTTCAACCAATTGTCATAAAGCTTACGAAATTCAATCTTCATGTTCTTCTATCTCCTCCGATACGTCATTGTCAGATTCACTTTCATATGCGTTTGCCTTATTTTCGCCGTCGTGGTCAGTGGTTTCACTCTCAGAAACCTCCTTTATTGTTGCAATGACTACACAATAACTAGTAACATCATTGGACGAATCTGAGCTCTCGTCGGAATCAATTTCGTACATTCCGATGTGAGACTTCTCTTTTTTAGCTTGTGTATTCACACACTCATGTTGTGTGTGACCAATCCCTTTGCATTTAAGGCACTTAAACTCTTTTTCTTTCACTGTAGGACACTCATTTCTAAAGTGTCTGTAACCTTGACACTCATAACATTGTCGCTCGTTCTTCTTGTAACTACGTTCACGATCTCTGTCACTGATTTGTCTCTTGTCACTCAAATGTTTTGTACCATGTTCAACTAGTCTCATTACGCGACTGAAAATTTTAGCCACTAAACTCATTGTTTCTTAAGCTCATGTATTTCTTCTTTGTTGTCACTAACAAAAGCTATATCTTGAGTCGCATTGCTCTTATTAAAAGAGATCTCCATCTCATATGCTTGAAAGTGACCAACAAATTCATCAAACTCAATAGTATCACTAATGAGGGACATACCCATTGCCGTTTTCTTAATGTCGAACTTGGCCAGTAGACTTCTCATCAATTTCTTCACAAGCTTCTTGTCTTTATAATTTTTCCCCTTATTTTGAGCTTCGTTGGCGATCGAACTTAGCTTCCCGTTGAACTCCTCAATTGTTTCATGGTCTTCCATCTTGATTGTTTCAAATTGTGAGGCTAGTATATCCAATCTGGATCTTTGCATGTTCGTTGTACCTTCATATATCTTCTTCAGCTTTAGCCGATTCACAACATTGGATACATTTGAACTATTTTCATTTATCGCACCGAATATCGTAGATAGAGCTTTGGCGTTAAGCTTGGCCATTTGCTTATCTTGATCGGTCCATAGTGACTTAATTTTGGAAACTTCTGTCTTATCTTTTCCTATGATAGTCGGTGCTTTCCATCAAGATTCAATCGCAGTCCACGCGTCCTCACCGATTCCACGAATAAAAGCTCTCATCGTCATCTTCCAATGGCCATAATTTCCTTTTTCTAGAATGGGAACTCGTTGCACAGCTGTAAACTCTTTTGAGTTCATCCTTCTCTAGGATCTTCACCCGTTAGACTCGCTACGGACGCCCGCTTTGATACCAATTAAAAAAGCAGATGAACACAAATGTATAGCCCAAAAACCTCGGCGCGCCGAGTTTTTCAATTTTATTAGAAATGGTACAAAAAGTTTACAACTCTCTTGATTGGTTTTACACAACCCTAAGCCTAACCTTAGTTTGTCACCCAAGATTCCTATTCTAAGCAAGATCAAAGATAAATTATTTGTCTTTTACACACTATTGCCCCCACAGAGTTCTCACGACTCTCTTAATAGAAAAGCTTCAACGAGTTTTATTTTCTTGAACGGCTAACCCTAGAACAATATTTTTCAACCCTTTTTTATATTTTCCGGGCAAGTAAATCTTCTAGGTTGTCCTTTCCTTGATTCACATGAATCCCAAATCTTCTGATATATTAATTTTCTTTTTGAATGCATCCTTCCAATTAGCTTGCAGTCCACGTCCATTCTTTTTGCCATGTCACTTTAATGCTCATGTTGGAACAACTACACATTTCTTCCAGTAGCTCGTATTCTAATTCTCGAGACACCTCTCTTTCAGGTTTGGCATATGGAGTTTATCCCATAGGTCATAACGCTATGAGAATTGCAAAGTAGGATCCATAAGATACTATCGCTTATCGTGGTTCTTTATTTGTGAAAAAGTTGATCTGATGTACATAGAAAATTTGGTTGATAGGTTTGCTTGGACCAGAAACAAGAATGTAGATACTTTGAGAAACAAGTCTGGTTTATAGTATCGATTTTGAATTGACTCAAGCATCATCAAAAACATTGTTGTTTACATATTTGTTTATAAATCCTTGTGCAATATAAAATTATGATACATGGATATATAAATATATAAACAAACAAAAATACTATGGAGACACAAATTGAATGAATGAAATGAAAATATTATGTGAACAAAAATGTATTGGTTTAGGGGTCGCATGATTAGCAAATGAATGATCAAGAAAAAGAAATATATAACTAAAATTAGCATGGATATTCATCTAGTGTATACAATGAATGAATTGTCTTACGAATAATATATTCAAGTGAAAGACCAAACAACTAGTTTTATCTTTGTTTTAGACAAAGAATATAGAGAAATTTCATGAAATGCCACTTTTGGTATGTCACATTACACAAATGCCATATTTTAAAAATATTTACAAGATATGCCACCTTTTTTTTTAACTTAACTTAGATTTTTTTTTCCACATTTTTTTTTTCAAATCGCAAAATGATCTCGTCTCTCTCTTTCTCTCTCTGCACCAACCCTTATAATCTGCTTTAAAAAAATAACCCAGATTTTTTTTATCAAACTTAAAAACAATATCAATCAAAATGAAACAAAACCCATGTTTTTTGATGAAAAACAATATCAATCAAAATGAAACAAAACCCATATTTTTTGATGAAATCAATCCAAATTGAATCAAAAACTGAGATTTAGAACCCAAATCGAATAAAAAACTAAGATTTGTAACCAAATCGAATCAAAACCCAACTAGATTTTAAAGAATAAAAAACTAGATCTATAACAAGAGAGAGAGAGAGAGTAAACAAAATTTTAATGTCTTTTCCTGTAAGTTGACATGTTTGCACACCCTTTTCAAGGGTGGCATTGTTTAAAAAAACTTTTCAAGGGTAGCATATATATAATTCTACCAAAAATATATTGGAGGCGTGCTAATAATGACCAATATCTGATATGCTCTTCTTGAACGAGTTGCAGTTGCAAGTAGTTGCATTGAGATAAATGAATTAACTTATTCATATATGTTATTATATGAAACATATAAGCAAAACATATAAAAACAGAACTGAATTAACATAGTCAAATACATAAAATTGTAACCACTTGCTTATATTTTTCATATGATAACTTATATGAATAAGTTAACTCATTTATCTCAATACAACTACTTGCAACTGCAACTCGTGTAAGAAGAGCATATTAGAGAAATATCGTAAATGAAAATTTGACTCGTCGTTTAGGGTTCTAGTATTTTGTTATAAATTAGAACTTAAATTAATAGCGATATTAGTTTAAGAAAACAATTGATTAACATGGTTGTTTACAAAAAACCCCCAAACATTAGAAAAAATAGAGCTTTAGACATATTATTATTACACAAAAGGCTTATAATTTTTGTTTTTTGAAGTATACACATAAGATAAAAAGTTTACTAAAAAATTTAAATAACTTTTTCAAATTTACAACCCTAATAGGTGGTTTCACTTGCTTGTGTTATGTGCCAAACATGTCTATCCTTACAAAAAGTTTACTCAAAGAAGAAGAAGAAAGAACTAATCAGTTTCTATATTCTAAAACGATATGACGTGGAAGGGAAGAAGCATTTGGAGTTAAAGAAACTCTATTTCAGAAAGAGTGTTTGTTTTTAGAGAAATATAAATAGAGAGAAAATTGTATTGAGTTTGTTATCTTTGTTGTAGAAAAGGTCAAGATTCTTGGAATCTGAGAATTGGGATATTTCAAGGCTTGAGAAAACTTGAACTATAGTGTTGTAATTCTTTGATTTGATCATAAAGTGAGATTGTTCTTATCATAAAAATTGGTGTTTAGTTATTAATTCATTAAGATAATATAAATTCCTACTAAAAGTTATGGGCACATGATGATAGAACACACATCAAGAAGATTTTTTGGGTGAATAACACACAGCAAGAAGATGAATACATAAGTTATGTAACATAACTCCACTTCAAAATAAAAACGAACTTCACATTCGCCAAATTACTTTTAAATATCCATATGGATTAATAATTAGGACCAAAAAGAAATCATATTATATTAGCGCGCGTGAATTAATATGATCCTTTTAGCAAAATAAAATAAAAAAAAAAAAAATAATCTGATCCTTAATTTACTCAAAGCATTCTGACGGTCCTAAAATAAACTACTCAATGCTAACGATTCTTAAACAAATAGTACTTATGCAAAATATTTTAAAATTGTGTTTACTCACATAATATCGATTCTGGAATATGGACATCCGAGGATGTTGGTTAAAACTTATCAGCTCAACAAATTACACACTTGACTTGTTAAGCCTTTACCAGATCTAAGTATTTTGACTATTCATATTTTTTGTTTTTTGACACAATATTCGGACTATTCAACTTGCTGGGTGCATTTTCTTTTTACACTAGCTGGGTGCATTTTTCACCGAAACTCCAACAAGAATTTACGAACGAAATAAAGATTGAGTTTCGTCGTCTAAACATATAATGTATAGTATCATAATTCTATACGTATATAGGTGTGCAAATTTAAGTAATTCTTAAAGTTTTTGGTTCTGCATAAAAAGCTGAAACATTTGTGTTCTACAAAACCTTTTTTAGTGCATTGACCCTTTAGTTGATATTTGAAATATATAAAAATTATATCTATATAACATGTCTGTCTAAGCAACAGTAAAGTTGAAAAATATACATTAAAAACGCAAAAAGCTCATCGTAAGTGTAAAAACTTTTACAGAGAATATACGGTTTCAGCGAGTTTCTTTCTTGGGACCTTCTCTAGTTTGTAGCTTTTGGCGCAGTTAAAATTCTAGATTCTTAATAATATTTTGTGTTTTTTACATTTTATATCGTATGTAATACAAACCAAAAGAAAAAAGGCGATGAGAAATAACTATAGTCTAATAACAAAAGAAAAGAGCAAGTGCGATTTAAAAAAAAAAACAGATGATCTCTCTTCTACGGTAAAAACCAAAGCTTCTGTGCTAATAAATAGTTTTACAAATTTAACTCTTTTTATAGATTTTTATTTTATCCCTATATGTTTTTATACCAACTTGTTAGTGTTGAAATATGAGAAAACAAATGAAGACAACGATAGATGGAAAAGGTACGAGAGATCTTATCCATTTCACGTGGACACGTGTCGCATTGGGGAAAGCTTCTCATCAACGTGATTTATTTGTTTTTCTTATCATTAATGCCTATTCGTTTATTTCTCTAAGTTTATAGCGGGGTGTATTATCCCAAATCTGTTTTTTAACAAAAATACAAATGTATTTCCAATAAAATAGTACAATATCATAAGAAAATAATAGTATTGGGTTACCACGAATTTTTGAATTTTCCTTCAAATAAATACGATAAATAATTGGACAATTCTCAAAAATACCACTAAAAAATTTTTTTTATCCAAAAATACCATTAATTTTTAAAAGTTCCAAAAATACTACTTTTTCCAAAAGTTTCAAAAATACCACAAAATTAAAACTAACTTTAAATATTCAAAACTAAAACTCTAAACCCCAAACCTAAATCCTACCCCTAAAACTATACCCTAATTGTACAATAGTTAACCAAAACCCAAAAATTTAAATTCTAAGCTCTTGAAAATCAATTTTGAGGTTGTGATATTTTTGGAACTTTTGAAAATTAATGGTATTTTTGAAACTTTTAGTGTTATTTATGGAACTTTTGAAAATTGATGGTATTTTTGGAAAAAAAAACTTTTTTGGTGGTATTTTAGGGAATTTTTCTAAATAATTAATTCATTTTGCTATAGTTGATAAAAAATAATAATGCAAAGTATATCAATGCATATGAAAATGAGTCGTGTGACATTTAAACCTAATCACTAATTTTATAAAATAAGCATGTCGGCAGTGTTAAACACCTGTTTAAGCAAAGTATATACACTAAACTTTGATAATTTATAGATTTTGACATGGAGATTGACATACTTTGACATTTATAAATAAGACCAAACAGAAGAAAAAACGAGGCAGAATAAGTGATTAATTAGGTGATAGAATAGTTACTGGTTTAGGCTGATTTAATAATACGTCGCACCACAATGGAATAGTCAAATGTGATTTGTTATCCTATATTAAAAAAAATATTTCTCGGGGTAATAGGCGACTGGTGCGTAGCATATGATGTTATTAATCATTCACATTAACCATTTGAATTATTTAATTATTTATCTAATATTCAACGTTTTAATAGATGTGCATATGTTTTATATTGCTTCCCTTTTAGCAATGATTTTAAAACCGGACTGTCGACTGAACCGGAAAACCTTTCGGATCGTGGGTTAGCATGGTTTAACCGGGTCGAACCGGGTTCAACCAAATTTAATAGTTTTTAAAAATATTAGTTTATATATATTTGATCTTATATATTTTTTTTATTTATAGGTCTATATCTATCCAAATATCAAATAAAACGTTTCAATTATTTCACATTTAAAAAACAAAAGAATATCAATAGCAAAATAAAACTAATTTATAATTACTAATACAATTGTAGCAAATTTAAGCGTTTTAGTCTAAATCTTTACGCATTTTATAATTTTAAAATATTTTATATGGAAAAAGTTTAATATTTCATTAGTTTTATCAAAAATTTTGACTTAAAACTTATAAATTAAAGAAAACAAAATGAAAAAGCAAAAATTTTAATTAAAAAAATTATTAAACCCAGTTTGATGCGGTTCTGGTTCAATACCGGTTTTTGGTTTTTTGCCGGTTCAACCCGGTTTGATATCCAGTTTGATCACAGGTGGATTTTTACGTTGACCCGAACCGGACCAGTGGCCGGTTCCCGGTTTAATCCGGTCCGACCCCCGGTCTGGTCCGGTTTTCAAAATATTGCCTTATAGTTTTGTACAACCATTTAGAAAATGTCAATTTTAAAACATTTGAGTACAAAATAAATCAAGAAATTGATGACTTATCTAATTTCCATTAATTATAGTTTATTTCACTGGGATATACAAGTTGTTTTAACATATGATTTTCTTCTCCCACATGAACAAGTTGATGTATATATAGCTGAGCTAAACATGTAGATGATGATAGAAAATGCTTAGGTGTATTTGGTACCTTAATCATATGCTTGAATGTGCGTCGATGTATTATTTTGTTTTATTTAATGATGATTACATTTGTTTTCTCATTTAATACATGTAGGGTCCATAAGACAGGAGGCATGGTTTCTCATTTACATAAATCTAAAAGGGCAAATTCGTAATATTCCTTCATATCTCTAAGTGAAAAACAATAAACTAAAAAATATTTGCAGCTCTCTGATTCTGGCAAATTCCTTATATCGAATTGGTAGAAAATGGATATTAAAATGAACGATTAAGCAATAACCATAATAATGAATCTGGGTTTACAACTTTAGATAATGAGTTAAATTCATTTTCTTCATGCATGAGCTGGATCCACGCATCAAGGGTCTTTGGACCCCACTTTCTTCCAATTAATATCAATTTCCTTACCCTATATATTCAACAAACTTTTAATCAAACCCCTTCATTTAACAATTTACCAAAATCACCCATAATTGCCATTGGAGCTAAATTCGGTATCACATTCAACATGTCTCATGATTTTCTTCATACCAAAGGTTAATCAGAAGGATTTTATTTTGATCAGTTTATATAAAAAATAATTTATATTTCTATAGTGTAAAAAGAATCTATTAAGTCATTACAGAGACAATTTATAGATACCATAAATTGTAAATGTAGTATACAAAATCAAATTGATGTAGAAGATATCCTCCATTATTTTTCAATTTTCCTTGTTTTAGATTTTTATGTGTTTTTCTTTTTCCTTTGGGTTTTGGTTGTTGTTTTAGGGTTTTGTTTTGTTATTTAAACACTTATTATTGTAGCTAAGACATATCTTATTATTCTTAAATGAAAATTTGAGTGTTATTTTTTTTTTTTTTGGATTCCAAAATCTTTTTCTGGTGGATTCCAGAGTTTTATCCTTCAAGTTCATCGCTTGTAAACTTGATTTCGATCTAGGTTTAATGCTTGCTAATCCTAGGGTTTTCCGACGGTATCAAGTGGTAGCAGAGCCAGGTTTTCTCCTACTCTTTTCGAAGCTTGATCATAGAAGATCAACCATCTACCAAAACTGATGTAGCGAGTATCATGTCTTGAGGGTTTCACGGCGGCTTTAACCGCTTTGACCAATCAGATCGCAGCTTTACCCAATGAGATTGTTAACGCCATCAACAACAGCAACAATAATAACAATAAACAAAGAGGAAGAGTTAGGAGAAGGGAACCAATTGGGGTTCAATATGCTGAGTACAATCAGGTTGTAGTTGATTTTAAAAATCATATGACGGAGATAATAAATAAGATTGGCAATTGACAAAGAAAGAAAAGAGAAAAACTAATTAGGGTTCCAAAGAGAGAAAAGAGAAAAACTAATCAGGGTTCCAAAGATTGAAGACGATCATGTTTTCATTGTTGAAAGTTCCAACTCTAATGAAGAAGAAACAATGACGAAAGAGACACATCATAGGAATGAACAGAGTGAAGATTAGGCGACTGATATTCCGTTGTTGGACACACCTTCACATATAGAGGAGACAACGATTCCACAAGGGATGGTAGTAATCCAAAAGGTTTTGAAGGAGTTTATTCCAAATGGAGAAGAGAGAAATAAGCTTGTTGATCAGCATTGTAAGAGAGCCAAAAAGAACGTTAGCATAATCTATACTAAGAAGATTTACAACAAGCTGTTGTCTACCAACTATGGTTTGTTCAGTATCGATGTAGTTCTATATATAGAAAAGACCTTAATGTACAAAAATCTACAACCTAGCAACTATGGTTGTTCATTCAAGCAAGATGTGATTCATTATCCAGATTAGAACTCAAGGTCGAGTTCTTCGAAAGTGGAGGAGCATGATGTAGAAGATATCCTCCATTATTTTTCAATTTTCCTTATTTTGAATTTTTGTGTTTTCCTTTTTCTATTGGAGTTTGATTGTTTTTTTAGGGTTTTGTTTTTCTATTTAAACACTTATTATTGTAGCTTACAAGACATATCTGATTATTTTTAAATGAAACTTTGAGAGTTTTCTTTTTTTGGTGGATTCCAAAACTCTTTTCTAGTGGTTTTGAGAGATTTATTCTTTAAATTCATCTCTTGTGAACTTGATTTCGATCTAGGTTTAGTACTTGCTAATCTTAGAGTTTTTCGATTGCGTCACAAATTATAAAAATTGAGAATATAAAAGAAAATGTATTTGTTAACTATACTATACATAGATAACTGAAAAAATTAAATATATAGCATTGAAAAACAAAAGAAAGTGGATCTAAAAGTGAAATATTATAAATTAATGGTCAAAATGTAGAAGAAGGATGAAAAATAAAGGACATGGCATCATGATTATATACATAAATACATAGACAAAAGATATATGTATATAATTATATAAGACCATATTTGTTTTTTTCAATTTTCAATCTTTCAATTTTCAATAGTTTTAGCTTTACTCTCATTAGAATAACAGAGAAATAGAGCTCTAAGGTGAGACAAGCCATGTCTTCTTCAACTTCCCTAGTCTAATCTCACCATTTCTCTCTCTCTCCCTCTTCACTTTTTTACCCCCAAATTCACTGTCTTCCAATTCTTTAATCTCAAATTGGTTTTTCTTTTCTTCATCTACCCAAACTCGTTAAATCGAATAAAAATCGCATCAATTTCCCCTCTTTTCTGGGTATATATTCCATTATTCAAGCCTTGTGCTTTTTTCCCCGAGAAGATGATGAATCCGAGTCACGGAAGAGGACTCGGATCGGGTGGTGGGTCGAGTTCCAGCAGGAATCAAGAGACCGTCGTTGAGATGTTTCCTTCGGGTCTTCGAGTTCTTGTCGTTGACGATGACCCAACTTGTCTCATGATCTTAGAGAGGATGCTTAGGACTTGTCTATACGAAGGTTCGAAATCAAATTCAAGATCTTTTCTTTTCGGGTTTAGTTTTTTTTTTTATCTCACGAGTTTATGGTCTCTTCCCCAATGATGGGTTTTTTTTTTGGTTATTGTGGTCCATTCTCGGAAATTATGTTTTCTCGGAAATTATGTTTATTTTGAGGAATAATTATGGTTTTTCATATCGGTGGTTGACTAACTTTGCTCTACCAAAAATAGAAACAAATGTTATCAAATTTTTTTTGTTACTTTTTCAAGATTCACATATTAATCTGATTTAGATCACACCATTATGATCTGTTTAAAGAAAGATTCACATCTTATTTCTGTTTTTTTTTTTGTGATAATTTTTTTAGCTAACCCCCTAAAAGTTGGAGATCTATTGTATACAAATGATTCAAATCTGAGTTTTTGATGTTGTTTGCTCTTTGACTGAAGTTTGGTTAAATGTCATTTCAAGAGACCCTTGTTAGTAGAACTCTGTTCTGCTCTCTTTTGATCTGAGTTTGGTTATTTATTTTATGAGACTTAATAATGTAACAGAGCTTTCCTGTTTTCTGTGACATTCAGTAACGAAATGCAACAGAGCAGAGATGGCATTGTCACTGCTCCGGAAGAACAAACATGGATTCGATATAGTAATTAGTGATGTTCATATGCCTGACATGGACGGTTTCAAGCTACTTGAACATGTTGGTCTAGAGATGGACTTACCTGTTATCAGTAAGTTCTTTTATAGTTTGGATCTTTTTACATGAACAATTTTGGTTTTAGTTACTCATCTTATTGTTGTTTCAGTGATGTCTGCGGATGATTCAAAGAGTGTTGTTCTAAAGGGAGTAACCCACGGTGCGGTCGACTACCTAATCAAACCGGTACGTATGGAGGCACTTAAGAATATATGGCAGCATGTGGTTCGGAAGAGGAGGACTGAATGGAACGTACCGGAACATTCTGGGAGCGTTGAGGATACTGGCGAGAGACAGCAACAGCAAAATAGAGCTGTTTCTGGTGGGGAGGATGGCGCGGATGATAACTCGTCCTCAGTTAACGAAGGGAACAACTGGAGGAGCAGCTCACGGAAGCGGAAAGACGAGGAAGGGGAAGAGCAGGGGGATGATAAGGAAGAAGATGCGTCGAATCTGAAGAAACCGCGTGTTGTTTGGTCTGTTGAATTGCATCAGCAGTTTGTCGCTGCTGTTAATCAGCTCGGCGTCGAAAGTAAGATCAAAAGCTTCTTACATTTGAATTTGTGATAATGTTTTAGGTCGAACCGTCTAATTGATCTTCTATGGCGCAGAGGCGGTTCCGAAAAAGATCTTAGAGCTCATGAATGTTCCGGGGCTAACCCGAGAAAACGTAGCTAGTCACCTTCAGGTATAAACCTTAAACCTCGTACCGGAATGAGCAATTGAATTTGCATGTATATGTTCTTACGGACGTTGTGTTGATTTTGCAGAAATACCGGATTTATCTAAGACGGCTTGGGGGAGTATCGCAGCACCAGGGCAACCTAAACAACTCGTTTATGACGGGTCAAGACGCAAGTTTTGGTCCTCTTTCAACATTGAATGGGTTTGATCTTCAAGCGCTAGCTGTCACGGGTCAGCTTCCTGCTCAGAGCCTTGCACAGCTTCAAGCCGCTGGTTTAGGTCGGCCTGCGATGGTCTCTAAGTCGGGATTGCCGGTTTCCTCCATTGTGGATGAGAGAAGCATCTTCAGCTTTGACAATCCGAAAATGAGATTTGGAGATCCGCTTGGGCATCACGGGCAACAACACCAACCGCAACAACAGCAGATGAACTTGCTCCATGGTATCCCGACAGGTATGGAACCAAGACAACTCGCGGGTTTACAACAACAGCTCCCTATGGGTAATCGAATGAGCATTCAACAACAGATTGCCGCTGTTCGAGCCGGTCAAAGCGTACAAAACAGCGGAGTGTTGATGCCTCTAGCGGGTCAGCAGCCATTGCCTCGGGGACCACCTCCAATGATACCCTCGTCACAATCATCTATCAGGCAGCCGATGTTGTCAAACCGCATTTCCGAGAGAAGTGGTTTCTCTGGAAGGAACAGTATCCCCGAGAGCAGCCGAGTGCTGCCCACAACTTACACCAATCTTGCGACCCAACACTCATCAAGTTCGATGGCCTTCAATAACTTTCAACAAGAACTCCCCGTGAACAGCTTCCCATTAGCGAGTGCGCCAGGCTTATCGGCTCCGCTTCGGAAAGCCCCTTCTTACCAGGAAGAGGTTAACAGTTCTGAAGCGGGTTTCAGTGCCCCGAACTACGACATGTTCACTAACCGACAGAACGATTGGGATCTGCGGAGTATCGGAATAGCTTTTGATTCACATCAGGACGCAGAATCCGTAGCGTTTTCCAATTCAGAAGCCTACTCTTCTTCGTCTATGTCAAGAAACAACACAGCGGTTGCAGCTACCGAGCATGGTCGGAGCCAGCATCAGCCTCCGCCAGGCATGGTTCCGCACCATCAAGTTTATGTGGACGGAGGCAATGGTTCAGTGAGGGTGAAATCTGAGAGTGTGTCGGATTCGGCGGCAATGGCGTTCCACGAGCAGTATAGTAGTAATCAAGAAGATCTAATGAGCGCACTTCTTAAGCAGGTTTGATTTTTATTTTGATTTTTTTTTCTCTTATATAGAAGAAGCATAATCTGATCGCCAAAACGCACATTACAACTAGAGTGCGTTTCAAAATCAAGCATATCACAGTTTTCAGACGCGTTCTCACTATTGGTCGCGTGCGTGTGTTTCTTAATTACGGAAAACTACCACTTAATAATAACAAGAAAAAAAACCCAAGAAAAATCTAGTTAAACATTTATACGAGAAACTAACTAACGAATGTATAAATTTTTTAATATAATTTTAAAGAAGAAGAAGCAAGTTGTAATTGAACCACAGTCTTGTGTTGGTTATACAGGAAGGGATTGCACCGGTTGATACAGAATTCGACTTTGATGCATACTCGATCGATAATATTCCGGTTTGATCCAATGAAAAGCTGATAAACCCAAGGGACTATCGGGATTTGTATTGTAACATTACACGACCATATCTGCTTATAACAGTATAACCTTCTTGGTGAAATTTGTTTGATATATAATCTGCATGAAATTTTATGAGGCAGATTGTATAAAAATTTATTATTATTTTTCTTTTTATGGTAGGAGTTAATATGTTAATTTCCTTGGAAAAATTCTATTGGCTCTCGCTATAGTAATGAAGCTATTTAGTTAGGGTTTTGATATTCTAACTTGCTATAAATAATAGTAAGACGTTATGAATTTGTTTCTGTAAACATTTTGATATACTATTTTCTTAAGAGTTTAATATCGAACCACAAAGGGTTCATGTGTTCAATATGTATACATACCAATTACCAAAATCTAACCAAAAGAAATTCAAGAATCACACGCTGCACAAATCACAACTACTAGTAGTGTAACATATCTGGTTAGAAAGAATCAAGAAAAATGTGTATTTTCCGGTCACTGAATCATCGGAACTCTTAAACTCAAAGAATCAAGAGAGCCAAAAATGGTAACACCATGAGAAGAAAGGTGGAGATGTGTTTCTTGTGACCATTGTTAGTGGGTAATGCAAGAGGAAGTGAACATTCTTGACCGTTGAAGAACACTTTAGTCGGAAACCCATCACCGGAACCAACTTTGATCCCCGGAGTTAGTTTCTTGGTAAAGGAGATAACCGACTGCTGTTTACCGGGTACTCGAAAGTCCTTACTCGGGTTTTTTCCGTCTTGCTCTCCAACGAGATAGTTCAGTCCAGGGAGCCCTTCCATTAAAATAGTGTTGTTCTTTCCGTCGATCTCGATGGTTGTTCCGTTGAAGGAGTAAGCTTTCTGAAAACCCGGTCCTGCATTTCTCATTTCAACCGCTGTAAACCAATCCGCGAAATCGGTTTCTCCCCAGTTGAAGAGTGTAATTCGAGCAGTCCATCCGCCTCGGTGGTCTGTGGCTAGATGCCAATTAATGCTGACCCCACAGTTATCTCCACAAGGCAACGGGTCAGGGAGTTTCCAGTGTTTTAAGTCCGCCCAAGCGGTGGTAAGTTTGGTCCGGTTCTCAAACGGCATCAGAAGAGCCTGTTGCGGAAGAAGAAGAGCTGGAGAAGTTGTGCTGCAAGTGCGAGACACTCTATTGCTAGAACAACCTCCGCAAGCGCAGGTATTACACGGGATGATCGATTCGTTGAAGTACGAAGAGAACGATACGCAGCAACTAGGAGGATCTGGTTGAGTGATGTTGCAGACGACTTGCCAGCTAGCAAATGCGGTCCAGTTTGAAGGCAAACCGCTCGGATCAGGGAACTGGCTCGCGCTGACTCGAATAGGAGGGCCACATTTGTAGTCCGGATTAAGGTTACCTTTAATCTGCCAGCTCTGGGGAGGTGTTATAGCGGAGATGTTAAGATTAGGAGGCATTTTGTTCACATCCATTTGAAAAACCGATTTGGACTTGCTTGGATCCATGGACGGTGGTAGAATCGTTCCGTTTCTGCAGCAGAATGGTTTAAGACCAAGAGTTGAATCGTTATACTTAGTTAAAGGGAGGTCTATGATGGTTGGCCTTCTTGCACAGCTCAAAACATTGGAGAAGTCTAAATCTTGATAGTATTTTCCTTGCGGACCATCGATGCAATCCGATGAATCGACTACACTCGGATAAGCTCCTTTTGTTGTGGTGATGAACTCATCTTTCATCCAGAGAAAACTTAGTTTCCAATTGTCAAGCCGACCAAGCGGGTTATGATTCTCGATCGTGACCAGCGCCAGGTATCTTGATTTATATGCTTTGGTTACATCGTACATTATGGTTAGATCTCCTTCTTGCCTAGGAAGGTACTTTTCAACAATAGGATCTGTTGTATTGTTCGGATCCGGCGTGCAACATACTTGCAGAACATTTGTACCTGAAAACAAAAACAGAAAGAAATGTCACACATCAATGTACAATGCATTTCAAGCCACAACACATACTAATTGCAAACTCAACTGTTACTACAAGTTGAGTTTAAATTACCATTGCTTAATCAGAGATTCCTCTCAGGTCAATCATAAAAATCATAAATATTTGCCAAAGTGTAGCTTAAAGTCTAATCTGAATTAGCTATTAGTCTATACAAGAAATAGACTTTTTCAACAAGTGATTCAATATCAAATGTGATCATTACCCAATATTTTACTCATTCTAGTGCTTTCGTAATGACATTAGCAACCCAAGATCACACAACAACCAAAAAAGCTCAAAAAAATGCAAAACGCAAAACTAAATCAAACTCAATTTATACAGAGACCATACAATTCATAAGAAAATCTGGGAAAATCGAACTTGGAAATACAAAACTAAATCATACTAATAAATTTATACAGAGACGATAAAAGTTGAGACAAAATTGTTACCTCGTTGAGTGGATTTGGGACAGATCCATCCTTCATTAACAAGAGTGATGTTTTTAGGAAGAGGAATATTTGGTGGAGCAATACCAAACTGAGTACCCACGAGCTCAACACGTGCTTCCATCTGAGTGATGTCACCCGCCGTCATAATCGCCGACTTCAAATCCGCCGACGGATAACCGGCGAAGGTTGTACCGTTCTCGACGCTAACCGGAAAGCTAGAACCGTCGGAGAGCACGGCGTTTGTGGCGGAAACAAGAATCTCACGGTGGGAGAATCCAACGAAGACAATCCACGACTTAAGCTCGTCTCGACCGTTGTTAAGCACCGTGATCTCTGACTCGAACCGGTACGGCTGGTTCTTAGTGTCGTTCGGTTTGATTTTTGAACCGGTTATGTAAGTGTAGGAGACGAAGATGCCGTTACAGAGATTGGCGTCTGGAGAAAGTGGTGGTGGTGCGTTGGGCTGAGACGACGTTAGTGATAACGCCGTGAAGAGAGATAACAGTAGGAACCATGGAATCATTTTTGGAGTTAAACCCATGAGAAATTCTATTTCTCTTTACTCACAAAAATGAAAAATCTCTGTCTTTTTTTTTTGGATTTGGGAATTGAAAAGGAAGAAAAAATCGGAGCTTTGATTTTTGAAGAGAAGAAGAGACCGCGTTAAACTGCAAAACAGCTTAGTATAGAAGCTGTAACGAAATTATGTGCGTGTTCCCATTGCGTGGATTACTTAATTTGGGTCGCTTTTTTAGAAATATTATTATGTTTGTATTTTCTTGTTCAAGTAAACATATAAGGTTATACAAATTATATAAAGCCAAAAGGCCAAGGTTTAGTTTCATTTTGACAAATTATAAATGAATCTGGAACAAGTTTATAAAATTACAAGATGAACCATGTGTTTTTATCAATCAAAAGTGCAACCCCAATTTATATACTGTGGTAAACATGTAAACGTGTATGTATCTCAGCGTGAACTATAAAATATTAATATCCAACATTGTTTTAACAATTTAGTTGCCTAATTTAGTACTATATATTATTATAATCTAATGTTTCTTTAATCTGTTTGAATAGTTTTGGAAAGTGTTTTATGGAGTCTTTGGATGAATTGAGAGTGATATAGTAAATGAGATATTTTCGTGAAGATTTTACACACACTTTAAATTGATTTCATTAAGAGAAAATAAGGAAAAACGTGTTTTCTAATTTCAAAAGATGGTGTTTATGGAGATATTTGTATGAATTGATTTGATATTAATGTAGCATTGATGATTTGATTTCCCATAATGAAGGGTGTAATATTATATACTTATATAATACAAGAAGATGAGTAGATGACGTCAAAGAAAAAGATCCATATGTAAATCAAGAAGTAGTTGTCCTAAATTGAAATGATTGCATAGTATCAGGGTAAAAACTGGAAATAGAAAAGAGAAGCTTTTGTCAAAGAAAGTCCCGTTGAGCCAAGTCGGGGGTCTGCACACTTGCCCCAAATATTTGAATTGTTCACGGCTTTGACCTATCCACGTCAACATTTGTTCTCCCACCGTGTCCATTTAAATTATTTACTTTTCGTCACCAAATATTGATTCATAACAATAATTATTGACTTTGCCATTAAACATCATTTATAATTTTGTTGGTCCATCGTTGATAATTATTTGATAGCTTATTAAGGTTTTTTTTTTTTTTTTGAGAGTTTGGCATTTTTTTTTGTCGAAGAGTTTGGCTTATTAAGGTTGAATCATATTTAATATTTATATATAAAAATCAATTGGTTTGGAAAACTAATTTGGCTAGAGTTACAAATAGGCATGGGAATTCAGTTTTTCCGGATAGATTAGTCATTTATTTGGTTCGGAAAATATTTACCGAAATAATTAAACTCAATTATGCTTCGATTTGGTTTGGTTGAGGTATGGGGCAGTTTAGGTTTTGAAAACTTTACCGAAATAAATCGAAGTTTTTAATTTTTCTTTAAATTCGAGAAAATTCAATGAATTTAGTTGTTGATTCAAAAGTTTAAAATTTTCTTTCTAAAACTTTGGAATAATTCGGTTAGAAAAACATTGATATCGAACAAAACCAAATACTGTCGTAAACTGAATCAATTTTAATATTTGTTTGCTAATTCTGTAGAAGTAATCGTCGCTAGATTTTGACCAAATAGGAGTCAGATTCAGTTTTACGGACCTACGGAGCCATAAGCTTCTCAAGCCCAAGCATTTCTAATTAGAGTAGAGGCTAGAGACAATCAACACCAGAAACAAAAATTTTGGTCGGTGAAAATTCTCAGCCCTAGTTACAAACTTACAACTTACAAGTTACCAAAATATGTTAAGATAAATAAAATTACTCTGCCAAGCGCTAACTGTGGATTCCAAATGACCAAATCAATGGGTTACTAAACTCACTACCTCGGTATACTATTTTTATTCTTTAATAGTCATGTCGCCGTAAAATCCTCAAACCGTAACTTTTTAGATAGAATTTGATTTCTGTAACCAGCTGTGAATTCAAAAATATTTAAAAATTCAAATCAAATGAAGAAAAAACGTCAATGGACAAAACAAATAAAGTAGAGTTGATAGAGACAAGACAACTAGAACCACGCGTCTTGATTGCCGTGAAAAGCCCAATTTCCTGAGATATATGGGCCTGATAACTACAGACCACTAAGCCCACGCGCATTGATAGCGCGTGAGAATTACGACCAACTCGTGAAAAACACCTTGAATTAATTGTATTGCTCTTTGACTGAATTCATCAAAGAGACATGAACACATAACATTAGTGGGAACTAAAAAAACGACGTCACTAGAACTTACACATCCATACATATATCTCTCTCTATCAAATTAATTAATTAGCTAACTAATCTCTCATACTAAATTATTATTCCCTAATGACACCAAAAAACGAAAAGCTTCTTCGCTTAGGCATAAACAGAGCCGCAAGATAACGCCATGAGAAGCATTGCGGCTCTTTCTTCCTCACCGAGATTCCTCCACATTCTCTTCTTCTCAACCACTGATCTCTTCATCACCGGAACCTTAAACCCTAGATCAAAAATTTTACTCACTCCTTTGCTACTATTACTACTACTCTTGAGATCTTCTTTCTTAATCTTGTTCTTGGCATTTCGATGATCAAGACTTAGATCATTACTGATATTATTTTTTCTGTTTTTCCTCTTCTCCTCTGGTTTCATACCAAGAGCAGCTTGCCTTTTCTTCCTGCTCTTGATTCCACAAGCATTGCACAATGACTGCATAACATATATATAACATATCTATGAGACCCATAAATAAGATTTAACTTAAACCAATCTCCGGTTAGATCACTAATCACTAAAAGTTAAGTCTTTCCCAATCATTGAACTTAATCAAAATCAGATCACAGCAATAACTAACCTACCAACTAACACTAATACTTTTGGATCAGAGTGTTACGGACATTGATGAGCCTAATTCGCGAACATTTGATCAGATCTACGGAATCAGAAACCCAGAAGAGTGAAAAATCATGAATCTCTCACCTTAGGTCCTGCAGGGCCACCGCGCCAAAGAGGAGTACGGATTGTTCCACAATCAACGCAGGTCCGCTTCGTATCACCGCCACTACCACCGCCGCCACTTCCACTGCTACTACAGTTCTCGTTGTCAACATCCGATAATTCTCCGGCGGAATCCACCTTCGTTTTCGTCTCTTCTGATCCTTCAGTCATCGGAGAGAAGTTTGATTTTGATGACAAGGAAGAGAGAGAGAGAGAGAGAGAGCGGCGAATGGCAAGCAACGCACAAAACAAACGGAGAGGGTTTTTATAATGTAGGAGGAAGGCGGGGGCGGAAACCCTAATATTTCGGAGGTATTGAATTGACTAAATTACCCTCAAGCGGGAGATTTTATTCATTTTAGACCACCCGCCAAAATTTCATACTTATCTGTAGGGCGAAATTATCCGCCGCGTTTTGACTTTTGAGTGGCGCACACTTTTGCAAGGTTTTTTTTTGGTGGTAACACAACTAGGGTTTTCAATTTCATTTTTTAATAACTTTTTTAGTTTGGAAAATTTCATTAAATGAAAAAAATATATCTAGTTTGATATATAATTGGGGCTGGACTTCATTTTAAACAAAATTATTTGATTTGGAAGATAAATGATGAAATAAAAACTTGATATACTTTTTCACTTTTTGTCTACTTTTTTCTTTTTTTCTTCAATGATTTGATTACAAGGCAATCATAAAATTATATATATTTTTCTAGTTGATATTTTATTTTATTAGATAAGACGTAATTCGTTTAATTTTGTAATTTAACACGATCGTGACATGTTGCATTTGGTCGATGAAATTTTGAAACGTATTATAAAAATTTCATGCTTTTGTCAAATGTCAAACAAATCTTATTTTTGAGCGTATAGAAGGTAACAAGAGGTTATTACCAGACTCACTATCCTTTGGAGAATGGATACATGATCTCTCACTAATTGACATGGGTTTCAAGGGGAATAAATATACATGGAGATGAGGCAGTGTGGCGAATATGTATATTGCAAAGAGGTAGGATCGGGTTATGTGTTGCGCTCAAACACGGTTAAAATGGCAGAAAGCGGTGGTTACACACTTACCATTCCTCTCATATGACCATGTCCCCTTGTATGTGCAACTCCAACCGGAGAGCACATGTGACCCACGGAAGAGACCGTTTCGGTTTGAAGCATCTTGGTTAAAGCATGATGGGTTCAAGGAGCTACTATTAACTTCTTGGAATAGCGAATTGAGCACGCCACAAGCACTTGATGCTCTACAGGTGAAGTTGAAAAAATGGAATAAGGAGGTCTTCAGAGATATTCATCAACGCAAAGAGAAGTTGATGGTGGAGATCAAAACGGTTCAGGATTTGCTAGATATTCAGCAAACGGATATTTTGATACAGAATGAAGAAAGGTTGTTAAAGGATTTTGATAAGCTACTTGAACAAGAAGAGATTCTTCGATTCCAAAAATCAAGAGAGAAAATAATAGCTTTGGGGGATAGAAATACGAGATATTTTCACACATCGACTATTATTCGACGAAGCAGAAATCGTATCGAGATGTTGAAGGATGAAAAAGGGCAGTGGATATCGGAAGCAAAGGAGATGGAGAAGCTAGCTGTGAAATATTACACACGTCTCTATTCCATGAACGATGTGCCTATGGTAGTTGACAAGTTGCCGCCGGTGGGGTTTGTTCAATTGGAGAATAAGGATGTGGTAGATTTAAATAAGCCTTTCTTAGCAAGGAAGTGGAGAACGCGGTTCGAAGTATGGGGCAATTTAAAGCACCGGGTCCGGATGGCTTTCAACCTGTTTCTATCAACAGTGTTGGGATACCGTCGGCCCATCCGTAGTTAGATTTGTTCTAGAATTCTTTGAGAGTAGTAAGCTGTCGGCTGCGATAAATGATGCATTGTGGTTTTGATAGCGAAGGTGGAGAAACCAGAACAAATATAATGCATTTTCGGCCTATTAGTTTATGTAATGTGTTATTTAAAATAATTACTAAAACTATGGTTATGAGGCTTAAAGCGGTAAGCCTAGGCTAATAGGCCTAGCTCAAACAAGCCTTATCCCGAGAAGATTGAGTACGGATAATATCATCGTCGTTCAAGAAGCGATTCACACTACAAGAAAAAAAATCATATTGTGACAAAATATTTCGTGACAATAAAAAAAAATCCGTAACAATAATATTATTATGACGAATTTGTGATAATTTGTAAAAAGTTACAATAATTTCGTTGCAATTGTTTAGATGTAACCAAATCGTTACAACCTTTGTGACGAATGTATCTAGTAACTATTTTATAACAAGTACTGACATAACACAAGAGTAACTAAAGCATCACAATTAGTGACTAAAAACATCGTCATGAAACAATCACATATTGTTACTTTTATAATATCTCAATTCTGTCACTCATTAAGACGGTACTATGGTCTCAAATCATAACAAATGATGACTAAAAAATTAACGTCTTTTCGTCTTATTTTGCAACTGTTTAATTGTCGTAACCTAGTCACGTTTTATTACTAAAGTTCGTTCATAGTTCCATCTTAATTAGCTACATATTTGGATCTAAAATTGATCGCTTTTCTTTATTATTTTTGTCACAGTCATATGCATTTTTTTATATTTTCAACTTGATCCTTATCAATTGTGACTATAGCTTTTGGTTCGATTTGTTTTCTAACTATAAAGCTGATACAAACAAATCTAATTTTACTTAATAAAGCAAATTACATACATTCAAAAAACACTCCAGAGTAAACTTGTTCACATAAGAAGCCTCTTATCAAATACATCTATATATATGATCTGACATTAATCAAGTAGCAGTAGCAAGAGCCAAGAGTAGGTACAAACGAAAACTAAAACTCAATCAAGAGGTACGAACAAACGCACTAAACCCCTTACGAGCTTAAGTGGAGAATATGTTCAAGACGTTTTTGAAAGTTCTTCCCCACCTTCGTTTGGTTAAGAGTTTGTAACGTCTAAACTCGAGAATCTATGATAAAAAAAGTTTTTGAGAAGCAGCAGATTGGGAACGAGAACGAGAACGAGAACGAGAACGAGAACGAGAACGTGGTCTTCTCCTTTACGACCTACTATTCGTGAACAAATCAGTATAGAACAAACAAACCCAAACAAGTTAAACATTAAATAAATGGTTAATTGGTTTAAGCGGAAAAAAATGAATTTAAGAAGTTCTATCATCTAAGCGTCCCCACCATACCCAATTAACATGATTACAATTAACATAATAAACAACTCCTTGGATTTTAAAGAAGGTGACATTGTAGCAAAAGGATTTAAACAATGTCCGAATTAAAAGATTTTAACGACAACTGCAAACAGAAAGCCATAAATCCATATTAGGGATAACACAAAAACAAACTTTGAATTTCTGGTTGTGCAATAGAGTCGGTGGGAGAGAAGGTAAAATCAAAAGATCAGAGAGAAAAGATTTTTTGTGAAAACGTTTTTATTTTATTAATTAGGGTTAAACGCTGGCGGTTTTTGTTTTGAAAAATTTAAAGCGATTAACTCCAAATTTTAGATTAAAAAAAAAAAAAAAAATTCACTCCAAATTTTAGATTTTTGCCGCCTATGTTGCTGTTTTTTTTTCTTGACATATCAGATCTGTTTTTTTCTGAAAAATAATAATAAAAGTTGAAAACTAACTCAGACTTCCAAAATTATTTCCCTAAAATTACGTATGTAGAAAGGTTGAATATAGTTTCAATTTAAATTAAATTATAATAGTGAAATAGGAAAGTGGAGTAGAAAATTATTCAAACGCTTAAATAGTTATTATAGTTCAATATGAGATAGTTCGCTTAATTTCATCATTTGATCTATGTTTGACCTTTTTTCTTCGATGATTAAGAACATTTTTTTTTATTATCTAGATTTACTGATGTCAACGTGCATGGAATCAACATAAACACATTTGATATATTGTATTATAGTTCATATATACAAGTTTTGATTGACAAACAATTTGTCTTTTGAGATGTATGATTGTATCATGATTTTTGCCATTGTTGATCATTTTTCAGATTCACTTGTGGATACAAGTATAACACATACTAAATCTATTTGTGAAGCTGCTTTATAATATAAACGCATCCACACGGGATTCTCTTATAGTAATAAATTTTCATTTTCATACTTTAAATTATGGACATAAGAGCTTGTCATTCACGAAAAATAGAAATAGATTTTTTTCCGTAATTCATAATTACTTTCAACCATTGACAAACGTTTCTGAAACTTGATAAGTTGTTTGATCAAACTAATATTTCATACATCAAACCAAGCGTTCATGTAGTTTTAATTTCCTTATTCGATGGCACTAAGAAAAATAGATATGCTTTATGTCGCTTTTTTCTCAAGATTATTATTATGTAGTCTCTTTTTATTTTAAGTTTGATTTTCTCTATGTGGTTTCTAATCTTTTCCTTATGTATATATGAGATTTCTAATATTACTGACAACATAAAAAATAATAAGTTGTTCGGCTCTGTAGATATTTTTATAATAAAATGGTCATTATAGTATGTCATTATGTAGCAATTAGTGACTGATTTTTAGTAATTATATCGTCACAAACGAATACTCAAATTCCATCAAAGTTTTGTAACAAATTTATGACAACATATTTGGTCATAACACCGTCACAATTGTTACGACTGATATTTTAGTCACAATTTTATCACTAATTGTAACAAAATTTGGCTACGATCATTTCAGTCACAATATTGTGACAAAATAACTACGAAATTGTGACCAACAAACTTAATCACAATATTGTATGTAAAAAGTCACTGATTTGTGACGAAATTTTTTTGTCTCAAATTTTTGTCACAATAACTTAGTTTTTTTTGTAGTGTCACTCGATGAGACATAAAAAAGAACGTAAGGGTTGGATGCTACTAAAACTGGATCTTGAAAAAGCATACGATCGTATACGATAGGATTTTCTCGAAGATACTCTTGTGGCGACTATGCTTTTGGCTAAATAGGTTAGGTGGATCATGGAGTGTGTGACGGGTCTATCGATGAATGTCTTGTAGAATTGAGCGAAGACGAATTCTTTTAAACCAGCTAGGGGGATTCACCAAGGTGATCATTTGTCGCCATATTTGTTCGTGTTGTGTCTCGAAAGGCTATGTCATCAGATTGAAATATCTATAGCCTCAAGAGATTGGAAACCGATTACGTTGTCTCGAGGTGGTCCAAAATTGTCACATATATGTTTTGCAGATGATCTTATCTTATTTGCGGAAGCATCAGTGGCACAAACCCGAGTGATACGGAGAGTGTTAGAGCAGCTTTGTTCATCATCGGGGCAGAAAGTGAGCTTGGATAAATCGAGAATATTTTTCTCGAGTAATGATCATCGCGATTTAGCGAAGTTGATAAGCGATGAAACTGGCATTAAATCTACACGGGAGCTTGGTAAATACTTGGGAATGCCGGTATTACAAAAGTGGATTGATAAAGATACCTTTGGTGAGATTCTTGAGAAGGTTGCTTCGTATTTTTCGGGCTGGAGAGGGTGGTTCTTGAGCTTCACGGGACAGCCAACATTGACTAAATCAGTTTTATTGTCTATACTAGTTCATTCCATGAATATGATCTATTTTCCAATGAGTATTTTGGAAAAGTTAGATAGTATTTTGCGATCGTTTTTATGGGGCTCCACGGCTGAGAGAAAGAAACAACATCTTATTGCGTGGCCGCGTTTATGTCTTCCCAAAGTAGAAGGAGGGTTGGGAATACATGAAGCAAGAGGAATGAATAAAGCTTTATTGGGAAAAGTGGGATGGAGACTTCTTCATGATCAAGATAGCTTATGGGCCAGAGTATTGGGACACAAGTATAATGTAGGTACTGTTTTGGACACTTCATGGTTGAAAGTTAAAGGAACATGGTATTCGACATGGAGGACTATAGGCATGGGTTTAAGAGAAGTGGTATTGCTAGGCCTAAAATGGGTACTTGGTGATGGGAGATCAGTTCGGTTTTGGAAGGATAGGTGGTTGTCGAAGGAGACCTTGCATGGGATATACACGGTGAAGTCAGCGTAGTCGGCATTGTCTCTTGATGAGAACCCAAGACCTTTCATGGGTAAGTTATTTGAGGAAGTATGGAAAGTTATTGCACCAGAACGAGTTACGGTTTCTTTGGTTGGTGGTTCATCAAGCTATTATGAGTAATCTAGAAAGGTTCCAGAGATACTGATGTAATCCAAGCTTGTGCCAAGTATGCAAAAGTGGGGATGAAACTATTATTCACATCATTAGGGATTGTCCAGCTATGGCGGGTATTTGGAATCGGATAGTACCTCGGCGCAAGATTCACTCCTTCTTTGCTATGTCGTTGCTCGAGTGGGTATATAGTAATTTGGAAGATGAGGGTGGAGCAGGAGGTAGTTTGTGGGCAACTTTTTTTTGCGAGGGCGACATGGTGGAGATGGAAATGGCGATGTGGGAATGCATTTGATAGTAATAAGAGATGCTGTGATAGGGTGTACGTTATTAAAGATGTTGCACAAGAGGTGTCGGATGCCTACATGTCGCTGAGATCGATTTCACATGGGGTTACACGAGAGGAGAGGATGATTGCATGGATACCACCTAGGGAGGGATGGGTTAAGTTGAACCTGGATGGTACTTCTTGTGGGAACCCGGGTTTAGCAACGGCGGGAGGAGTGTTGAGAGATGGTGATGGTAATTGGCGTGGTGGTTTCGTGGTGAATATTGGTATATGCTCGGCTCTGCTGGCCGAGTTATGGGGAGTGTACTATGGCCTCTGGATAGCTTGGGAATAACGGATTCCAAGATTTGAAATGGAGGTTGATTCAGAGATTGTAGTTGGTTTTCTTAAGACAGGGATTAATGAGCCTCATCCGCTGTCATTTCTGGTACGGTTGTGTCATAGCTTCTTATCAAGGGACTGGGTGGTCCGCATTTCACATGTGTATAGAGAGGCTAATCGTCTTACCGATGGATAGCTAACTATGCGTTCGATTTACCGTTAGGATTTCATATGTTTAATTCGTCGTTTGATGCTGTTAACACGATTGTATTTGAGGATGCGATTGGGACAACGCGCCCGAGAGACATTCTATTGTAGTCATTTTTCTTTATTTTTTTGAATAATATTTCTTCTGACCAAAAAAAAAAAGCAAATCTTATTTAAAAAAAATCTTATATATTTGTATTTATCAGTGACCATTGAAAAATTATCAAAAATTGTTGGAACTGGATTTCACCATTAGAAATCTGGCCCACTAAGTTTAGTATATAACCAGAATGAATTGTATTCGATGATGGGCCTTTGGCCCATAACCGCACTGATACTTATAGAGAAGCCATTATGTCTTTCAGCCTTGTTGGACCCGAGTAATTGATCCGTTGACCGCCGGAGCTGAAGACCGTTTGACCAAGCAACCCAGCGGGGATAGACCAAGTCAGCGCTGCTCAGCGGTTTATGAAGAGATCCTGATATTTCTGGAGAACGCATCAGAACGTGCCCGAGATCTCCGACGATGAAGAGTAATTCGCTGAGGTGAACTGTATATGACGAGATCCTCCCAAGGACGTTGCACTCTAGAGTTGGTAATAGGATAAAACTTGCTACAACGAAACGGTGAAGCTTCGATGACAAGGGATGTGGAGCGAATGGTCGGACAAGAATTGCGGAAGACTCTTGATTTACCAGGGAATCGATTGGTCGCACAAGAGTTGCGGAAGACTCTTGATTTACCTTTGATCCAATCTTAAAAGGGTTTTTGATAAAAAAAAATGGATCGAAGGTGAAACTGAAAGGTGAAATTTGTAAAGAGTTAGAAAAATACGAATGAGCACAAAATATAGTCTATGTATATGCACATGAATCATGGGTATCTGTTGGCATTGGATCTCGCACTACAGACTCGGTCCATTTAATCGAAAGCCTATCATCACATGAAGTCCGTAAATATTCAAATGGCCAAATCATAACGGTTAAAAAATACATTAATTTGTGATTCAATTCATGAAATAATGGTAATGGTCAAATTTTATAATTAATTGGTGAATTAATTATGAATATAATGACAAAAGGAATGGGAAACTATGAGATGAAATGCAAGAAGAAGGGAAGGAGGGGAAATGCATAACGTATGTGATTAAGTCACTCAAAGGAGTTAAATACTAAATTGATGAGGGAGCATAATGGAGGAGATGGAATATTGTATATATAGGAAAGAGAGGCCTAGTAAAGGGGGACTCTGGGACGAGAAGTAGACTTAGAATACTAAAAACTATTTGTTCCTCTTATTTCATGATTTTACTTCGTTTATTACTAATAAAAATATGATTCATCTTTCTTTTTAATTCTTGCTTGTTATTATTTTATTTGATTTGGTGTCTTACCTATGGAAAAGCTTTGATCCCAATATTATTATATTGTGAATCAAATCATATTGAATTTGGCACTCACAGTATCTACCCAGCTCGGGATTCCAATAAGATCGGTACTCTCAAGTTACATTGTGGACCGAGGCAAGATTGATCTTCACAAAGAAGAATCGGGTGTAACATAGCCTTTCGATGTTCGAAAGCTCCAACCGTGTTAATGATGTCATATCAAAACAAAAAGAATTCGACAAATTTGTATTGGAATAAAAAAAATGCATACGTTACAATTTTGTATTGGAATGAAAAAAAAAGTAGACGTTACAATCAATGATGTTTGACGTTTGTCTTTAGAATGGAGAGCAACCAAGGGAGATTAAAGCAGAGAGATGTTAATATCTTAAATCTTGTTGAGCCGCTTCATTAGAGATTCATGCCGTAAGGACGACGATCCATATCTTCACATGAGGTATGAGTAAGAAGATGGGGTATTTCGACAAGATGACATAAACCAAAGAAACTATTGAATTCAATGAGGAAATCACTTAACGTGATAGCCAACTTAGAGTATAAAGCCTCAACATATCTTACTTACCCGCTGCCGCCGGTCAAAAAATTTAACGTTGAGAGAAATAAAAAAAATGTGGAAACAAAAAGGAGGTGCCACTGCGATTACTTTTGCCAACGAGCTCCGTCGAAGTCATGGCTATTGCTGGAAGGCGACAATTAAGCTGGTCGCCATGATTAGTTTTACGGTCAATAAAATTGGTGCCAGACACGTACTTAGTATAAAAGAGTTCACATGTTTACCGACAAAGAATTGGAGTAATCAACCGATGAGGAAAACAGTCAAAACCGAATTAAAATATAATGAAGGTGTGCCTACATAAGAACACTAGTGTTCAAAAGGTGGGGTTTACAAAAGTAAAGGCTAGTTAACATAACTTTCAGCTAAATCTCATTTATACGAAATCGAGAAAGAACGAGAAGATATGTTCATGTAGATAAAAAAAATTACTACGACGGAGCTCGTTTATTTTTATAAGGAACACTGAGTTCAGGGAGGTCATGATTCAGTCATAAGATTTTCAATGCATTCACCACCGTAAGAATGAGAAAACCGATCTAGCCGGAAAAAAAAACACGAAAAATTCACTACAAGAAAACAGGCAGATTTCCGACAGCCTGTTTTTTTCCGTCGGAAATCCGTCTGCCAAATCCGACGGGTTCCCGACGGCTTACCGACAAAAACTGTTCCGTTGGAAAGCCATCGAAAAACATCGACGAAATGTGAGACGGCAATGATCCGTCGGCACTTTCCGACGGCATTGCGACGGATTACCGACGGAATTCGAACTTTCCGATGTCGGCAACGGCTGATTGATCGGACTTATTTCCGACAGACAAAATCTGTCGGAATGTGGGACGGATTTCCGACGGCATTCCGACGGTTTACGATGTCGACAAAGTTTGAGTGGTTGCCATATCTTCTAGGCTGGCCGATGGGATGGGTGGCGGTGTTATGTCGGAGGTATTGACGGAATTCCAACGGCTTTCTGACGGAATTCCAACGGCTTTCTGACGGAAATCCATTCTACATAAGTTTGCAGAATGGTTCATTCCATCATAACAAAATTTTGAGAAAAAAAACTATAAAGATGAGTTCATATTTTCGGGCATGGATGGACGAGCCAATGACGAATGAGGGCTCGGACTTATTAAGGGACGAGTACGCTCAAGGATTATGGGAGTTCATGAATTTACCCAGTAATGCTGAATACCAACCAATGGAAGTATCTACCATCGAGGAGGAAGGTGGAGGAACTACTGGGTACGAATATGAAACAGTTCCAGACTCCGATGAAGACTAAACATCCAACTCGTCCATGATTAAGAATAATTTTATGATAACAGCTTTATGTTGCATTAATATTAAATAATGTCCTAGTATCTATTGTACGATTTTATAATGTTGTGATGTGTTTTATTTCCTATTAGAGATTGTGAAATGTTGGTGTTATATATGTGTAATACGTTTCGAAGCAAAATTGGTACGCAAATCATAAAAAAAATAGGAAACTAAAATATATAAAAAGTTCGTACCGTTGAGTACATGATAAACCATCCGGGCCTAACCGGATAGCCAATAGGGAAAAAAAATTAAAATATAAACTTTGATTTGGAAAGAATATTTATATTAGTAAAAAGGAAGGTATACTATCAAACTTATACTAGTCTCAATGCAATGTGTTTACACAATCCAATGTTCAGTGCAACTTTCGAAGCCGCAGTAATATATTTTTCTTGGTTTCGAGGGTAAAATTAACTTGCACGACAAATAATTATCATATAATTTACAAAACTCTTATAATTATTTTTAAAAACCTTATAATCAATTTTAAAACCATATCATATAATTTAAAATCATAAAAAACACATAACCGTCGGAATTCCGTCTTAACTTTAAGACGGAATTCCGACGGTTTGGGTTTTTAATTTCATTAAATTTGTATCGACAAATTAAAATCATAAAAAACAATAATTACCGTCGGAATTCCGTCTTAATTGTAAGACGGAATACCGACGTTTTGGTTTTTAATTTAATTAAATTTTTATCGACAAATTAAAATCATAGAAAACCAAAAACCGTCGGAATTCCGTCTTAATTTTAAGACGGAATTCCGACGGTTTTGGGTTTTTTTTACGGTTTTTAATTTTATCGAGAAATTTATATAAATTAAAAACCCAAAACCGTCAGAATTCCGTCTTAAAATTAAGACGGAATTCCGACGGTTTTGGGTTTTTTATGATTTTAAAGTATATGATATGGTTTTCAAGTTGATTATAAGGTTTTTAAAAATAATTATAAGAGTTTTGAAAATTATATGATAATTAATGTTTTCAAAAATAACATCATCAATTTGAAAAATAGTAGTTGGTTATATATAACCTTATGCTATGTTTCAAAAAAACAAACAATTTCGTCATCATCGTCAAACCGGGAAATCCGTCTGAATTCACAAAGTGCATAAATCACAAAACCACATAATCCGAAATTGAATAAATTCTATTATTACCAAAATCTTAAATTCCCATCAATCTATATGTCCTTACATAAAAAAATGTCCGAAAAGTCAATTCTTTTAATTTCTATATTCCAAAAACCATTAATTCCCAATATCCTTATATATATCCCTAAATCCGAAATTTCGAAATAAATAAATCACATAATCTTAAAATCCCAAATTCCTATAGATTTCATTTTCCATAACTCCTGAAATCTCAAACTCTTAAAATTTTGGATACAAACAATTTATTTGGACGGGAAAATATTAAAAAAATGTACAATTTAATTTTTTAAAAGAATTTTCGTCGGAATTCTGTCTTAAAATCCGACGGTCTACCGACGAAAACCCTGATTTCACCAGCCGCCAAAATACTTCGTAGTCTTCGTCAAAGCGGGAAAACCGTCGGAAGTACCGTCGGAATAATGACTGACCGTCGGAATGCCGTCTGAAAGCCGTCAGATTGTCTATTAAATCCACAGTCTTCGTCTTCCCCGAAGACAGATCTGGAAAAAACAAAAATTTCTCCAAAACGTTTGTTTGTCGCCGCCGATCCCTTGCCGAGTCACCGCCTCGTTCCAGCCTTGTAAGCCTTCGGTCTCCTCTTCTTCCCGATTCTTCAACGGAGACAACCAAAAAAAAAAAACCTTTCACCGCCGGATTTCGCTTTCAACCGCCGGAAAACTCACACAAACCGCCAGAATCATCCTAATCCACACCCTCCTTCACGAATTCAACAAAGCTATGTAAGTTTTTTGATGATTACAAAGTTTGTTAAGAAAATGTTTTTTTTGTTCTTCTTAAAAAAAAAGGTGTTCTTGGAAAAAAAAAATTTATCTTCATAAAATTTTAAATTTGTAAATACCTATATAGAAAAATTTTACATAATATTATAACATTAATAAAACAATATAAATTTAAAACAATATAGAATATTATGTTTAAAATTTTAAAATTTTTAAAACAAATAACATTAACAAAACAATTTATACCTTGAACAATTTAAACCTATTTAAAAATAATAAATTTAAAACTTTAAATCATTGAAATCCTTTAAATTGAAAAAGTAAAAATTTTATAATTTATAACTTTAACAATTTAAACCTTTAAATTCTTCAACCAAATCAAAATTATGTAAGTTTTAAAACAATTTAAACCTATAAAATTTTAAACCTATTTAAAATTAATAAAATTTTAAACTTTAAATCATTTAAATCCTTTAAATTTATAACATTAACAAATTAAACCTTTAAATCCATCAAATTAAAATTTTTTTTTACGTTAATAAAATTTGTCAAATTAATGTTAACAATTTTAAACAATTAAAAAAAATTTAAACCTTTAAATCCTTCATATTTACAAATTTTTAACAATATTTTAAAATTTGTCAAATTAATGTTAATAAAAAGTTTTTAACAATCCAAACTTTAAACAAATTTAAACCTTTAAATCCTTTAAATCCTTCAAATTTACAAATTTTTAACAATTTTAAAAAATTTGGAAAAACTAATGTTAATAAAATTTTTTAACAATTAAAAAATAATAAAATTTAAAACTTTAAATCTTTTAAATCCTGTAAATCAAACAAAACCTAAATCTATGAACTTCGGTTTCTGAATATACAATATAAAAACAAGCCCTGATTACTTAAATTTAAAAATTCCAATTTCCCTAAATCCCTAAGTCCATAAATCACAAAACCACGTAATCCCAATTTAATTAAATTCATTTATTACAAAACTCTTCAATTTCCCAAAATACTTATATCCCTAAATCCGAAATTTCCAAATAACCAAATCGCAAAATATAAAAATCCCGAATTCCCATTAATCCCGAAATATCAAACTCTTAGAATTTTGAAAATCGTAGGGACTATGAGCATTTTCATCGCTCTAGAGGAGGTGCGACTTCCAGTAGGGGAGATCGGACTTCGAGTCAGACGGGTATCCCCGAGGATAGTCCCGACTTAGAGACCCAATACATGTCTCAGCCCCCGCCCACAGCCTACTCAGCTCCCACGTCCATGACCATCGAGCAGTTTGTGGCGCAACCCGGACGTGATAGGTTGACTCGTCTAGATCCAGACACGCCACCTAACACGACCTGGTAAGTCTTATTTAAATATGTAGTGGCTTAAATTATTTTAGATAAATATTTAACTAAATATTTTACTAGGTTCCAATACTCGGGAAACGGGATTACGGGTTCTATCAACGACATGATGAATTGCCTGGTAACTAAACCGTATCCCACATATAACGATATGCCAGTGGAGGACCGGGACACTTGGTTCCGACAATTTGCGGTATGATTTTATTTTATTTGTTTCAAATGTATTTCCTATATGACTAACATTTGAATTACTAATGCGGAAATGTGGTGTTTTTGCAGCAACATTTTACGTGGGACCCACCGCTCACTTCGATGGTCCGAAAGGCATTCGACACAAAGGCTGCGAGGAAGTACTCGTGGAAGATGAACGAGTGGAAGGACTCGTGGTACAAATACGGGAAGGTGCCTAAGGTTTTTAAATATAAAGAAGAGTGTTGGGTAGGTTTAATTCGATTTTGGGAACTTGAGGCAACTCGGGAGGACTCAGAGAAACACTCAACTAACCACAAGAGCGACCGGAAGGGGAAGGGACCCGCGACCCACAACCTCGGAGCAACGAGTAAGGCTTCAATTGCTCTGAAAATGGTAAGTAGTTAAATAATTCAAAAATTTTTAAAATTCGCTAACGAAATTGTATATGTTAACAGTTTCAGGAGACCGGTGTGTTTCCTTCGAATCTTGATTTGGTCAAAGTTTCGCACACCAACAAGAAGACCGGCGAAATTCAAGATTCCATTGCTCGTGAAATCGTGGAAGCCGTGCAGAGGCGGCAGGAGGAGTACCTTCAATCGCAACCGATCGAGGAAGGAACTCCGGCGCCCACCGAAGTTCCAGTGGATAAGACCAACGAGTTCACCTACAAGGTTTGTAACCGTGTCACTTTTAAAGTAATTTGAAATTAACTTTTAATATAACTAAATTCTAAGATTTTTTTTCTTTTTTATCGTAGGTGACTCCCAAGACCAGAGGCCGTGTATTCGGCCTTCCTGAAGATAGTTGCTCGTCCGTTTCGTCGGTTCGACATCGCGGTGGTAGCAGATTGGAGGCGGAAAACCGAGAGCTGCACGACCGGCTTAGGGCAATGGAGGAAGCGAGAGCGAGAGATAAGGAGGAGGCCGATGCAAAATTCCAAGCGATGGAAGAGAAGATGACCAACTTCTTCAGAACCGGTAGGCTGGAATAGGCTTTTTAGAGTTTTAAATTTTATTGTAAAACTTTAAAATACTTTTAAAACAATTTTAATTTAATTAGTTTGTATTTTTAATTTTTAATATGTTTTTAAATGTTTTATTATATTTTATTATAGTATTTATTTCCAATTAAATAATAATTATTTTTTTTAATCCCGATTTCCGTCGGAATTCCTTCGGTACTCGCCGGAAAACCGAAACCGTCGGAATTCCTTCGGTACTCGCCGGAAAACCGAAACCGTCGGAATTCCTTCGGTACTCGCCGGCAAACCGAAACCGTCGGAATTCCGTCGGTCCTCGCCGGAAGTCTTCAACCGTCGGAATTCCGTCTACCTTTATACTCCGACATGAATTCGTCGGATTTCCGTCGGAAGTGATCGACGAATTTCCGACGGGATTTATTTTCCGACGTGATAGAAACGACGGACCAGTCCCGTCGGAAGACCGTCGGAAAAGGGCCTATTCCGACGGCATTCGGACAGTTTTGGCCGTCGGAATATCCGCTGTTTTCTTGTAGGTTTCTTAACAAAAAAAAGGGCGTGAAAGCTCCAAACTTTTTAACGATTTCATATCGGAATGATGTTCACGAGTGTACTGGAATAAAAAAAGATGTATACATTACCCTAGTGTCTCACCATGGATGATCTTTGACGTTATGGAGGATGACCAAACGATGAATAAGGAAAAGTTTAACTTTCCTATATGTGGGTAACTCTGGTCGGTGAATCGTCTCGGGGATCTAATTCCTATTTCCATCGTTTTATCCCTTGAATTCAACTCGTATCCAAGTTGTCTAGTGAATTTACCAATTCCATTGGATAACCATTACTCCGGCGAAGTGTTGTTAAGCGATCAAGTTCGAGTGAAGGTGTCGAAGATAGTGAGAAAAACATATACTCTTCCTAGCTAGACAGTGAGAAGAGCACATAAAAAATGCCTTGATAGAAAATCAAAAGCTCGTGATAAACCAAATGGTTTATGATAGACCCATTTTCACACTTTTTAATTTCTTGTAACTAATAAAAACTCGAGGAGAATGAGAAAAGGGCGAGCCATTGGACTAATTGTTACGTAAACAAAAAAGAGACATGGTTGCATGTAAAACTGGAAATTTTAGAGACGGACAAAAGAAAAAAGAAAGAAATCTTCATCTGTGAACAGAACAGATTCTCACATATTTCTAAGAAGATGGAGAAAGTCATCTAGTGTCAGACAGAAAAAAAGAACTAGCATTCGCGATGTCTAAAACTTTCAACACAACAAAAAAGAGGAGATTTGATGATTGGAAATCCGAGGTGTGGCTATAAGTTCTTCACCTTGAAGTACGTTGTGGCCTTTACCTCGATGAGAAACAAAGACGAATTCTGCAAAGAACAACGGTGTTTCGCCAAACAAGGAGAAACCTGTAGCATTCAGTTCGATCACGAATCGATATTTACAAGCGTGTGTGTCGAACCCGACCACGAGCACTTGTATTCGCCGTAGACATGAATTTTGATTCAGACCGTGAAATCATTCATGGATTTGACAATTTAAATTGGTTTGGCTTTGGATAAGTTCGAGTATGGAGATTACCAAGATGTTATTTCAACCACAGTTAACTTAACAAAGTAGCATAATTGTCGGCTTGGTACAAAGTCAATTCATGTAAAAGATTGTTCTCTCTTTCTTGGAGATAGATATCAAAAGACTTGGGTGTACAAAAAAAAGGGTGCTCTCAAAATTTAAAAGCTTATGCTTTCGAAAGATAAATACAGTTCGTGATTTCAAACGAGAACGAACATTTCATCTAAACAAAATTTGTGCCACAAGGTGCTAGAGGGAGACCTCGTGCTACTTGTGATGTGGGAACGGAGCCAAAACTCTTAAGATAATGAATTCGCAACATTTTTGGCAACAAATAAACAATGAACACGGGAGTAGAGATTTAAAAATCTTGAGAGGTGGCTAAGAAAGTTGGCTTGATTAAATCAAATCAATAATAACGGTGGCGAAGACTCGGAAAACTAAGTTTAGAAATATGATCAACTAATTAACAAATTCAAATAATTCTCTTTATAGAGAGTCGATTTTTCAAAAGCCGAAGGAAAAACATCAAAGAAAGATACCAAGTTTCAATAAAAAGGACATTGGTAGGAAACGTAACTTCCGCAACATAAGTAAAAAAAAGGGGTGATATTTAAAGGGGTGAGCTCAAGAAAAGCAAGATAAAAAGAAAAACAGGACGAGAGAAAAACTTTATGGAGTCACAACAGAGATGTTAAAACGTTGTTTGTTTATCAAGCTAGTGTAGTCCATGGTGTACTTAGTCAATGAAAGAACCATTCCCCCAGTAATGGAAATTCTATAAGATGGTGGCGCAATGCGTTTATGAACTCGAATAATATCCATATTATCGTCACTTCCGTAGATCTCAAATCAAGTTTGAGAAGAGCATCGTAAAGCTAAAAAAGTTTTTTTCGCGATCTCAACCTCAACCAAGAATTTGAACAAATATGTCGCCAAATCTTTGACAATTTGATATGAACCTTTGTTCACACACGAATTAGATTGAATATTTAGGCTAAGCTTCCTCTTAACCCTAAACTCTCTTTGGAGGTTAAGGTTAATTCTTGGAAGTTCTTTTCTTATTAATCAATAGAGACCTTTATATAGGTCTTAATACAACTTATGCATAACCCTAATATAAAAAGGAAAACACTCTAACATATAAAATTATGAAAGCCTAATTTATAAATAAAGTAAAACACCAAAAACCCATTAACTAAATAAGCCCTAACGTACTCTAAACCTCTAACCATAGTCACATATCATTACTCCCCTCATCGACTCGGAGCTTGTCCTCAAGCTCCAATTCTGTGCATCTCTTTCTCCAGACATTGTCAAGAGTTGCAGCAGTTGCTGGTGGGACAGCATGGACCGACAATCCATGGTTGTCTGAAGCACCACATCTTCCTTCTTAACTATGCAACAATCACATGCAGTGGGAAGCACCTCCTCTCGTTCTTCATTCATCCTTTTCACTAGGGATCTAGATTCCATGACATGAACATCGGATCGAGCCACCGGTAGCTTCAGCTCAGCCATGTCTTCCTGGAAGACTCCCTTCTCCTCACAAAGTTCTTCTAGCTCCGTCTCGGTCTGCTCGGGTGCTTCCTTCTTATGCGCAGCAAGAGACGTTTTCATCTCCCACTTTGCTAACATTGAATCCAATTTTGCGTGAAGCCTTTGGATCAATTCCATCACTTTTGCATCATTGTCTCCCATCGAATCGAAAGCTCTGATACCAAATTGATATGAACCTTTGTTCACACACGAATTAGATTGAATATTTAGGCTAAGCTTCCTCTTAACCCTAAACTCTCTTTGGAGGTTAAGGTTAATTCTTGGAAGTTCTTTTCTTATTAATCAATAGAGACCTTTATATAGGTCTTAATACAACTTATGCATAACCCTAATATAAAAAGGAAAACACTCTAACATATAAAATTATGAAAGCCTAATTTATAAATAAAGTAAAACACCAAAAACCCATTAACTAAATAAGCCCTAACGTACTCTAAACCTCTAACCATAGTCACGTATCACAATTCTCATGAAAAATCCCCGTGGAAGGTGATGGCTCCAACCGCCATTAGAGACATCCTTGCAGGGCAATTTCTTGCAAGCAAACATCATTTTTCACAAAAATCGGGTTTAAACCAATGAAGAAGGTAGCCACTACTAGTGATTTGGATCTTGAAAATGCTTAAATTTGCCCTTTTAGCGTAAAAACACGCCTCAAAGTTCTATTAAGAAAACAGGAGGACAGAGTCTATACAATGACGTATACCAAATATTTAAGATTTATTCTATAAGCCCGTATATATGGAGACATACTCTAAACCTTTGGGGGATGAAACATGACCGAGTGTTGAGATATATGAACATCTTTTGACTAAAGATCAAAACTCAGCTAAAAAATATCAAATCCCTATTAAAAAGAACATGAGCTCTCGAGCTTAAAAAAAAAGAGGAGCATTGTGGTAAATATAAATAATGAGAGAGAGATAGTGCTCGCAACCAAGATACAATGAAAGAGAAGAAGCTTAGACAAAAACCATCGAAAGAGAAGTTAATTATGAATGCTTGTGGCTTATTCCACCATTTTGGTTGACCAATACCTATATGTGATGCGAAAAAAAAGCTGCATAAAACATGCTCACCGAAATAAAATCGGTGCCGAAATAATCTCGGCTAATAAAAAATCATGTTCACCCGAAATAATATCGGAGACCGCAAAAAAAAAGCGGCATAAAACAAGTTCACCAAAATGAAAACGGTGCCGAAATAAACTCGGCTAATGATATGTTCAACCGAAATAAGATCGGTGTCGAAATAAACTCGGCTAATGAAAAAGAACATGTTCAAGCGAAATAAAATCGGTGCCGAAATAATCTCGGCTAATGAAAAAGGACATGTTCATCTGAAATAATATCGGAGGCCGCAAAACAAAGCGGCATAAAACATGTTGACCAAAATAAAATCGGTGTTGAAATAAACTCTGCTAATAGAAAAGGACATGTTCAACCGAAATAAATTCGGTGCCGAAATAAACTCGGCTAATGAAAAAAAGACATGTTCATCCGAAATAAAATCGGTGCCGAAATGAACTCGACTAATAGGAAAATACATGTTCATCCAAAATATAATCGGTGCCAAAATGAACTCGGCAACATGCTCACCAAAACAAAGGTGTATAAAATAAAATAAAGAAAAGGGAGACAAGATGGTGTTGTGTTACTTGCGTGACGAGCATGACACGGCGAAATCGCAACTTGCCGAACTTAATGTTAAGTGTACATCTCTTGGCAACCATCGCGGCATCGAATCGAATGTTATTTTTAACGTTGTTAGTACTTAAGTCTTCCAAAACGAGACGTGAGTTCGGTCTTGAAAGACTTGGGGGGCTAACTGTTGGCATTGGATCTCGCACTACGGACTCGGACCATTTAATCGAAAGCCCATCATCACATGAAGTCCGTAAATATTCAAATGGCCAAATCATAACGGTTAAAGAATACATTAATTTGTGATTCAATTCATGAAATAATGGTAATGGTCAAATTTTATAATTAATTGGTGAATTAATTATGAATATAATGACAAAAGGAATGGGAAACTATGAGATGAAATGCAAGAAGAAGGGAAGGATGGGAAATGCATAACGTATGTGATTAAGTCACTCAAAGGAGTTAAATACTAAATTGATGAGGGAGCATAATGGAGAAGATGGAATATTGTATATATAGGAAAGAGAGGCCTAGTAAAGAGGGACTCTGGGGACGAGAAGTCGACTTAGAATACTAAAAACTCTTTGTTCCTCTTATTTCATGATTTTACTTCGTTTATTACTAATAAAAATATGATTCATCTTTCTTTTTAATTCTTGCTTGTTATTATTTTATTTGACTTGGTGTTTTACCTATGGAGAAGCTTTGATCCCAATATTATTATATTGTGAATCGAATCATGTTGAATTTAGCACTCACAGTATCTACCCAGCTCGGGATTCCAATAAGATCGGTACTCTCAAGTTACATTGTGGACCGAGGCAAGATTGATCTTCACAAAGAAGAATCGGCCGAACCAATTAGAAATCTTGCTTTTCAAGTTAACTACCTAGCCCGCCTTCATACTACTGTAGAATCTTCCCGGTGTTAACAAAACCTTAATCGAAGAAACTTGTTTATACATCTCAACTGAGAAGTCGATGCCCTCCTCGACTCCCAGAACCATCAACGCTACAAGGTTAGTCACCTCGAAATAAGTCATTTGAGAGAAAGCGATATTCCTCCGCTCGCAATATCTTGCGAACTGGTTCAGAAGGGGGAACCACAAACTACTTTCGTGATCATATGTTCAAGAAGGCTGATGTCTCCGGGAGGACAATCTCAAGGGCGTTGGCCGAGAAGAGGAAGGAGAAATTCCAGGTCAGAGGACATGGCGCAGGATCGTCGCATGCCCTCGAGGGATTTCTCAGAGACGATCGTGTCACGAACCCCGTAGACGTTAAACTGTTCCACAACGATGGCCTCGTCTGGGACTCCAATCGGAGCCTTGGAGGCCGGTACGTCAACATCGAGAAGAGCACGACCATCAGTTTCATAAAGAGTGAGGAAATTCTCATCAATGGGAGATATTGAAGTATCACTAGGAGTTCTTTAGTCAGATGAAGATTCGTTTAGGTTGTGAAGGGTCCTCGATGGTATAGGAGGACCCACTGGGGTTATATCGGCATTACTCCGATTTCTAGAAGGATTCAATGAGGAATTATCGGAAGGATGCATGATGAAAGTACGCGATTTGCAAATGCAATAGAAATCATGCAGAAGAAGAAAAGTAGATCTAAAGAGAGAGAGAGAAAGGAGATTACCTTTTCTTGTTTTCAGCTGAAGACTAAAAAGGAATTGGAAAGGTTTAGTAATATTTATATCTAAGACGAATATCGAGGGTAATGATTAAAACCCTAGGCGGAAGACGCGAGTGAACCAAGGCGTCTTTTCGACATCCTTTCAAAAGAAGCGGTTGGATACGAGCCACGTGGAACAATCGAACAGAGGTGTCGATTCAACCTTAAGTCAAATCAGTTTCCTCAAGATTTATTGGTGATACCGGGTTTGACACCCTCTACACCCGACTTAAGATTAAATCGCCTCCGGATATCCATCTGGAGGCGACGAGATGAGCCTAAATGAAAAGTCCAATCTACATAAGATCGCCGACCTCGGAATACTTGGAGAATAAGTAGAGAATATTGTATAAATCCTCCTAGTTATGATACTTTCCATACATTTCTAGGGTTTATTCTCTACGATTATTTTAGTATAAATATGTAACTCATTTCGCCTAGAGGGAGATCTAGAACTCTCTTGAGCAATATGCATTCTTGGAAACACTCTTGATATCTTCTTTTCTTATTATTTTGTCTTCAAATCTAAAACCCTACTTGTTTAAGGAGATCGAATTCGTTTGCATGAACCCAGTTACTTCACCCTCCAATTTTTCTAAAACAAAGTGATGCCCTAAGGCACTGGCTATGGGTGAATTCTTATAATGTTTTTAATTTACAACAGAGAGATTCGGATCGAAACTGCCTCTCCTGTTTCAATCTAATGGTGAAGATAATGTGGCTCTTTCTAGTGCTAGAGAAGAGAAACTTGTTGTGTTGCTTATGCACTGGGATATTTGGAGGACTGAGACATGGATTATAAATAAGATTGATCCCTATGCGGTATCGTGGAGTAACTTTTTCTTAGCAATGGATATGGAATTACTCTATGGTCTTTCGTTTGAAGATGGAGATGTGAGTTTCTTCATTGACAAGGGAAAGAAAGTCGCTATAGTGTTTGGAAAAACAATGAATGGAACCGCAACATAGCTTACATCATTGGAGAGGATGGATACTTTAGAGAAGTTGACCTCGGAGAATATGCACACAAGCATTGTTCTCCAGTTGGGTGCTTTTATGTTCCAAGTTCAATGCTAATCAAGCAACTTTCAAATTAGTCCCATTTACAATATCAGAAATTTGTATCTTGCATATGTTCTACTCTTGCTTTGTGATCTTCAATTAATAGTTTGTTTCTCATCCTTTGCATAAGACGTATATCCGACATAAAGATTCGGAATTTTGAGCGCATCAGCCTACACAAGAAGCAAGAGCATGTGACATATGATTAACTTTTGTAAATCTTAGAATGATCAAGTAGGTAAACGTAGATAAGCCTTTTGAGTTTTATTACACTAGTTTGAGCCTTTGAGATAAACAAAATCATTCGATACTCATGTCAAATAGAATTTGGCAAATTTTTTATTTTTTTCCTAAACTTTTACACTGTAGGGATATACAATTAGGGACGAGGCCAGCTAGTGTAAACATACAAAAATCTTTTGCCATTACCATTGGCTCCACTTTCTTGGACTCAGAACGATTTAAAAGCTTTTGATCCATCAAAACAACAAAACTTAGTACTATGTTCTGCATTTGCACATATGCTCTGTTTCTCTTGCGTCTTCATCAAAGAGGCAAAAAAGTGGCCAAGATGGGTTCTTTCTAAGACATTTCCAACTGAAAAGAACTCACCTTTCCAGTCCCTAAGCCTTCATTGGAATATCCAAAATCCCGAGGACTGATTTCTTTAAGGCTGACACGGTTTCGATCGAGAGTCCACTTTGTCTCAGCTCGAGTTCTTCAACAAGACGTCTAGTATATGAATCTGGAACACATCCATGTTTTTCCATTGAGCTGAACATCTCTCTTGCTTCACTCTCTAGTCCAGATTCACTTAAAGCTTTAATGAGAGTGCTGTACGTAAAGTTATCTGGTTTCAAACCAATCCTCAACATCATTTTAAGCAATTCCTCAGCTTTCTTTACATTTCTCACCCTACAAAAACTCTGAATAACTGCGTTGTACGCATAAACGTCTGGACTTAATCCGTTTTCCTTCATCTTCGCAAACAGTTTCACTGATTTACCTGTATCTCCAGTGGAACAAGAGGAGCGAATCAGGATATTGTACGTGATCTCGTTTGGCTCAATCCCCCATTCCAACATCTCCTTGAAACAATCAAACGCATCTTTGATTTCCTTTGCACGGCAAAGACCGTTTATGATCGAACTGAAAGTGACCACGTCTGGCTTGCAACCATGGTCCAACAACGTCTCTAGTACTTCACGAACCTTCTTTACATCTCCCTTTGCGCTATAACCGCTTAGAAAAGTATTGAAAGTTATGAGACTCGGAGAAATACCTCTATCCTGCATCTCTGTTAAAAACATAGCTGCACGATCTGTCCATTGAGCCTTGCAGAGACAGTCGATTACCGCATTATAATCATATACACTTGATATAAGTCCGTCAACACCCATCTGTTTCAGATACCGGTCACCTTCAGAGAACCTACGAGCATTCAACAGAGCTTGAACTACCACAAGATAACCCCTAAATCCTGGCTTAACTCCTCGACTGACAAAACCGTCATATATCCCACACGTCTCAACAAGATCATACCCTTTCAAGAGACAATTCATTACAGCATTAAACGTTGAGCTATCCGGCACATAACTTATCTTCCGCAAGAATAGAGCAGTCTCTTTAGCCATCGAATTGCTTGAAAGACAATACAACACAGTATCATAAGCTACTCTATGCAAGTTTGAGTTTTTCTCCATAAACCCAAACACAACCTCAAATGCTTCACTTGGAGGCAAACAACGGAAAATCCCATGAACCAAAGTTCTGATAGTTGCTTCATTAGGATTCAGTTTCCTCTCCCGCATCGTCTCCAATTGCTTCAAAGCCTCCTCGACCCTTCCTGCGATCAAAAACCCGTCAATCAAAATCGTGTACGTGAACACATTTGGTCTGTTCCCTTCTCGTTCCATCTGTTTAACCAATCGAATCGCCTCATCAACCACACCTTTCTTGCAAACACCATGTATGAGTATATTATACGTAAACCGATCCGGTTTACAATCATCACTACGCATCTGCTGAAACTTCAGGTAAGCCAAATCAAGCGAATTCGACTTCACCAAAGCGTCGATCACCGCATTATAAAGCCTCGTGCTAGATTTCATTCCAAGAAAAGATATCTGCGCAAAGACATCATTACAGTACTTAGCTAAACCTAATCTTCCCCAGCTTCCTATCAAAATACACATCAAATCGTCACTAATCCGATACCCAGAATCCCTAATCTCCTTAAGCAATTCCATAGAAAGCAATAAAGGGCCTTTTCGGAAAAAGGCGTTGCCTAGAACGGTCTTTAGAGACTGGTCCCTAGCGTAAACCGGGTCGGTGTTGGAGACCCAGAGGTAGAATCTCAGGGAATGTAATGGGTTTTCTTGATTCTGCAAAACGCTGATGATGAATCGAGGGTTTAAACCGATTCGATGAGCGTTAAATTCGAGTTTCAGGATCAAGAACCAATCTTTTCTCACTATGATTTGAGAAATGTAACGCTGGTCGAGAGGATTTGTGGGTTTAGGTGAGGAAATTAGGGTTTTAAAGGGTTTTGGATTTAGGGATTCGGATGGTTTCGATGCTGCTGCAGCCACTGCTCTTGATGCTGAAGAAGCAAAGCCTCTCATGTCACGACTGTACGGGACTCGAGTGACCAGAACGGAGCTGAGTGAAAGTGAAACATCCTGGGTTTTTTTTGGTCTAACCTCAAGAGGATGTTCTTAAACGATGTCGTTTTACAGTGAAGCGAAACAAGATTTTCTACCTGAAACAAACAAACAAACAAATAGTAAGTTTTTTTTATTTTTGATCGTATGTATTAGAATCGACCACAAATACACAACTAAATATTTTAAGTGGTTCAGAGAATTATTCGAATTTAGATTCATAGATCATAAAACTAGATAACGACTCTGTGTAATTTTTATTTGCAGAAAAAGTTACCTAGATGAATGACATCATGGCGAACAAAAATCTTTGCCATACAATATGGGATCACCATGGTGTTCAAGGATTTCTGGGCAAAAATTTTGAGATTCTCTTTCGAATCCGCCTTCGATCTACTAGAATTAGGCTTGGGCAAAATATCCGTCAGATTTGTTTCGATCCGTGATCCGTTCCGCTTCGATCCGAAAAATTCGGATATCCGTAAATTTTAAAATAATATCCGTTTAAAACAAAGCAAATCACAAATACTAAAATTTTATGAACAAGTATCGGCTATGCTCCGTATATGTGTATGTATGTGTGTATGTATACATAATTACACATCTAAACTGTATAATGATTATATCTATATGTAAATTTTATGAATTTATATTCGTCAAATTAATTATTTCAATATTAAGGTAAACAAATTAATAAGAGAATATCATTTTTAATGAAAAAATTGTCATTTTTTGTTAAATTTGAACTTTTTTTTATAGTTTTTATAATTATTTTGAAACTATTACGGAGCGGATCGGATATTCGGCAAATATCCGGATTTTGACGGAGCGAATACGAATCGGATACGGATTGTTACAGAGCGGATAAAAATCGGATAAATGATGATCCGAATGGAGCGGAGCGGATCACGAATACCACCAAAAGTCCGGATATCCGCTCTGTGCCCACCCCTAACTAGAATCGAGCTCAAGGATTTGAGATTTGAATCAACATTTGGGCAAGGATTTGTGTTCGTAATGATCTGAATTCCACCTTGGTCATCTTTTAATTATCTCAATTGCTTATCTATTTCAAAAGATTTAACCTACATTCACACAATATCTAAATATTATTATAAATTTCATAAAGAAACAAATACTTAAATTTATTTATCTCAAATAGTTAGAACTAAAAGAACAGCTAAACTAATGACAGCAATCACGAATTTGGTTTCATTTAAACCTTTCACCTATTTTTTTTTGATGTTATAGTGTTTGCTTTGATGGTTCAGTGCGTAAATAATCTTTTATTTATGTTATTGTGCTGCTGCTACAAGAAGCCAATTTTCGAAATTTAAAAGTTTTTTTTATTTAAAAACAACATTGTCAGATTTGACCTCTTTATAGAGCGTCCTAAACTAAAATCTGGAAAATTTCTTGTACAAATGAATCTACTGCTGCTCAAATTTATTGTTTTTATTTACTTTCTTTTTGCAGATTCATTATAACATAGCGTATGTTTTCTTTAGGATCTTGATTATGCAATGATTTTCGTCGATGGACGATCGAAAAAGTGAGTTTCTCTAACTAATATGCTTTTTGGAATCTATTTCCATTTTTGCTGTGTCTTGTCATTAAAACTAATGTCTATTCACTGCAAGACCGTGTGTTGACTGTCCGTGAGAACGTAAGATTACAAAGGTTTCCAGATTTTTATAAGCTATGTGGCTCAATAAAGGAAAAGCCCTTAGTTCCAAGCATGTTTCTAGAATTTTTTGTTTGGTTGCCATTGGAAAGAGGCTAATATTGAAATATTGGTTTGGCCATCTAGATTCATCTGTTCATGTGAGCTTCGAATTAGGTTATGCTTTATTATTATTGTTTGTAATTAGATTTTGAACAAATATGATACAAATTGACTAGGGGACTTATCAAAATTGAGTTATAATTGACTCAATTAAATTACAAAGGCATTATGATGCTTTTGTAAGATCACAAAGAGACTATATCGTGATAGTCTCCTCATACACTCCAGATATACTAACCTCCATATATATATATAGTGTTCTTGTGAAAAGATTACGCTTTTGTACGGTCAGTGTACTTCTTTGTTGGCTCCAAGAAGAACCTCAGGAGGGTGGTACCAGAGCATGAAAACTTTACTAGATATCATTACATCATGACTACTCAACAATTTTTTATTATTATTTAATAATAGACCACTAAAAAAAAAAAATATTTACCTTCGTATTGTAGTACGCCTTGTAAGAAATCATATCAGAATCCACTTTAAATGTTACACTGCACACGTGTCCCAAATTCCTCATTCTTTTTCTTCTAATATATCATCTAAACGGTTGTATGCTCGGTTCTTCCTCTCCTAAACTTTTTTAACGCAAACTCTTGTTGCTCGCTTTTAGATATGTAACGTGTAACACTATTTTACTGTTTCCGGATAGATTGAGCATATAAGTAAAAAAAAACTTTATATTAAAATGAGCCATAAAATGGATCATGATGAGATCGAGACGGCTCCAATGGATCTTGATGAAATCCAGTAGGACATCGAAAATCTCGCGACCAATGTTACTATGATGAATGTCCACGGTATAATGTTGTAGTCGCTCTCCGAAGAAGGATCATGAGTAAAGTTGTTTCCAGTGTAGCGTGTAACACTATTTTACTGTTTCCAGCCAGGGGAGTTGCCAATTTCTCGTATTCTCTTCGTGTTAGGTATTAGGATTTCTTGGACCAAGTCTGAATTCACATCATTCATCTCAAATTCAAACTTTGCCATCCACAAGAATCATACTTTTGAGATACGTAGAGTCACAACTAGAAATATCAACAACCTTTCAATAAGTTATTAAGATTATAAATAAAATGTTTTAGTATAACTCACATGAAGTTACAATGTCTCAATGGTTTAACGCTTGGATTTTATTTGAAGAGGTCACGAGTTCACCAATGGCTAAAGCAAAATGTGTTCTTCTTTTTTTGCAAACAAAATGGCGTCGTTTCATTTGACTGCGCAGTAAACGGCTAACTAACTCCATTTAATTTTTCCGTTATCCAAGTTAACAAGTGTCTAAATTGCCTCGGTCAACGAAAGTTCATGATTTAAATTGAAAGTCAATGAAAAGTTTGTGATTTAAATTGTTTTTGACATAATTGATGCTTTAAATGGCCATAATTTAAAATTTGAAGATTTAAATGATCTTTTTTCCTTTTAAAATCAACAAACTATCTAAATTCTACTCCTAATAACCCTTCCAAAATTTTGTCGGCTTCTAGCTGTCTATAGACCTGGACAATTTAATAAATGTATATCATCCCTATAACATTAAAAGAGAAGTACGTTTAGTACTATACCCAATATGTCAGATAATATTACAGCAATTGCCACTGAACAAAAATGCAATTCTTTTGAAAATCGTTTTAATTTTATGAGGGTAACATTGACCCGTCAATGGCGTATTTGGATCCAGCAAAAAGTCAAATACACGCGAATCCTTTTTGACCCGGTTTGTAACATGTTTGATTCATTAATGGCATTTTTGTAATTTAAGAAGAGTTTTATTAATGGATCATTTATATAATCAACCCAAAGAATTAAAAACCCAATAGTAATTCAAATAGCCCAACATTTAAAAAACAATATTTGTAAAATTCCCATATCGGATATGAAAATGATTTATGATTCAAAGAGAGATAAAAAAAGAATCAAAATGATGATGAACAGTAAGTGTTGGAAGCCTAATCTAATAAGCATCCAAATTTATATATTTACTTTGTTTTTATTTGATTTATTTAGTTAAACCGCATAATTAAATCGAATAATAGAAATAAATTTATCTTCAAAACAAATAACAATGTAGAAAACACTATTTGTTACTTAACTAAATTTATCGAATAATGAAAATAAATTTGTCAAAACTTAATTTGATAAATTTTTTTTAAAATTTTATGTTTTCCATGCAACCGAATATCATACTAATTCTAAAACATATATTTGATTTCTAATTTATTTTCAATATTAAGTTTTTAAAGATATTCTTTTTCTCTTTCTTAGTACTCCCTCTTTCTCTTTTTTATAAGACTTTTTGGTTAAATGTTAAGAAACAAGTTAAAAAACACTATTTGTTACTTAACTGAAAACATTTCAAACAATAGAAAATAAGTTGTTGAATACAAATGATCATAAAATACTCAATTAGTATAAGATTTCATAGAAACTTGAAAAAAGCAGCCCAACATTTTTTTTTTAAAATAATGTTTTTAAAATTCCCACATCGGATTTGAAATTAATTATGATCCAAAGAGAGGTTAAAATAAGAACCAAATGATGATGAGCATTAAGTGTAGGAAGCCTAATCTAATAAGCATCCAAATCTAAATATTTAATTCGTTTCAATTTGGTTTATTTTGTTTAACCGCATAACTAAATGGAATAATAGAAATAAGTGTAAATTGCTAATAATGACCTAAAACTTGATTTGAAATGCAAAAATATCCCCTCATCTTATGTTTGGCAAAAGTAACCCAAAAGGATAGTGAAATTAAAAATACAGCCTTAATGACCTTTTTAGCCTTTTGACGTCTATACCGAAAGTCTACACAGTAGACATCAAATGACGTCTACTTTAAGACTAGAAAAGAAGTCTACATCGTAATTAAATCTTATATTTAAATTTATAAATTGAAAAAAAAATATTTTTGTAAAACTTTTTTGATCCTAATTAAACTATAACAAATTGTGAAGTATGAAAAATAAATCTTCACAAAATTGATTCAAATTACAACAAAAAGACAAATAGCATTGAAAATGAATGGATGAGTGAGTTACATATGGTCTACACAGTAGACATCAAATGACGTCTACTTTAAGACTGGATAAGAAGTCTACATCGTAATTAAATCTTATATTTAAATTTATAAATTATAAAAAAATATTTTTGTAAAACTTTCTTGATCATAATTAAACTATAACAAATTGTGAAGTATGAAAAATAAATTTTCACAAAATTGATTCAAATTACAACAGAAAAACAAATAGCATGGTCAAATGAATGAATGAGTTAGATATGTAGACTTCATATGAAGTCTACATAAACCTGAAATTCTAACCTAACCGGATAATTTAACCCTCTATATATAACAAGTTGACTGGAAACCAACCCTAATTTTGTTAAAAATAACTACAACCACACTTTCTCTCTCCAACGACGGTTTTTTGTTCCTTTCGCGTGGAAGATCTTCATCATTAGTCGTCGTTAACCACCGCCGTCTCTCCTATACTGAGTTTCTGTAGTTGTAAGTGACATAACTCTTCTTCATTCATTCTTTCTCATAAACTCTTCGTCTTGATATGATTTACTTGTGGTTTATGCAAATCTGGGACACCGCCGCCACTCCTTTACCGAGTTTCTCTAGTTGTAAGTGGCGTAACTCCTCTTCATCTTTTATCCCATATCTCATATTATTCATATTATTCTTTTTCATAAACTATTTCTCTTCATTTGGTTTTGTTGTGGTTTATGCAGATCTTGGCCACCGTCGTTCTCATATGTATTTTGTTCCAACTAGTAAGGTTTCAGGACTTTCATTTTTATCATTTTTACTTTGTTTCTTGTGGTATATGCAGATCTGGGGCATCGTCGTCTCTCATTTAAGTCAGATTTTGTAGTTGTAAGTGACGTAACTCCTCTTCATCTTTTATCTCTTGTCTCTTATCCTTCTTTGGTATAAACTATTCCTCTTCATTTGATTTTTTGTGGTATATGCAAAGCATATGTGTTTTGTCACAACTGGTAAGGTTTCAGATCTGAGTTTCCTTTTTATCCTGTTTACCTTATTTCTTGTTTAAAATCTATTTATTTCATTTTGTTTCAGATCGTAGGTGCATTCATTGTTGAAGATCTGCTTCACACTTCCGTCGTTGACAAATTTATTCAGAGCTGACTGGCAATTTTATCGTTTTTATCTTTAAATTTGTTTTAAATATGTCCATTTACATCTATTTCAGATCTGACCCATTTACCTGTTGCTATTTTTTTCAGATTTTCATTGTTGCAGATCTGAGTCACACTTCCTTCCGTCACAAGTAAGATTTGTGTGTTTTGTTTCATTATTGTTGATAGTGTGATGCTGAAATCGTAAAAAACATACTACAATATTAATGTATTTGTCCATATAAATATTCAATGCAGCCTACGTAAAAAGTATGCAACGTAGACTTCACTTGCAGACTTCACTAGACATCTAGTATTTATTGTGTGTGTTTTGTCATTATATGGTACTTAGTTCTTAATATATTACGTAATCAGGTATGGGGCAATATAGCTACATACAACCGTCTAGTAGTTCCGCAAGAAGTGTGAGTTCAACTGCTCGCCATAGCGCAACACGAATTTCTTGATTTCTGAAGTTGTGTAAGTGTGGTTTGGTGGCAGTTCTTAAAACCTCCACCTCAATAGATAATCCGGGTCGGAGATTCTATGGATGTGAAAACCATGCTGTACGGTTTGTCTTTTTATCGTTTAAATTCAAATTAGTTGGTTTTGTTTGTGATTCACGTTTTAATATTATCTTGTGTTGGATGATGTCCTTCTGTCTTTCTATAGGATGGTCTTTTCCAGATATTGAAGTGGTGCGATGAGGCTGTTATGGAAGAATTTGAAGAGATGAGGCTGGTGGTGGATGAGCAGGCATATTTAATTCGTCATTTAACATTTAATCAATGACACGCCATAACAGATTGTGGCTTTGGTGCTAGGTCAGATTTGGAGACAATTCGAAGTAACCTTCAGAAAACAGAGATGGAGTTAACTCGACTAAAGCTTCTTGTGAAGAAGCGTTGCAGAGGCGTTGACATTAAGGAGCTTTTGATGGTGTGTTTAATTATTGTATGTGTGATGAGCGTCTTATATGTTTGGTAGACAAGTTCTTAGTTTCTCTTATCCATTAATGTTGTATAATATTGAAATTAGGATTGTAATATATGGAACAAAGCCTCTGATCTTTTGCATCTTTATGGGTTGTCATACGTGTTCCTATTATAATTTTGGTCTCTATTTTAGGTGGATCCGACGTTGGGTTAAGAGATGCATTTTGCGGATTTTAGTAGAACTATGATATATTTTGGTTTTTATGTATTTTGGAATCAAGAATTATGATTTTTAGATTTTATGTATTTTGTATTCCAAGGGTTTCTATGTATTTCCGATTCAAACAACATCTACAATTACATAACAAACAACAAACCACTAAACCTTAATAACTACAAAGCAACATACTAGATAGCAAACTTGTACAAAACGACAATTACTACAACAAACAAAACCATGTTCATTAAACTCTGAAGCTGCATCTTGCAATCTTTAATTTCCTGTTCAATACCATCTAGCTCCTTCTTAAAATTTCTTATCACAACTTCACAAGTCTTTATCTCCATTGTCAGATTTTCCATGGTTGATTCTGAAACTGCTAAACTCTTCTCTAAACTCAATGAAATTCTTTCAAGATCACCAAGCTTTGGTTTCATTTCTTCAATTTCTTCAATCATAGATTCATCCGTCCATTTGAACAAGAGAAACTGATTTTTCTACAACATACAAGAACATTTTCAATCGAATATGAAAATGTACTCAAACATATTCTCAAACAAAAATTTTGTACCTCATCTCCATTTGGACAAGCATGAAATGGCCTCCCTGGGTTTGTCGACGTCCTTGAAGTCAACAGTCTTAGACGTTCACCACATCTACAGTGAGTCGGAATCCCTTTTCCTCGGTGACTCATTGTTGTGTCACCAATTTTTCCCAAATTCTTCTCTCTTTGAAATTGGCAAAGAAGGAACAAATAAGAACCCTAATTTCGAGACTCAATTTTATCCCCTAATCGCAAAACTATATCGTTTTAGACTAACAGATCCAACCCAATTTGCCACGTGTTGTTCGTGTTAACAAGGTATTTTGGCAAATATTTGTAGCCTTTATGTGTAGACTTCATATGAAGTCTACAACGGCGTAAAAGAACAAAATTAAATGACAAAATCACTCCGAATTTATGTTTCATGTATGTTCACACTTCATCGGGAAAAAATATTTGGCAGGTGTAAAGAGTACAATTTACAAAGTGACAGTCCTGAGTCAGAACTTTTACACGTATGATTTAAACTAAGAACATTTAATGCCCGCTTTAGTCATAACTTTTACACGTGTAAACTTTTTCTCCTTTTAAAGTTGGAACATTTATTGGCTTTGACTTCCTAAATATTATGTAGACTGCAACTGAAGTCTTCAATGTAAGTAAAGCGTTTATTTAAATTTATAAATTGAAAAAAAATATTTTTATAAAACTTTCTTATTGATAATAAAACTATAATCATTTGTGAAGTATGAAAAATAAAATATCACAAAACTGAATGAAATTATAGAAAAAGACAAATTGCATTGGAAATGAAATGAATGAATAACATGTTGCATACTAAAGTATACATGAATACCAAACGCTTCTACTCCATCGCAATTTAGTTAGCTATTGAAACGATTTATTTTTCTAATTTGGTGCATATAAGCTGTATGAGTTTATGCTTGTAGTGGGTTTATGTTTTGGTATTCATATAGATAGTTTAAGGTTTAGAGTAATTGTAGTTGTAATAGAGGGTTTGATTTAAGGTTCATATTTCCTACATTAAAACGTTTAAAAACATAAACCTTGCACAAAATTTACTGGAATTCCAACCCTTATCTCTTCATAAACTATTACTCTTCATTTGATTTTCTTGTGGTATATGCAGATCTGGGACACGTCGTTCTTATATTTATTTTGTCAAAATTAAAGTTACAAAGATCTTTATCATGTAAGTATGTGTAACCATTACGCTATTGCAATTTTGTCGTTTCAATCATGTCTATTTCAGATCCAATGGCTATTGTTTAAGAGACGAAGAGAAGTCACCTTTTTTCAAAAAAAAACAAAGAAGAGACGTGACTTCTTAGTGAAACTACTACTACTTTATTCACTGTCACTGTCACTGTTACTGTCACCAAATCACATATTTAATGTCATAACTTTTGAAACGTTTGAGAAAAAGTGGTCAAGTAACACTGACACATCAACTCGGATAGTAGACTTATATAGCACATCTGTAATGACATTAACTCGGATTATAGACGAACTATTACAATGTAGCCTGTTTTAGTCTACACCGGAAGTCTACATAGTAGACATCATAACGCGGTCTACTTTAAGACTGGAAAAGAAGTCTACATCATAATTAAACCTCATAAGTAAATTATAAATTCGAAAAAAATATTTTTCTAAAACTTTATTGTACATAATTAAACATTTTGGGGTTTCCAACAATAATACTCAATAGTGCATTTTGTTTTATGTTCCCTAAACCTTTGATTTTTTGGCAAAATAAGTACTTGGTAATAGGAAAATACATTAATTAATATGCAGGAAATAAATCTTTTTTAAAAAAGGGAAAACCTAAAAAATCCATCTTTTAAAAACAGAGATAGTAGACTTTTGAGAAAAAGTGGTCAGATAACACTGACATCAACTCAGACTATAGAAGAAAACAATATAGCCTGTTTTAGTCTACGCCGGAAGTGTACACAGTAGACATCATAATGATGTCTACTTTACGACTGGAAAATAAGTCTACATCGTCATAAATTGGCAAAACATTATTCGTAATTAAACTATAATAAATTGTGAAGTATGAAATTATAAATCTACTTTTGACCAAAATTTAAACTCAGAACATTTATTAGGTTTGACCAAAACCATATGTCCCGTCTCTTCGTCTCTATAAGTCATGTCTCTTCGCTCTACATCTATATATGAGCATTCTTCATCTTATCACAATCTATCTACATCTATATTAGATCATTCGCAAGAATATTGAGGAGATGACTTTTAGACTCAGACTAATTCGCAAGAATATTAAGAAGATGAAGACAGAATTCCCTGCTATGAAGATCATCGAGGAAGGTAATTATTTAGGATCTCTTATTTACAAACTCTTATTGTATTGCATTTACGATCTCTCATCGAGTCAGATCATTAAATTTCTTATTTATTTGTTTAACATCACTGTGTCATGATGAAGATTTTCATTACGAAGTACCTATAGATGGACCCATGGATACTCCCTACGCTGGAGGGGTTTTTTTTTGGCTTAGCATCTTGTTTCCAGTGGAATATCTGTTAAAGGCGCCAAAGGTTGGTTGAGTAATCTTTTTGATGTTGGGAATTGATGCAAAATTAAACTTCACATGTGTTATCATGTGTTATTTACCGAGGAGTGATTTGAATTTGCACAGGTGTGTTTCAAAACAAAAATTTATCATCCAAACATCAATGCAAATGGAGCCGTAGACCATGACGTCTTGAGAGCAGCAAAGTGGAGTCCTTTGTTGAAGGTGTCCCACGTTGTGATGATCATTCGTGACCTCTTGAAGTCTCCAAATTTGGAAGATCCTTTATTGCCTCACATCGCGAATATTTACAAGACCCATAGGTCCATGTTCGATGCATCTGCACGAAGTTGGACGGCTCAGTATGCAATGCCGATGGAGTGAGGCTGTTTAGAGACATCCAAATAATGTGATATGACGTGAAGAGTTAAGTTTATTTTAATTTGATGTAGACTTGTTTCTTTGATGTAGACTTTTTATCTTTCTTTTATGTTTATTTTTCGTGCTACTTTTCTAATTAAATTTTTTTTCTTATATAAGTATGCGACATATATAATCCAAGGAAAAAACCCTAATTCATTTTAAAGTGGTTAAAAAAATACAAATTCTAAGGCAAACTAAAGTGCAAAATCAATTAGGGTTTCGTAATTTAGACTTAAATTGAAGTCTACAATTAGGGTAATTGAAGGTGTAATGTAGGGTTTGATTTAAGGTTCATAATTCCTACATTAAAACGTTAAAAACATAAATTTTGCATAAAATTGATAAATTGTGAATATATTATATGTTTAAATGTTTGATACAAGATTTTATTTACGGATTTGAATAATCCATTGAATATAATCAATTTAGGGTTTCGGATTGTAGACTTCAATCGAAGTCTACTTCATAGTTGTAGACTTCATTTGCAGTCTACACAGTGTTAGGGTTTCGATTTAGATTATGCAATGGCAATAGAGTGAGGCTGTTAAAGACTTCCAAATAATGTTATTTCCTGGTGTTAAAACTTTCTGATTATCTTTTATTTTAATTTTTCTTTGCTGTAGACTTTTGTTTTTTTTCTTCTCGAAATGTATCACTCTGCTTGTCGAACCGTTCAATTTGTTCTTACATAACTAAGCTAATTTCCCTTACATATATAACCCAAGGAAAAAACCCTATTTCATTTAAAAGTGGTTAAGAAAGACAAATTCTAACTCAAACTCAAGTTCAAATTCAATTAGGGTTTCGTAATTTAGACTTAAAATGAAGTCTACAATTAGGGTTCGAGAATGGAGACTTCATTTTCAATTTAGGGTTTCGGATTGTAGACTTCCATCGAAGTCTACTGTATAGTTGTAGACTTCAGTTGCAGTCTACATTGAGTTTAGGGTTTTGATTTAGTTTATAGGGTTTTGGAATGAAGACTTCATTTGAAATCTACATTCACCGAAAATTTTAACCTAAACGGATAATTTTAAGCAATTGAGAAAAGAAAGTTTTCATTAGGTTAAGCAATTGACAAAAGAAAACAAAGTCAAAGGTCGAGGAAAAAAAATGGAAAACAGAAATAAAAACATAGCCAAAGAGATAGTTTTAAATACAAGAATAACACATTGGATCTTTTTATCTTCTCTTCTAAATCACTGGCTCACTCCATTGCATACTCCTCCGTCCAAATTCGTGCAGTTTCCTCGAACTTGGCCTTGTGATTTTGGTAAATATCGGTTACGCGTGCCGATAGAGGATCATCCAAGTTTGGTGAAGCCATGAGGGCGGTAATTTCCTTCAAAACCATGGTCGGGCAGAGCGCAGGAGACCATCGCGTGGCTCTTAACATGTCATGGTCAATGCTTCCTGTCGCACTTACATTGGGGTGGTAGATTTTGGTTTTGAAATTCACATGTGGCGGCGAATATGGATAATCAATTGGCCATCTTTAGGAAATCCAAAAAACTTTTCCATCATATGGAGTCTCTGATGGTCCATCGATAAGAACCTCCACATGGTAATCTGTATCATCGAAGAACATATTAGGGTTTAGGGTTTAGTAAAATCCTAAAAGATTCATGAATACTTACTTTCGTCGATGATCCTCATCAAAGGGTATTCTTTCTTCAACTCCTTCATATCACAGTGAAGTCAAATGTTCCTTTGCTTACTCCGATCCATTGTTGGGGCAGTTTGGATGAAGTATACGATTAGGTCCCTATACGATTATAGAGATGTAGAGCCGAAAAGACGAGGATGAAGGTAGATGTAGAGATGGAGAGACAGAAGAACGTATATATAGATGTACATATGAAGAGACGTGTTGTAGAGACCGATGCACATACGAAGAGACGTTACTCAATATGAGCTAACTAGTCACCAAATCAAGAAAATAAGTTTGCCCCACAAATATTTGTCTTAAACATGACCAAATCTTACAGGGGGTAGATATACAACAAATAAACATGTGAGAACAAAAAAATAAAAAAAAATACATTGTAAATATGTTAAAAAATGCATTTTAAAAAACTGCCACATTTGTAGACTTCAAATGCAGTCTACTCTAAGTAAACTTCAAAAGCAGTCTACTCAATATGAGCTCACTAGTCACCAAATCAAGAAAACAAGTTTGCCCCATAAATATTTGTCTTAAACATGACCAACTCTTACAGGGGGTAGATATACAACTAACAAACATGTGAGAACAAAAAAATAAAAAAAATACATTATAAATATGTAAAAAAATGCATTTAAAAAACTGCCACATTTGTAGACTTTAAATGCAGTCTACTCTAAGTAGACTTCAAAAACAGTTTACCCAATATGAGCTAACTAGTCACCAAATCAAGAAAATAAGTTTGCCCCACAAATATTTGTCTTAAACATGACCAAATCTTACAGGGGGTAGATATACAACAAAAAAACATGTGAGAACAAAAAAATCAAAAAAATACATTGTAAATATGTCAAAAAATGCATTTTAAAAAACTCCCACATTTGTAGACTTCAAATGCAGTGTACTCTAAGTAGACTTCAAAAGCAGTCTACTCAATATGAGCTAACTAGTCACCAAATCAAGAAAACAAATTTGCCCCACAAATATTTGTCTTAAACATGACTAACTTTTACAGTACAGGGGGTAGATATATACAACTAACAAACATGTGAGAACCAAAAAATCAAAAAAATACATTTTAAATATGTCAAAAATAGATTTTAAAAAACTATCACATTTGTAGACTCCAACTGCAGACTTCAAATGCAGTCTACATAGAGTAGACTTCAAATGCAGTCTTCAAACGCAGTCAACAATGAATTATTTTTGCAATTAAGGCAAATCGGTATGTATACTGCAAATGAAGTCTACAAGTGTTGTAGACTTTATTTGCAGTCTACAAAGGTTACTTTTGCATTTGATCAAAACGTTGACTTTTGGGTGTAGACTTCATTTGCAGTCTACATAAAAGTGCAGGTTACTTTTGCAATTGATCAAATATTCACTGTTTAAAAAGTAGACTTCATTTGCAGTCTACATAAGAAAGTAGACTTCATTTGTAGACTACATGAGGAAAGTAGATTTCATTTGCAGTCTACGCAAAAAAATAGGTTACTTTTGGATTTGACTTTTGTTGACTTTTCAAAGTAGACTGCAAATGAAGTCTACATAAAATGTAGGGTTAGTTTTGCATTTGAGCAAAAAATCTGTATTTTTTTTTGTAGACTTCATTTCCAGTCTACTTTTTGGAGTACACTGGAAATGAAGTCTACAAAAGATATGTACTTTTCGGTCAATTTTTCGATAGATTGGTCAAACACAAAACTAACCTCACTTTTCAGAGTAGACTGCAAATGAAGTCTACAAAAAAAATGTTCAAATACAAAAGTGATCTGTTTGTAGACTACATTTGAAGTCTACTTGAAGTAGTCTTCAAATTCAGTCTACTTTTTACGGTCAATGGTTTGGTCAAATGCAAAAGTGACATGGTTTTTCCGCTGCCTGCACATGAAGTCTACAATATTTTTTATTGTTGTCAAAGAAAACTGTGTAGACTTAAAATGCAGTATACTTTACCTTTTTTACAAATAATAGTCAAATGCAAATCTAACTCATAGTTGACTTGTAGACTTCAAATGCTGTCTACATTTACGAACCAGATCTGAAATTTTCGAAAAAAAAATTGTTACCTTTTTCACTCGTTCGACTTCGTATTCACGTTCTTAAACCACCAAAACTATCAATTTCACCGAAAAAACAACCCTAACCGTTTTATTTGGAAGAATTACGGGAAAACATGAAGTTTTAAGTGAAAATTTTGAAAGAACGAAAATTAGAGAGATTTAGTTGAAATTGGAGAGAAAATTAATGATGTCTAAGTTATGAGCTCACTTATTATGCATTTACGTAGCATTTAGAGCTTCAATTTGGTTGTTCATGGTGGTTGGAAAAATTGAAGAAGATGGCATTTTCGTAAATAAGTTGATGTTTTTTTGGTGTTTTAGTCTTTTGATAAGTTTCTGATTTGAAAAAAAAAAGAAATAAACAAAAGATAATGGCATTTTCGTAGATATGAGAAGAAGAGAGGGAGAGATTTGAGAGAAAGTGGTGAATAGTAAAAAGGAGGAAAAAGTGGGTTAGTTTTGTATTTGACCAAAAGAAATGAGTTAGTTGTGAAATGATCTCATCAATAAATTTATTTGATAATAAACAAATTCTATAATTTACTTTTTCCATGTAACCAAATATCATACTAATTCTAAAAAATATGTTTGATTACTGAATTTTTTGGGACAATTGCAAAAAATGCCACTTTTGAATTATATTTACAAACATGTCATTCTTGAATTATTTTCTTACCAACATATCACTTATAAATTCATTTAAAAGCCTTATATCTGAAAATTCTCCATATAGTGTAAGTAGAACCGTTCGTCCGTGCATTAAAAATGGAGTGTTGTTTGATGTAGATCTCTAAAGATCATATAAAATTATTCATGGTAGAATCGTCTATGTAATAGTTTCATAGTCAATAATGAATCATAAATTCACATGACAAAAAAATGTTGTCATTCTTCTAATGCCATATCAATGAGATTAAATAATAATAATAATGGGTTAGTAGATAAATATGTTAATTATAAGAAAATAAAATCACTATAAACAAGTTCTATACTTTTTTTTTGTTGTTGATGTGTAGATAATTTTCTTTTGTAAATTTTGTTCTTGAGCAAAAAAATTCATCGATGTAAAAGTATCGATGCTTCAGCTTTTTTTTGTGTTTGAATTTAATTTTTTTAGCAACAATTTTGGTGTTGCTTCATGTTTAGACAAATTTGAAAATTAAATAATTTATTATTGTCCCAAAATTATATGAATTTTCAATATATGAACAAGATGTATATGTAGCGAAGTTAAATTTTAGTTAATAATTTTACTATCTTTAATTTTAGTTAAATTATTTGTATTGTTACATTATAATATTACACTTCGAATATAAGTCGTGTATATATGTATTCTACACTCTATATGTTTTTGTATAACCTAATACTATATTTATTGTTTATGTGAATTTATAAATTCCAACTAATTTTTTTTTTGTCAACAAATTCCAACTAATATTATACGGACAAACATATATATTAATCAACTTAAAACACGTGCACAAATAAACACAACGTGTATAGATAAACTCATACTCAAACTATACACCAAAGATTGCCTACAATCCATTTCTTACTATATAATAGACAAAAACAATAATATCTTGCTTACTACAACTAAATTACTCAATATATGATACACAACACACACAAAAAACGTTCCCGCACTGAGTGCGGGTCAGAAACTAGTTTACGTATTATATACACATATATACACCAATGAATTCGAATTTAATAAGTATTTTAGTTTCAGAATAAATTAAGAAAAAGTCATAACCAAATAAAAATTCAAACTTGATAAATGTCCTCGTTTATTAGCATCTCCTTTTGAACAACACAATAATGGAAAATCAAGATCCTATTAACAGCAACACGATACCAATCGTAGGATCTGAGTTTGTTCGTCCTCAACCGTCGGATTTAACAATCATCGGAGATACCGTGAAGGACACAAACGGAAACAAAGTGTTCAAAGTCAAAACGCCTCTCTTCGGTCTCCACAACAAAAGGATTTTGGTTGATCCTAATGACTCTCCCATTGTCACCATGAAAATGAAGGTTTTTATTACTAATTAACTTTATATTTTCATTTTGTAACCGGTCAATTTTTGTTTGAGTTATGCTTTGGATTTAAATATATGAAAGGTGACTAGTAAGCACGATCGATGGCAAGTGTATAGAGGAATTGATTTAGATGATAAGATCTTCACGGTTAAAAGATCTTCAACGGTTCAATTGAAAACAAGAGTTGAAGTGTTCTTGAAACAAAACCATAGCAAAGAAGCGTCTTGTGATTTCACAATTAAAGGCCGGTTTATGAAACGTGCATGTACAATCTATGTTGGGGATTCCAAAAAAATCATAGCTCAGGTACATGAAGGAGATGAGAGATTAGTGGCTACAATTTACCCTAATGTCGATTCCGCTTTTATTGTTACACTTATCTTTATATTTGACCTCATTAATATGGGTGCGACTGGGACCTGATTATTAATTTGAGAGCAAGCGTGGTCTTTGTAAATTGTATGCATTGTGTGTGTGAGTTTACTAGTGACATTCTCGTGGCCAACGTAATATTGTGTGTTTTTACATGTGATCACTACTCGTATGATACCTGTTATGAGAAAACACCAAAAATTGTGTTTGAGGTGACTAGTGATTGTGTCTCTTAATCACTACATGTGAGAAAGAAACTGTTGCAAGAGTATGTAAATGTTTGTGTATACTATAAAGAAAGGTCTTTTGTTTTTAAATTGAGGGTGATTAGTTCGGCTATAAAATGATTGCTGTAGAATTTCTGTAGATGTTTGTGCTGTAGCTGTAGATTTTTCTGCTGTAAAAAAATTTTACAGCTTTTAAAGCCACAAAATATTTGCTATAGGAAAGAAAAGTAAAACATAAACAAACAAAAATACACAAATGTGCAGAGGTTGTAAGTTTTATATAGAACCCACTACAATATTTAAAGCCTGATTGGTAAGCAAATGTTGTAAAATGCTCAAAGAAGTTGTAGGAAATTTTTAAAGCCCAAATGTGTGTTATCACTACGAGTCTATTATAATCAAACAAGTTGTATGATGTATTGGAATTATAAGAGAATATATTCACTAGGGGTGGGTGTTCGGTTCTTCGGTTCGGTTTTTCGGTTCTAATTAGAATGAGTCCGTATAGAACCATATGAGTTATAGGTCGGTTCGGTTCGGTTTCACTTCGGTTTCGGTTCGGTTCGGTTTCATATTTAGAGATCCATATTAAAACCGAATTGCTTGGGTTTCGGTTCGGTGTCGGTTATTAATAGAATAACCGAATCAAAACCTAAACAAATCAAGTGCCGAATCAAAAATGAAACACAAAAATATTATACGTAAAGCGTTTTGAGTCTAAAGTCCATAAGGAAACATCAAATGAAACACAAAATGAAACACAAAGTCCATAAGCATAAAATAAAACACAAAATATCTTAGGACCAAAACATAAAATCTTAAATAAAACATAAATTCTTAATTTATGTTTCAGATATTTCGGTTCGGTTCGGTTTCGGTTTTTCGGTTCTAAGCACATAAGATCCATTGGATATTTTTTAAAAATCGGTTCGGACTCGGTTCGGGTAATATCGGTTCGGTTTTTCGGTTCCGGGTAATTTTTCCCACCCCTATTCACTATCAACTATTGATTATATATCAACTATGAATAGTCAATTATTCAGGAACTATGGTGTAGTACTAGGAAGTTGTTTTGAGGCTACATTTCTATAAAAAACAAAAAACAAAGAGATATACAAAATGAAAAATTTATGTTATCATTCAAGACCATACAAGCCAAAGTTCCACATGACATACAACACATTATTTTCAAAATGATCATTTAGCTTTTCGCTTTCTATAACCTGCTTCTTGGTACTGGTCCCAACTCTTTGGCCTTAGCCCTCAAAATATGCTTCTGAATTTTTCCAGTAGCCGTCTTCGGTAACGGCCCAAACACCACCGACCTTGGGACCCAATACGCCGGTAGCTTCTCCCGGCAGAATTTCATTATATCCTGAGCCAACTTATTCTGGTCCTGCTTCTCGTAACCGCTTTTAAGCGTCACAAAGGCGCACGGAGATTCCTGCCACCGCTCGTCTGGCCTGGCCACAACAGAGGCTTCAAGAACCGTTGGGTGATGGTAAACGACGTTTTCAACCTCCACGCTGCTTATATTCTCACCTCCAGAGATTATAATGTCCTTTGACCTGTCCTTGATCTCGATATAGTTGTCTGGATGTTTCACAGCGATATCTCCCGAGTGGAACCACCCGCCAGCAAATGTTTCTTTGTTCGCTTCTGGATTCTTTAGATAGCCTTTCATCACCATATTCCCTCGGAAAACAATCTCTCCAGCGGTTTTTCCGTCTGCAGGAACAGGTTTTCCGGTTTGAGTGTCGATGACATCAAGCTGCTCCATGCCAGTATAGCGGACACCTTGACGGGCATTGAGCTGGGCCTGCTTCTCAGGAGGGAGGGAATCCCATTCGGGCTTCCAAGCGCAGACAGTGGAAGGACCATAAGTCTCGGAAAGCCCATAGGTGTGAGTGACTCGAAAGCCCTTCTGGTTCATGGAGAAGAGAACAGAAGGTGGAGGAGCAGCTCCTGCGGTCATGACGTGAACCGTATGAGGAAGCGGAAGGATAGTGTCCTCTTGAGGAGCATTGACAATTGTGTTGAGGACCACAGGCGCTGCACAGAAATGAGTAACCTTGTACTTGGCTATACTTGAATACACTTCCTTCGCCGAGACCTAAACCCAAAAATTTAATCAGATCATCTGATTATGTCAACTACTTCTCTTACAAGAGAAAAACAAAGCTCTCAAGTACTACCTGACGGAGACAGATGCTTGTACCGGAGAGTGCAGCAAGGGACCAAGGGAAACACCAACCGTTGCAATGGAACATCGGTAGAGTCCATAAGTAAACAGAACCTTCTTGCATTCCCCAAATGAGAGGATTGCTCAGAGCCATTACATATGCGCCTCGATGATGAAGCACCACTCCTTTCGGGCTAGCGGTTGTTCCCGAGGTGTAACCAAGAGCGATGCTCTGCCACTCATCAGCTGGTGGCTGCCATGGATAACTTGGGTCTCCGGTTTCAAGAAACTCCTCGTATTCTATAGCTCCTTTGGATAAAGCACGGTTAAGTGAGTCGGGTGGACATGTGTGATCACCTATGACGATTAAGAGGGGGCGTTTGAAGCTACTTCCAGCTTTCTCCTCCATAAGTCTCAAAGATTCCTCTGCCAGAGTAAAGAACTCTTGATCTACCATTATTACAGCGCTCTGAGAATGGCCGAGAAGGAAAGCGATTGTTGGTGCATTGAGACGAATGTTGACACAATTCAAGACAGCTCCAGACATTGGTACTCCGAAATGAGCTTCGTACATTGCTGGAATGTTCGGTGCGATTATAGCCACCTGAAAACAACAAAATGCAAAAGAGCCATTATAACACTTATGCTCTACTGACTCATCAAAATTGCAAGAACACCAAGCAACCAATCCAATTTTGTTCAAGCAAGATGACCACTGCATCAGTAAACAAGAGTCAGGCGAAGAAAGAAAATAGATTCAGAAACATTATGGTTAAATCCTGTGATTTAAATTCCATTATCAAGATGATTCCATACTATATGCAATCGATTATAATGTTTCTTCTTTCGGGAACAGTAACAAAATTACTCAACAATAATGGAAAGTGAGATTATTTGGGTAATCGAAACAAAATGAGTCCATGGAAACAGAATGAATGATTTCGATGCTTCCGAAGAGTCAATAAAAATTCACGAATCGACCGATAGTTTTCGAAAACTAATTTCGAAGATGAAGAAAGGAGCAAAAGATTACCGTCGAACCAGGTCCGATTGATCGATCGGCGAGAGCGGCGGCGAGACGGCGACACCGTTCATAAGTCTGCCTCCACGTGTACACCCGAGATCCGTGAATCACCGATTTTCTCGTCGGATGAACCGCTGCAGCCCTATCTAAGAACCAGAGCGGCGTCAACGCCGTGTAGTTCGCCGGAATCTTTGGAAGGTCATCGATATCACGCCACTTCGTCGCCGCAGTTTCAGTCATCTCCGATTCTCTCTCTCTCTCTCTCTCTCTCTCTCTCTCTCTCTCTCTCTCTCGCTGAGTTGTTTGTTTAATCAAAATGAATCGCAAAGTCACAAACACGTTGGTGAAGTCAGAGGAGGTAGGAAGCTTATCAGGAGTGTACATGTGTGGCCGTTTTGGCTGAGATTTATTTGCCACGTGGCGTTTTCTGATTTTTCTGGTTTTAGTTTGATAGCCGACCGGAAAAATTCCCGAATTAATTTTAACCGAACAAATTTTTATGGTCGTCGATGCAAATTGAAGATCAGATGGTGTATGGAGCTGTTCGTTTGATCATTCAGATGGATCATTTGGATGGAAATTGATAGATTATGTGTGCCTTTTGCTTACATCAAGAAAAAGGTGAGAACATCAGGAAGGAAAGCTCGTAGGTTTGAGAAGAGAAGTGGCTAAGTGAAGCCTCTTGGAGAGAAAGAAGGTCTAAAGAGCGATCTGAGTGGACCCTACTTCTTGAGTATAATAACGTCAGTCGTTTTATTTAGTCTTTGATGTCGTTTTTATTGAGGAACTATGTATTTAAGAACAATGCCAAATTAGGATAACATACCTTAAAAAATTAAAAACAATCATCTCTATCTTCTACGCCTCTTTCTTCATCTCTCTCTGTGTGTCTATTTCTTTCTATTCTTCTACTATTCTAAGTCTGAATCACAATTCTATTCTGATAGCTCTCGAATCTATCATTGGTATCAAAGCATGGCTCCGAAAATCGACACACCCGTTGTAGCAGATCCAAGTGGAAAAGAGAAGATCGAAGCACAAGATCTTATCATCGGTGAACTTCAGAAAATGACAAAATCTGCAAATGAGAGGATGGACAAAATGGAAGAAGATATCTAGTGGATAAAGCACTTCCTCAAGGATCGTTTGGGTGGAAACGAGATGAGTCCCGTGGTGAATCCTAAACCAACTTCGTCGACTCCGATCGAAACACCAACGAGTCCCGTAAAGGCCGTAGGAATCAGGAGAGGTGATGGGTTGTTACCGCTGCCAACACTTGCGATACCGATCAACTCCATGGAGGACGAAACACCGTTACGGTTGCAAAACCAGAAGGTAATTTCACCAAACCCTAAGCTCGATTCACCTGGGAAGAAGATGGAAATGCCATTGTATGAGGGACAAAACCCAGATGATTGGATATATCGAGCAAAGAGGTGTTTTGCAGTGAATGGTACTCCGGATGAAGAAAATTTACAACACGCTTTAGCAAGTATGGCGGGTTATGCGGTTACTTGGCTGAGGATAACACAAGACCGAGAGGATTTGTGTGATTGGAAGGATTTTAAAGATTAGCTGAAGAAATGATTCCAACCTACACGTGGAAGAACAGTCGAGACTCAAATGTTGAGGCTTAGACAAGAGGGTTTCATCGCAGACTATCGAGAACAATTTAAAAAACTTTCTGCAGAGGTTCCTCATGTAACCATTGATGTGTTAGAAGCGATTTTTCTTCAGGGAATGAAACGAAATCTGAGAGAGCAAGTCGTGAGGTAATAGACTAATGGGATGGATGAGATTGTTGATACTGCTAAAATGATAGAAGAACAAGAAACGGACAAGGGAAATTATGCTACTAGAAATTTCCAACGGATTAACTCATCTCCTGCTTTGAGTAATGGGAATAGAACTCAGATTCTTAGTCCACGAAAAGGTAATGACTTGGTTCCTGCAAGAAAATCTTTTGATACCAATAGAGGAACTCCTTGTCGTTATTGTGGAGAAAGGTTTTACTCGGATCATAAGTGCAAGAGTCAACAGCGCTTCAAGTGTTTAGAAGTAGATGAATCGCGTGAACCAGAAGGGATCACCAGAATACTTGAAGAAGAACAAGGAATTGCTGATGAGGGAGATGAACAAGAGTTGGTCACCTTATCATTGGATTCTATGGTGGGTATCACGGCTGAAAGATCAATGAGAATGAAAGGTCGGATTGGTGAGACTGAGGTCATTGTTTTGGTCGATTCGGGTGTAACTAGCAACTTCATTTCCGCAAAGTTAGTAAAGAAGGATTTGAAGTGACTGAAACGAAGGGTTTTGGCGTCTCTGTTGAAAATGGGCAGGTAATAAAAGGGAAGTGTGCTGGTTTATTGTTATCAGTACAAGGGGTTGAGATAATGGACGAGTTTTTGCTTTTCGAGTTGGGAACAACAGACGTGGTGTTAGGGTACTCTTGGCTGACAACTTTAGGTGAGACAAGGATTAATTGGGGATTACATAAGTTGAGTTTCAAAGTTCATAATCAGTGGGTCACTCTTGTGGGCGATCCTACTCTAATTAGAATGCAAGTATCGCTAAACTCAATGGAAAAAGTGCTTCAAGGAGGAGAGTTATCATATCTCTTAGAGTTAACTAAGCTTTTTGAAAAGAAGGGTCCCAGGAAGACTAAACCAATGAAGGTAGAAATCCAGAGGTTATTGAAGGATTACGCTGTGGTATTTCAAATGCCTCAAGGGCTGCCTCCATCAAGGATGCGAGAATATGCCATAACGCTCAAAGAGGGGGCATCGACAGTTAATATCCGACCTTATAGATGTTCTTATGCACAAAAGAATGAGATTGATAAATTGGTAAGAGAGATGTTAGAAGCTAAGATAATCAGATTGAGCATAAGCCCTTTCTCAATTTCGGTATTGCTAATGAAGAAAAAGGATGGGGCTGGCGGTTCTGCGTAGATTATCGAGCTCTTAACAAAGTAATTGTCCCGGATCGTTACCCAATACCTATGATTGAGGAACTGTTGGATGAATTACAAGGTGCAGCTATCTTCTCCAAGCTTGATTTAAAATCAGGTTACCATCAAATATGAGTGAAGGGTTCTGACGTGGAGAAGACTGCTTTCAAAACCCACAAAGGCCATTATGAGTTCTTAGTTATGCCGTTCGGACTTACAAACGCACCTGCGACGTTCCAATCGGTAATGAATGATATCTTTTGACCATATCTCAGGCGTTTTGTTCTGGTATTTTTCGATGATATACTGGTTTATAGCAAGACTCTTCATGATCACTTATAACACTTGGAAATAATGTTGCAAACTTTGAAGAAGCATCAGTTTTACGCTAATGAAAAGAAGTGTAGCTTTGGCAATTCTCATGTTTCATATCTGGGGCATGTTATTTCTGAGGATGGAGTCTCTGCCGATAAAGATAAGGTAGTAGCAATGGTTAAATGGCCTCAACCTATGAGTGTGATAGAGCTTAGAGGATTTCTTGGTTGAACTGGTTATTATCGGCGTTTCGTGCACGGTTATGGAAAAATAGCCAGACCACTCACTGAACTGCTTAAGAAAGATGGATTTAAATGGACTAAGGAGGCTACAGAGGCATTTCAAGCACTTAAGGATGCTGTCACTCAACTACCAGTGCTTACCTTATTGGATTTTCATAAACCGTTTGTTATTGAGACGAATGCTTCAGGTTCCGGTATCAGCGCAGTGTTGATGCAGAATAATAGACCCCTAGCATTCATTAGTCAATGATTTTTGCAGAAAGGAAGAACCAAGTCGGTTTACGAAAGGGAGTTGCTCGCAATTGTGTTTGCTGTCTCGAAGTGGAAACACTATTTAACAGGAAAAAGATTTACTATCAGAACTAATCAAAAGAGTCTTAAGCATCTTCTAGATAAAAAATCAGTCTCGGGTGATCAAAAGAAGTGGGCTTCTAAGTTATTGGGACTGGATTACGTGATAGAATATAAACCAGGAGCTGATAATCGTGTGGCAGATGCGTTGTCTCGACGTCCGGATGAACAGATGATGCATCTACAACTCACTGCTTCAAAGTCTTTTGACCAAGTTGAGCTGGCTAGACAAGTGAGTGTTGATGCCGATTGTGTCGTGATCATATCAAATTTAGTAAAAGGAGAGCTTATGGAAATAAGCTACACGTTTAAAGAAGGGTTATTATATAAGGACAATCGTTTAGTTATTCAAAGATGATCTCTTTTGACTCGAACACTACTTCATCAATTTCATGCTAGTGCTATAGGTGGACATGAAGGGGTTTTGAAAACATTTAAGAGGCTGTCTAAGGAGGTTTATTGGAAAGGAATGCACAAGGATGTGGTGGAGTTCATCACCTAGTGCCAAGTATGTCCAACCACCAAGTACTCGACTCTTTCTCCTGCCGGTCTTCTCTTTTCTTTACCAATCCTGGAACAGATTTGGGCTAATATCAGTCTTGACTTCATTGATGGATTACCAGTTTTGAAAGGATTTGATGTCATATTGGTAGTAGTGGATAGACTCAGTAAGTATGGGCATTTTGTTCCACTTAAACATCCGTACACAACAAAAACCGTTGTTGATTCATTTGTCAAAGAGATAGTAAGACTTCACGGGTTTCCTGAGACGATGGTGTCTGATCGTGATCCAACTTTCCTCAGTCATTTTTGGACGGAGCTATTTAAGACTCAGGGAACCGAGCTCCAACGAAGTAGAGCCTACCACCCACAAACGGATGGCCAAACGGAAGTTCTCAACCGCTGTCTAGAGACCTATTTGCGCTGTTTTGTGGGTACAAAACCATCATCGTGGGTTCAGTGGCTGCCGTGGGCAGAGTACTAGTATAACAGTTCGTATCAGTCAGCGATTAAGATGATACTTTTCCGGGCTGTCTATGGTAGAGACGCCCCTAAACTGTTGCGTTTTGGTGACGTACCAACCCAAAATGCTCATGTGGAAGATATGCTAGGTGACAGGGATAGTCTGTTATTAGAATTACGCAGCAACATGGAGGCAGCCCAGAAAAGAATGGTTCACCAGGCGAATAAACACCGTAGAGAAGTAAATTTTGTCGTTGGAGACATGGTATATCTTAAACTTCGACCCTACCACCAAAAGTCAGTGGTTCAGCGAAGAAACGAGAAGCTTGCCCCACGGTATTATGGCCCTTATGAAGTGATACAGAGAATCGGCAAGGTCGCTTATAAGCTGAAGTTACCAAATCACAGCCTCATTCACCCGGTTTTCCATGTTTCACAACTTAAGAAGGCAATTCCGAGCATGCACCAACCACAAGGCATTCTGCCGATATTACAGGCTGACTTAGAGCTTATCCTTCAACCGGAATCAATCCTTAACATCCGCAAGTCACAAGAAGGGTCAGAACCCGAGGTGTTAGTGCATTGGAGGGGACTATCATCGTATGAGGACACTTGGGAACTCCTTTCCGTCATTGCAAACCGTTATCCTTCTTTTCACCTTGAGGACAAGGTGAGTACATTAGGGGGGGGGGGGGGGGGGGGGGGGTTGATAGATTATGTGTGCTTTTTGCTTACATCAAGAAGAAGGTGAGAACATCAGGAAGAAAAGCTCGTAGGTTTGAAAAGAGAAGTGGCTAAGTGAAGCCTCTTGGAGAGAAAGAAGGTCTAAAGGGCGATCTAAGTGGGCCCTACTTCTTAAGTATAATTACGTCAGTCGTTTTATTTAGTTTTTGATGTCGTTTTTATTGAGGAACTATGTATTTAAGAACAATGCCAAATTAGGGTAACATACCTTAAAAAATTAAAAACAAACATCTCTATCTTCTACGCCTCTTTCTTCATCTCTCTCTGTGTGTCTATTTCTTTATATTCTTCTCTCTTCTAAGTCTGAATCACAATTCTATTCTGATAGCTCTCGAATCTATCAGAAATGGAAATTGATGTTTGTTAGTATTAAAAATGAGCATCATTCAAATGATCCATTTGAATGAGTTTTCAAAATGTAGACAAATTTTTCAAACTCATTTGAATGAACCAAATTGGATCATTTGAATGGAGATAATTCAGCTGAAAATGCTTAATGACGAATATGCCTCTAACTAAACTTAAAATTACAAAGTAACCTAGATCTAAAATCACCGATCTTCAGTTTTTCATCTCTTTCAACTTTGCTCTCTCTTCCGACGACTCACTCCGACGGATCTCACTCGGCGGCTTCTCTCTCTCCGGCGAGTCTGTGCTTCTCGCCGGCGAATTAACAGGTGAGATTTCAGCCTTCGGTATATTTCCTGGGTAAACTTGTTGATTTCGATTCTATGAATTCCGATGGTTTAAATTTTCTTGATGATTTGCTTTCGTGTTTTGTGGGTTTTTGGATGTTTGTTGTGGGATTAATGTTGTTAAAAGAATGATTTTAGATTTGAAGTAATATATATGGTTAATTGGGTTTTAAGAGTGATGAATTTACGTGATGATTTTGAAGGTATTCATTCATGTACATTGTTGTAAGAGAAATGGAGATGGGTTTTCAAATTTTCATTGTTTAGGTTGTTCACTGATTGTGCTTACAATCATGACGTCAAAATCATTCTTATTTTATAAAGATAATGCTAGTTTAGTGCTGAATATTTTGAATTGATTCTGAATATATGTAGAACATATCATATGAGTGTATCATTTGGTTATAGATTTTTAGCATTTACAGGTTTTAGATTTTGAGTTATGATCAGATTTGAGCTTATGTTCATTGCTTAGAGTTCTAGTATTTTAATGTATCTGAATTCTAGTATCCTGTGTATGCAGGTGATGTTTCTATTTGATCCTTGAAGGAAGCTTTCACTAACTTTGGTGAAGTGGCTAAAGGTAACATTGGTTCTGTGTCTCTGATTTTAGTGTAGTTTTAGACCAAACTTAGAAATTTTAGTGCAGTTTTCTTGCATTCTTGATCTTGCATTCTTGGTCATTTGGTCATTGTTTTGAATTGGTTTTGTTTTGCAGGAAACAACATTTGGTCATTTGGTCTTGCATTCTTGAGTCGTAGAAGAAGAGATAGTGAAGAAGAGATAGTAAAGAAGAGATTGTGAAGATGAGACAGTGAAGAAGATATTACAAGCACATTTGAATGATTTGAAAACTACATATATTGTTTTATTTGTATTGATCTTTTTTTCTTACATATCAAACTCTCTGCATTGGTTTATAACGTGATATGGTGGTGGAAGTGGAACCATTGTGGCTCACATACATTTTCAAACTCCAAAATCTACCAAAATCTGGAAATCACTGTCAAAACACATAAAGATGAATAGAATTTTGAAAACTACATATATTGTTGAAAACATTTGGAAATTAAGCTTTGATTTCATGAAAATATAAATTTATAAATGCCAATTATAATAATTTGATTGATTTGAAAAATACATATATTTTAGATCAATTTCTATTTCCATTCGGATGTCCATTGGAATGATCAAACGAACAACACCTAGTACTATCCGTTTGAATGATTCATCTCAATGAACTTTTTGTGTATAATTTACATCCCCATTTGAATGGTTTTGGTACAAAATGACTTTATTTTAATCTAATCACATTGTCAACTTTATTCTTAACTATCTTTTTTAATATTTTTTTTGTCAAAATATTAATCTTAATTTTTGATCGAAAATATATGTAGTTTTCAAATCATTCAGAGCCGTTGGTCGGGGAAAGTCTGTCCATCATGGAAGATGTCGTACATGTAGAGCCGTTCGTCGGGGAGAGCTTGTTTATATTGGGAGATGTCGTACATAGAAAGTTGTTGCATCATGGATGCCTATGTAGAAGTTCACCCTAATCGCATAAACAACATGTAGTTGAGTATCATCATAATATGATTATATCAAATAGATCAAATTAGTCTAATGATGATTGCAAAATCTATATAATAATTCAGACGATTAAAAGGAAAATTCAAATTATTATAATTGGCATTTATAAATTTACTAGATTAAAACCCTCGCGATGCGAGGATTATTTGATTTATCGTAAATAGTTATGGATAAATAATATTTTATGAAAAACATACTATATTGTTAATTCAAACTCTAACTTAGATAATGTAGTGATTAAAGTTATATGTTCACATGTAATTTGAAAAGTATAGTCTCATAACTCATATAATTTATAATTTTGGAAATCAATAAACTATATAGGCTTGATATATGTAAATATGCACTACAAAAAATCGTGTGAATTGAATCACTTATTTTTAATATTAGCATTACTTATAAATGATGTAAATGACTTTTGCATCATTTACACAAGCGATTTAAAAATTGATGATGCAAATAATTCTCATCGTTTTGTCAATAATTGATGCAAATATGTAAAATATTTACATCAGTTTTTATAACCGATGCCAATGTGTATCAATTGCAAAAAAATGATGTTAAATATTAATATCAGTTTTCTAATTGATGTTGTAATTATATCGGTAACTGATGTCTAATATTTAATTTAAAATTGAAATTTAAATAAAATAACTAATCAGTTTTAAAATGATTACGAGATTAAAATAGCTAATAACATCTTTCTTAATTGTTTTTTTGATATTTCGATATAAACGTCCCTTTTTGACTTTTGTTTCTCTGTTCATCTTTTTTTAATCTAACATTTACTTTTTATAATCATGACAAAAATTTGTATACAATCATTTTTCTGTTACAACGAAAGAGGAAAAAGATTTAAAAGAGAATTGATTAAGAACATTGAACTTCATTGCTTTGATCCCCCGCTCTTCAAATCTCAGAGCCGACTCTTTGGCCCGATCTGCTAGGTGTCGGTCTATTTCTTTTACTTATGTAAACAACTTGGCCCCTATGTAGGCAACCAATCGTGAGAGCTTCATTTAATTAAATGTTTGGTTGTAAAAAGAAAAAAAAAAACATTGAACTTCTCTTCTTGTTGAAGTGTTGAGATGAAATTTTAAAATAGCTTCTCTTGTTCTTCTTGATCCTTCTTTAATTCCTTCTATTTTGTTCGTCAATCCAATTCCATTTTTTCTGTTTCAGAAAATCATTTTCCTGTTGAAATTGGCTTCACATGGATGTTGTTACCAACGATCGAAAGTTATATAGATGTTTCTACACATCAAAACAAAAAAAAGTCTTAAGGAAGAGATCCAATTGAAGTGCAAACAAAAGTGAAATGAGAAAATCTAGAAAACCTTTTTTTTATAGAAAAAATGGAAACGAATTTATAACTCTATATTCAAAAAAATCGTGGTATATAACTGCTGGTGATCTAACTCCTATATTTAGGGATTCCACGTGATTTAGTTCAAAGATTTTGTTTCAGAATTTGTTTTTTTTTGTCAACATTTTTAGAATTTAATTTAATCCGAATATATATGTTACTTTTTTCAAAAACATTATATGAAAGATTTAAGATAATATTTGTTAAATATCTTTCTAAACTGTTATTCCTATTTTTCTTCTTTGATATATTTTATCAATTTTTAGGTTAAAAATCAACCATATAATGACGGGTTTGCAATTTCTTGCTAATTGGGTTAAGGGAATTATGTATATATAAAAAACAAATAATGGTTAACTAATTGCTATAGTGTTACTTTCACGTATAATTTTTTATACCAACTTATAATTTAATTTTTTTTTTTTGATGAAGATGTTAATTAAGGTATAAAATTGAGGTTAAAAGAAAAAAAAAGAGTTATAGGTTATTAGAATAACTTCTCTTAGCATCGGTTTTTAAATGATGTAATTTTTGTATCATTTTTATAAATGATAGTAACAAAAACTAATTAAAACATCATTTATTTAATTGATGTATATTCATAATTTAGTATCAATTTTGATGAAGTGATACAAACTAATATAAATTATATCAATTTTGTTGAAGTGATGTTAAACTAGTTATTATCAACATCAATTATGATAATTGATGCTAAATCATATATATTTGTTTCATTTATAAATAAGTGATCTAAAATAGTATCATTTAATTTTGTGATACATTTTAAGTGATACAATTCACTTCTTTTTTTGTAGTGATGGTTTTAATCATTAAACTATTTCATATAACAACTAAATCATTCTTACATGTTTTGACGATCTTTCTTGATGCTATTTCGTAAACTTTAAACATGTAAAAACATACCACTAACCAAATTTTCTCTATCTTTGCTTTTTCTCCTTGATATGGTTCTACTTTTATCCATGTCAATGATTTTGTATTCCCTGATATGCTCAATTTTTTCTAGAGTTACTCTCTCAAATTAAGAGATCGATGCAATACTTAGGGTATCGAAATCCACAGAGAATTAGTTCACACAATATATTTAAATGTTTGAATTAAGCTAAGCAGAATAATATGAATGTAAAAGAATTACAGAAATAGTAAACAGTAATGGTTGATGCGCTTTAAATTCAATAAGAGACAAACGCTAGGCCTTAGAAAATTCGCAAGAATGATTACGAATTGAAGAATAAACTTACTATCGGAATATTAATGAAGTGCAATTCTAAACTCAAAACTAATGTAAAATAAATCAACTATCGTTGCAGATATTATCTATGTCTAAAACCTACAAAGCCAACTGTCGTTGCGAATTCAGATTGATTTAAACAAGCATTAAAATCATGTTTGATTTTTTCACAAAGATCCAAAGCCAACTATCATTGCAAATCGAATCTTTGCTCACCTATGATTTGACTCAAGTAATCTAATAATGCTGTCGCATCTATTAAACAACATATGATATCTAATTCAGACCTAAATCAGAGTTAAAACAATCAAGGTGAAGGATAAATATGAAGCAATCCCAATAGTAAATAAATTCTAACAACTCTTCCTCAAACCATTGAAAACCCTAAAATCTAACTAGGAAACTACTCAGACATAGTAATTAAAGCAATCATAATTTCTGAATAAAATCTCTTAGAGTAAGGTCTCAATAAAATAAAGCGTAACCCTAAACAATGGTTGCGAAAAACTATTTATAAGGTTCTAAAACGCCTTGGAATATAAATGTAGACTTCTAGAACTTCTTGGCAAAAAAGGAAATCTTGAAACTTGTTAACTATTCTTCTGTTCCGAATGGGTGTCGATCGACACCAAGTCTGAAAACCTGATTCTCACTTAACACTTTGATGTCTTCTTCCGCAATGCTCCAAAATGCTCCATAATCTCCAATTAAGCTCCAAACGTCTAAATACATGTAAATACTCTAAAAGATACATAAAACACCGAATATACTCTATAAAACAGACTTATATCATTGCTAAATACCGGTAAAAACCATGATATATCTATATAGGTTCATATGCAATTTGAAAAAGTATAGTCTCTTAACTCATATAATTTGAAATTTTGGAAATCAATAAAATATATAGGCTTGATATATGTAAATATGGTTTAAATCATTAAACTATTTGATATAACAACTAAATCATTCTTACATGTTTTGACGATCCTTCTTTGATGCTATTTCGTAAACTTTAAACATGTAAAAACATACCACTAACCAAATTTTCTTTATCTTTGTTTTTTCTTCTTGGTCTAGTTCTACTTATATCCATGATCAATTCTTTTGTATTCCCCATAGATATAATGTAACGACCGCGAACCGAAATCAGGGATTTTCGGTGGTGTCATCGACACAAGTTTTGTGAACCTGATTATGGCATATTCAGGGGTGTCGATCGACACCAGTGGTAGGTATCAATCGACACCATTGCTGCAGAACCGGGTTGGTTCGATTTAATTGCTCAGTTTTGCTCGGTTTAGGGTTGGAAACCCTAGGAGCGTGTATATAAGCTCATTCTCGTGGTGCAGCCATGTTTTTGGAAGGGGAAACACGTGAAGAAGAGAGAAAAAAATATTTGAGAGGGTTCTTGATGGCTTGGTGATCCGTGGTGTTTTGTGACGGCTTGTGAAGGATTCAAGGGGGGGGGGGGGGGGGGGGGGGGGGTGTTCCGGAGATCGCGTGAGGTGTCGTTTTTTGTGTTGTGTGTGAGATCAGAGTCTGCAAGGGTTTCGAGTTGTTGATTTCGTGTTCTTTGGTGTTCATATCCCTTTTTCCTTCGATTTACCAGGTGAGTGCGCGACCATGGCTTCTGGGTGATTTAGGAGTTGTATTGATGCATTTCTGTGGAGTGACTGATTGATGATTAATGATTTTGTGAATGGTTTACGATTGAGATTGCGTGACATCTCTGTGATTCAGTGTTGTTGTTGTTATGATGTGTTTCTCGATGCAGGGTGATCAGGAATCGAGCCATGAGAGGATAAACTCAATTTTGTGTTCTGCGATGAGGTGTCGATTGATACCTAGTGGTTGTGTCGATTGACACCTAGTGGTTGTGTTGATTGACACCAATGCTATGTAGGCATTAATCGACACTAGTGGCAGGTGTCGATCGATACCAGTTGATGTAATTGTGAATTGTATTAATTAATCATATTGTTGATTGTTTTTGTGTTTGGTGTTATTCCTATTGAGCCTGAGTGATAGGCCGTAGATGGGATGACCGCCTCACTTAATATTTGTGATAATACTCACACAACTCATTTCCTATGTGCTGTAGGTAAAGATTGTGATTGTAGAATCATGACTATGAAGAGGAGGATGATCTAGGGACTTGGTTTTGTGTTCATTGTTTAGAATTGCTGGTTAGGCTGCTATTTATTCTAGAATAGTGGAACTAGTATTGTTGAGTAAATGTTTTTAAATGGTTTAATTGATTTCTGCTGGTATTGTGTGTTTGTTGTTGAATTGGCATTGAGGATTATTATTTATAGGAGTAATAACCCGAGTCAATTAAATTATTAAAAAAAGGAACCGGGTGTTTCATTTTCATATCAGAGCCCTTACGGTTTTAGGGCGGTTAGTGAATGGGTGATTTTTTTTTTTAGATTGTTGAGTTAAAAATTGATTATGAGTAGTTAGTCAATTTTGTGAGTTGGAGTCTTAGATCATCCCCTTCGAGCCTTCAATGAGATTCCATGGTAAGTGTTGTTTGACTTATGTTATGATTTATAGTATCTTAGTTATGCTTTTGGGAAGTGCAGTGTATGATGGATACTGGAGCAAGAGGTCGTGGTAGAGGTAGAGGTAGAGGTAGAGGTCGTGGTAGAGGCCGAGAACGTGGTCAGGGACCAATGATAGAGTCTTCCGATAGTGTGGGGGGGGGGGTGTGTTCCGGAGATCGCGTGAGGTGTCGTTTTTTGTGTTGTGTGTGAGATCAGAGTCTGCAAGGGTTTCGAGTTGTTGATTTCGTGTTCTTTGGTGTTCATATCCCTTTTTCCTTCGATTTACCAGGTGAGTGCGCGACTATGGCTTCTGGGTGATTTAGGAGTTGTATTGATGCATTTCTGTGGAGTGACTGATTGATGATTAATGATTTTGTGAATGGTTTGCGATTGAGATTGCGTGACATCTCTGTGATTCAGTGTTGTTGTTGTTGTTATGATGTGTTTCTCGATGCAGGGTGATCAGGAATCGAGCCATGAGAGGATAAACTCAATTTTGTGTTCTGCGATGAGGTGTCGATTGATACCTAGTGGTTGTGTCGATTGACACCTAGTGGTTGTGTTGATTGACACCAATGCTATGTAGGCATTAATCGACACTAGTGGCAGGTGTCGATCGATACCAGTTGATGTAATTGTGAATTGTGTTGATTAATCATATTGTTGATTGTTTTTGTGTTTGGTGTTATTCCTATTGAGCCTGAGTGATAGGCCGTAGATGGGATGACCGCCTCACTTAATATTTGTGATAATACTCACACAACTCATTTCCTATGTGCTGTAGGTAAAGATTGTGATTGTAGAATCATGACTATGACGAGGAGGATGATCTAGGGACTTGGTTTTGTGTTCATTGTTTAGAATTGCTGGTTAGGCTGCTATTTATTCTAGAATAGTGGAACTAGTATTGTTGAGTAAATGTTTTTAAATGGTTTAATTGATTTCTGCTGGTATTGTGTGTTTGTTGTTGAATTGGCATTGAGGATTATTATTTATAGGAGTAATAACCCGAGTCAATTAAATTATTAAAAAAAGGAACCGGGTGTTTCATTTTCATATCAGAGCCCTTACGGTTTTAGGGCGGTTAGTGAATGGGTGATTTTTTTTTTTAGATTGTTGAGTTAAAAATTGATTATGAGTAGTTAGTCAATTTTGTGAGTTGGAGTCTTAGATCATCCCCTTCGAGCCTTCAATGAGATTCCATGGTAAGTGTTGTTTGACTTATGTTATGATTTATAGTATCTTAGTTATGCTTTTGGGAAGTGCAGTGTATGATGGATACTGGAGCAAGAGGTCGTGGTAGAGGTAGAGGTAGAGGTAGAGGTCGTGGTAGAGGCCGAGAACGTGGTCAGGGACCAATGATAGAGTCTTCCGATAGTGTGGCTGTGAGTGCTACGCAGAGTGCTTTGCAGGAGCAGGCCGCAGATTCGTAGACGCATCATGTGAATTTGTAGGAGTGAGACTTGTTTGAGTGCTAGTGTGAGTGCTGGTGGTGCCGGGAGAGGTGTCGGGGTAGTTGGTGGTACGGAGGGCCCAGGTGTGGGTACTGCTGCAGCTCAGGGACGAGATGATCATCTTGTGGGTTTGTTGACGCAGTTGCTGGAGTGGTTTCTAGCGCTTGCTCCGGTTCAGGCTCCAGTTATGGCTCCTATGACGGAGGTATAGCCGAGGGCTATGGTTGCTAAAGAGCTTCCGACTTATCTGGAGATGATAGGTCAGATGCAGAGGATCGGTACAATCATCTTTTCAAGCGGTGTTGGGCTTGGGGAGGCGGATGAGTGGCGCATAAGGATAGAGCTCAACTTCCGTTTAATTAGATGTCATGCAGAGTACCAGGTGGAGCTGGCAGTGCATTACCTCAGTGGTGATGCGTATCTCTGGTAGAGAGGTATGGAGGCCAGGAGGCCGCATGCAGTATGGACCTAGGGTGAATTCTTATCAGAGTTTAATGCTAAGTTTTTTCCCTTAGGAGGCTTTGGATCGTCTCGGGACAAGGTTTGTGGAGCTGGTTCAAGGTGACTGGATAGTGCATGAGTACGATGTGAGTACAAACACACATCCATTACACTTTACCGGCTTTAGCTAAGCCTACGGTCGTGCACTCACCTTGAAAAAACCAAGAACAAGGATATGGACACGAAATCAGCGACTCAAAACCCTCTCAGCCTCTGATCTCAAACGGAAACACCGAGGAACGTTTCCTCTATAACCTAGAACTCACAACTAGGGTTTCCCCTAAACCCAAATTAGATTTCTTAAAAACAGAACCGACGCGCTGACTTAGAATCAACGAAGAGATCAGAGCTTACCTTAGAATCCAGATCAGAAAACTAATATGAAAACTAGACCATGAGGGATTTCCAACGATATATATATCCTCTCATGAATCCTTCTGAATCGCCGGGAAATCGCTTCCCAAGAGGACTGATTGAAACACAAAACTACACAGATCACTCACGGGAAAACAACCATAATTCATACGATACAGATCGAAACGACAATCCGCTTTCTCCCATAGCTATATAGGAGAATGGAGAACATACCTACAAAATTTCACACCGATTGGATCTGTTTTGATTGTCCGCTACTCCTCTCTACCGAAGCAGGTTAGCTCTGTCCTCTAAAACAATGATTGAACACCTAGAGCAAGACAATCTCATTCTTCTCTCTCTCAATCACGATTTTTCGGATCTAAAAACTTAAAAACAAAGGTTGCTCAACCTTTTAAACAAAAACCTAGGGTTTCCAACCCTAAACTGCACCAAAATCGAGCAATCGAATCAAACCGATTCTGTCCCGATAATGCTGTGTCGATCGACACACGTACCAAATTCCTATAATTTGGTTTGCGGGCTTTACAATTTTCCCTCACTACAATTGGATTCGTCCTCGAATCCTAACACACTAGTCATCCAGACCCATCCTCACAACTCTCTGTCGTATCACTCGGGATTACCACCCGGTCTCTGAGGTCCACATCCAGTCTCATGCTTATGCCATGATCAGACATTGATTACCCATACTTGTCACAAAAATTCTCACATTCTCGAGAATAAATCCCCTGAGCTGTCAATGTCGGTACCACCCAACTCTCGGGACGTCTTCCTCAAGTTCTGGATCTATAAGGAAAAACACTTCCTTTTAAGTACTCAATTTATACGCGTATAAACACATGTTGACTAGAATTACCTCTTGCTTACTAAAGCTGCCACATCGTGCTATCGAGCCGAATCCACTCTCCGATGACTCTAGGCATCTGCCACCATGTTAGCCTTACCTAGATGGTACATAATATCCAGATCATTATATGCTCTCCTCCATCACCACATGGCCTAAACCAATACCCGATACATCCGTGTACACTGCATAAGGCTTATCCGACCCGGCCAATGCCAACACATGTGTAGTCCTCACCATCTCGTTCAGCTTCCCAAAGCTATCCTCAAACTCCTGAGACTAAACAAAAAAAATCATCTTTCCCTGTCAGCTTTGTCATCGACTGAGCCATTCTAGCAAAGCTTTTGATGGATCGCTGATAATATCCTGCCATCCCATGAAACTCCGGATTTCGGTAGCCTTACTCGGCCTTGACCAATTTTTGATAGCTTCAATCTTAGCCGGGTCCACATACACTCCCTCTGCATACACAATATGATCGAGAAATACCTTCTATCGCTGCCAGAAGCTACACTTACTCAACTTAGCAAATAACTTCTGCTCTTGAAGCTTCTCTAACACCAACCTCAGATGCAACTTCTGCTCCTTAGGACTCCTTGAATACACCTATGAAGATGGTCACAAAAAACATCTAGATACTCCTGACCCAGCCCGGTCAGCCCCACACAAGATCAACACTTGACTCCCTCAAAATCGTCTACCAAGGACCGACTTTTGAGACAACCTAGTCAGCAACACACGAGATCCTCTTCTGATCTCAGAGCCTCATATCTAATCTCATGCTCATAACCAGGTTTAAACATTTATTACTCTTAACTTATCCCCTCGAGAGAAATCCTTATCTCTCACTACTTATACTGAGAAATCCTCATCCCAAATAGGTATACAGGGAAATCCTCGTTCCTCTGGAGAACTCTGTAACACCCGGTACATTAACTAGAAGTCAACATCCAAATATCAGTTAATTTAATATCATTTTATTGCTCTTAAAAGTTTCCTTACATTGTATGGTAAATTACAATATTTTTAGACTAAATACTACAGTGCCTTGGGAAAGTCTTTACCATTACCGCTGCTCCATCCTTGCCATCCTCTGGTCCACCTTCTTGGTTACCTATCCTACCTCTTTGGTAAGGGGTGAGTATTGAATAATCAGTAAAACGGTCTTCTCCGTTCCATAACTTAACACATCCTAATCTGCCTGTAACCATTACAATCCCTATATAGTACCCAGTACTATGTGTCAAAGCACTTCACAAGTGACCTTCACATTTATCTATTTCCACTTTTAACTTTCACTTCCGTCCTAAGGATTTCTTAGTAACCATTTCTGAGTAACAATGAACATTCCTATACACTGGTTAAACATCTAGCACTACCCTTCAGCAATCTCTCACGAGAATAAACCGCTTATTTGGCTCGTCACCAGAATTTCTACTCTCTTTTCATCTAACTTGACCCGTGGCCAAGTTAGGTCTTCGTGCCACTTTTTCAGGCCAAACACAAATAAGGCGGAACATATGCCTATACATACGCCCTATGCAATATATAATTCTAGTGGCCTTGTGAACTAACTATCCTACATTTTGATGTGCATTCTACTCTAGACTCTTTCCTACAGTTCACAAGTAATGTTTCTACTTCAATTTTAACCTAGTCTTTAAACTCTGTATGTTCTCAAACAATAGCTGAAGCATTTTACACAATACTTTTGCCCGTATGGTCGGCCCCATGTAAGCATTGCTACCCTGATGTCAGAGGTTTTAACCCAAATAAAACTGCAAGTGCACAGACAATCGCAGTAGTATAAAAGGTATCGAATCCACAGAGACCAAGGTTACACTATGAAACTATAGATTTTGATTTAAAGCTAAGATAAAATATGGGTTTTGATTTTCGTAACAAGCAACAGCAAATAATCAAACGATGTAAATTCAATAAAGAAAAGCACTAGATTAAGGTCATTCGCCGGTGACTTCGGATTAAGGACTGAGCAATCTATTTAGGATTCAATTAAGCGCAGCCTAGAACTCGAACATAAATGTAATATTGCCCCACTGTCGTGATGCATCAATATCTTTATCTAACACCCTAAATGCCTAAACTGTCATTTGGATTCAGCGATGAAGACAAGCAATAATGAATTGGTTCAATTTGTTCACAATTGATGGTAACAATCAACTGTCGTTGGTTACACACCAATTGCTCACCAATAGTTTATCTAGCAACCTAGAGCACTGTCGTGAATAAGTTTAACTTGAATTCATAGACTAGGTGATCAAAATAGTCTATGCAATACGAATCCCAATTGATGAAGACAAATGATAACATTCCTATTTGGCTCAGTCACTATAATCCTAATTCACCATTGAAATTCCCTAACCTAGCTAATGGACTACTCAAGCATGGAGAATAAAAACGCAGCAATCAACGAGAGAGAATTCATAATGATAATAAGAGAGATAAGGGATTTAGAATTCTTCTCAATAGATATTGTGGAATGATTCTCCAAATGTTAGAAGCAAATCCAAGGAATGAGAATGGATAAAAATCTCCAAAAAGGTCTCTAAAGAAACGTCAAAAGAAAATTCTCTCAAAAGAAATGTTTTAGGACTCCCCTTTTAGGAGGTGGCTGCCTCTTATTTATACTAAAATTAGGGCAAAATCGTGTCTGGCAATGGGACCGGTCGGTCTGGTAATGGGACTGGTCGGTCCCGATTCCAGGGAGCTTTTGGAGCTTCGGACCTTTAGTGAGCAGGTGCTTGGTTTTGAAAAACGCCATCTTTTCTCCAGATTCGTACCTTTTGCTCCAATGACCCCCCATGACTCCAATCCATGCATGAGAGCCTCCTAGAACCTGCAAAGACACAAAATAAACTAGAAAAAAACCAAAAAGAATAAAGAAACGATAAATAAAAGAGACCAAAATACTAATATATCATACCCCAATTCGTTACCCATGACCACATCTATGGCCATACGGAAGCCGTCTTTGCAGAAATACACACATAAGATATCCGTTAATTATGGAAGACTCATATACCAAATCGTATTCTCAAGTGATATCTGTTCTTATAAGTCTTTGTTTGAGTTTGCTTGAACCTCTCGTGTGCTTCTCAAACTAATCTTACTAATAGATCTACTGTCGGGTTAACTAAGGATCGATCGAGCAACATTTACATTTGCTCATTCTAATCCTGTTTGGGTAATTTACCCTAATGGTAAGTGAACCCGACAAACAAGCGAACCAGTGGGAAATGATATTTCTTACAATTGAAATCCTTCTTTTAGTCACATCTATTCATACAATGAGTCCTAGAGGTAACCACAAAGTTACATAAAAAAAATTCTCATTCTACCTTGTGGTAGTGTAGTTTCTGCGTAAGAGAACCTATAAATAAGCACTTCCTCAACTTAAACAATCCTCACTCAATCGCTTATCATACCATAGCCCTATTTCCATAATTTAGTGGTGATCAATCGAGCCACTTACTAGTGACCGCAATCAGATCAACACTTGGCTCATGGTAGCTCCCTAAAAAGGTATAGGTACGTCTATAAAAGACTCAATTCGGAAATGACAGTAAACCATCATTTCACATTTCCTAAACAATCCTAAGAATATAAAATGTTATTAGAACTATAGAACTCCCAGAGCTCCTGTCCTTCTCACCAAACAACGAGTCACTCTTGCCTTAGCCTTAGCTATGACAAGTTTCTGCGAGCATATGGTTGAGATCCCATGGCGTGTCCTCGGCGCATGTATTCAATCCATAGCCAACATATTCATAGATCAAGCCTATATAAAAACCATATACCATTAACACCTATGAGTCCTTAGTTGGATCGCCATGATCCTACTAGATGCTCTGTCATTGCGCTTACGGCCTTGTGCTTGTTTTGGATTGAGGTCCTTATTGATCCCAGATCAAGACCTAACCAATCCGCGGATAGTTGCTTTCTAGGTTAGTATTGATGCGATCTATGCTCCTACACTACACATACTGACCTTAGATAAGATGAATCGAGGCAACCCCAAGGCCATATTGGTATCATCTCTAGATTGTTATGCTGAGGCAACCCCAAGGCCATACCAACACAACTAATACATGAACCCTTCACGTACCGGATCATCGTCTATTCCATCGTGCCGCGTATGTATAGATCCCATCCGTTTCATCGTACCATGGACGTACTGAATTGTCATTTCTCATCCCCCCACGTACGTATGAACCATTGTCCGTCGTGATCCATTACCACGGCCATATGAATGCACCTCCATCGTAAGCATACATATGGATCCTTTACCCGTATGTATCACTTACATACATGAATCAAGCCCTCGTCCGGTTCCACGCCAAGTTTCTCTCGACCCATATCGACTCTATCCTTAACCCATACTACTAACAACTACATGAACACTACAATGGAGAAAACAAAAAAAAAATGAATATCTTAAGTACGGATCTCGCCTTACCTTGGCTTTGAATCGCTCTCCTAGGGACTTGGGGCGGTGAGTTCCTTCTCAAGCTCCGCCTTATTCTTTAGCTCCTAAGCGTTTCTCTTTGGCTCTAGAGCTTAGAATATTTTTGGGTGTGTGAATAATGAGCCCTCCCAGCTCACTATTTATAGGCCACCGAATTTTCATACGAGAATATTCACTTTCCTAAATTTTCTCCACCTCCTTACTATACGGGCCATGCCCGTACGATTTCTTCCTTTTCTCCCTTTAAGTCGGCGGCCATCTTTTTATAAGCTAGGGTTTCCGTATTCTCCCTTTTAATTATGGACGACCTACTTTCCTTTCATGGGCCTTAATTAGATTTCCATTCCCTAAAAGCCCATAATTAATTTAAACCTTATTTTATTAATTGCCGAATTTCTTCCTAAATAATTATAAGTTACAAAGAGTTCCTTATTCTTGAAGATGATATGTTACAACTTCTCCCCTACATAGTACGAATCTGTCCTCGGATCCAGTGTCGTACTCTCTGGAAACATCTCCGGATAACTCCTCCTCATTTCTGATTCATCTTCCCAAGTGGTTTCTTGTACTCTGTCTTCCTCCCACAAGACTTGCACCCTCTTATTCTTCTTATTCCTTCTCTCCCGAGTTTCTCGAGTGTAGATCTGCCTAGGTTTCCTCTGTACACTTAGGTCATCCTTTAGATCCTCCAGATGCTATGTATACAACAAATCAAGTGACAAAATGACCTTTCAGAGTTTTGATACGTGGAACTTATTTAGGTCCTCGGTAAGTTTCAACCGGTAGGAGACCTCCCCAATCCTCTCTGTGATCTTGAATGGTCCTAAATATTGTTCCTTCAACTTTCCCTTCCTTTCTAGTCTTTCAACTCCCTTAAAATTCAGCATGTTTAGGTAGACCTCCTCCCCTACCTGGAATTGCACCTCTTTTCTTGATTGATCCACATATTTTTTCTGCCAATCCTTTGCTGCTAGAAGGTAATGAAGAACCTTGTCTATCTGTGCAGTGGTCTTTTGCACCAGTTCGGGTCCCAGCTCCTACTTCGGTCCACCACAAGGGAGTATAACAAGGTCGAACATACAGTGCTTCGTAGGGCGACATTCCAATGCTCGCTTGATAAATATTATTATAAGAAAATTCCGCTATTCAGAGATGATCGTCCCATCCTCCTCCCCATTATATTGCACAAGCCTGCAACTTATCCTCTAAGGTCTGAATAGTTCTTTTTGATTGCCCATTGTTCTGTGGGTGATAGGCTGTGCTGAAGTAGAGCTTGGTGCCCAAAGCCTTTTGCATCATCATCCGGAAGGCGGAGTTGAACTTTGGTTCCCGATAAGAAACAATGCTTACTGGTACTTTGTGTAACCTTACTATATGTTTGATATATAGTTTGACTAATTTATGTGGCTTTTCATCTTTATGGATCAGAAGGAAATGAGTAGACTTTGTTAATCGGTCAACGATGACCCATACCGAATCCGCCCCATGCTTGGCTGTCTTGAATCCGGTTATGAAGTCCATGGCAATCATCTCCTATTTCCACTCGGGTAGCGGTAGTTTCTGCAACAACCCACTCGTTACCTGTCGTTCTGCCTTTACCACCTGACATACTTGGCACCCAGCTAACCATTTTGCAATATCACGTTTCAGTCCGTTCCAGTGGTAGTATTGTCTTAAATCTTGGTACATCTTGGTAGCTCCTAGATAAATGGTAAAACGAGAGTTGTGCGCTTCCCGAAGAATCTCAGCTCGCACTCGGGTTCATTAGGTACTTATACTCTTTCTCAAAACATTATGGTGTTATTATCGATTACCTCATACCCTGCTACTTCATCCTTGGCGAGCTTGACCAATTCACATCTTATCCTTGTAGAGCTAGGACCCGGGTGAGCAAATTTGCCTGTTCCAATGCCTTAACTCATACTAATCATTTTTGCTTAATAGTTACCACCGTGAGGCGTAACATGTTCAAGTTGGAAGCTAACTCTTCCAAATCATTTTCTCTTGAAATATCTGCCCTTCACCGGCTTAGTACATCAGCTACTAAGTTTACCTAACCCGGATGGTAGTATATCCCTAAATCATAATCCGCCATGAGCTCAACCTATCGTCTTTGTCGAAGGTTGAGGTCCGGTTGAGTGAAGAGGTATTGTAAGTTGTGATGGTCGGTGTAGATTTTGATCTCCTTTTCATACAAATAAGACCTCTATAGCTTGAGAGAGAATATCACGACGGCCATTTCCAAGTCATGTGTGGGGTAGTTATCTTCATGCTTCTGCAGTTGCCTAGTTAGATTTGCAATGACTCGTCTTTCCTGCATTAGCACACATCCTAAACCAGTGCCAGATGCATCGGTATGCAAGTCATAGGGGACATAATGTCAAGGCAAGGCTAGCACAGGAGCACTTACCAGATGTCTCTTAAGCTCCTCGAAGCTATTCGTGCATTCCAGGCTCCATTCGAATTTTACATCCTTTCCAGTTAACCTGGTGAGTGGTCGGAAGATATTTATAAATACCTTTACAAATTTTTGGTAGTATCCTGTAATCCCTATGAACCTTTGAACTTTTGTGGCATTCTTGGGGGTTGGCCATTTGGTTATTGATGATATCTTCTCTAGATCTACCGAGACCCTGTCCTTAGATATGATGTGGCCCAAGAACCCCACCTGAGTGTGCCAGAAACTGCATTTACTTAGCTTTGCAACTAGTTAATGCTCTCGTAATCTGCTAAGGACAAAGGTGAGATGTTGTATGTGATCTTCAGGGGTTTTGGAGTAAATCAGGATATCATTGATGAATACAATCACGAATTCATCTAGGTGAGCTTAGAAAATCGTGTTCATGGGTCGTATGAAGGTTGCAGGGGAGTTTTTTAATCTGAGAGGCATGACCGTAAACTCGAAGTGTCCATAACAAGTTTGAAATGTTGTTTTATGTATGTCTTCCCTGCCGATAGGTATATGATGGTATGCAAACGCAAGATCAATCTTTGAGAAGCAAGTGGGCCCTTGCAGTTGATCCAATAGTTCATCGATCCGAGGGAGGGGGTATTTGTCTTTGACCGTTACCTTATTTAAACCCTGGTAATCAATTCATAGGTGCAAACTCCTGTTCTTACGAATAGCACCTGTGCTCCCCATGCAGATCTGCTTGGTTGGATAAACTCTTTCTCTGTCAAATCTATCAACTGCTTCTTGAGTTCTGCCATCTCCGCGGGGGCCATCCAGTAGGGGGATTTCGAGATAGCCCGAGTACCCGGTTCTAGTTTGATTCATAATTGTTCTTCCTAAAGCAAGGGTGGTCCAACTAGGGGCAAGAACATGTCTTCGAAATCTTCTACCACTGGTATTCCTTCTACATTTTTCTCCTCCCATACTTCTCGCACAAATATGGTGGCAAGGCTGGGTGGACCCTTGCTGAAACATCTTGTTCACCCGCATTGCTGAGATCACGGTAGCTCCTTCTGCCGAGAAAAAGCCTTCAAAGGTGACCAACGGTCGTGTGCCCTCGAACCAAACCTTTCCTTTTCGGCAGTCGATATGGGCACGGTATCGTGTTAACCAATACTTTCCCAGAATTACTTAGTATCCCTTCAATTCTATTTCCAAAAAGGTTCCAAGCATTAAGGCAGTTTCAATTTGGATGGGCACTTCTTGGTACGGCTTTCCCACTTGCAATACTTCTGTTCCTGCCGTATCTACTAGTCGCAAATCTTCCTTCATGAAGCCCTTAAAGGTTTATCCTTCAGCGACTCCTTTGTTAACAAAACTGTGAGTGACTCCTGAGTCAAAAAGCACATTCACTCCTATTCCTCCCACTCCAAATGTTCTGGTGATGGCATTCGGGTTTCCAATCCCCGAATGTGCATGCAACCTTCGCACCCGTTTCCTGCTTATGACTGCCTCCTCGTCAGTTGTCCTTGTTTTCTTTACTGTGCTCATTTTCATTATATGCAAAGAGGAGATCCTAGTATCACTATTTTACTTACGAAGGTAACCTAGGTGAACCGGATGGACGAGAATTATAGGAGTTATAACTGGCACAATTAAATTTGTAAGAGTTTTAGAGGAGGTGCAAGACTTTTGAGTAAATCACAATGCATAAAGATGTTGAGACTTGCGTTTACTGTTAAGAAAACTTTTATTAATCTTGTTCTCTGAAAAAAGTTATTATCTCCTTTCCGGGTGATTACAATGAGCTATATATAGCTAAATAATTATAGGTCAAAATACTAAATTTGGGCCTGGCCCATTAAGCCATAAAATAGCTTTTAGGCCTATAATTTTAATAAATCTATTTTAAATATAGATTTAATTCTATTATGAGCCTAATTACAAAATGGGCCCTTGTAAGCCTGTTTAGGATTTTTTTTGGACTTTTTGAGAATCGTTCTTGTCGTTACATCGATCTCATAAGAGTGGAATCTGACCCCCCCCCCCCCCCCCCCCCAGCTTGGCAGTATCCGGAAGTTGCAGTTATTCCATGTTGAGTTGATGTTGCCGTGGTTTCCTGGACTTACTTTCTTTGTTGAAAATAGGCTTAGCAGATTAAAAAGTCTGTTGGGCTTTTCTTTAATGAACTTTGGGGCCCACTACCAGGAGAATTTCAAGATAGGCTCCCTTTGCAGTATATATATATATATTTTACCGAGTGACTTCTTTCTACAGTAAACAGATAAAAAAATAAAAACTTTTTTTTGTTTGTTTGTCTTGGAGTGGAAGTAGGCTTTTTATTGTTTTCTTTTGCTTCTTATTCTCCAATCATCCTCTTCCTCTCCGACCAACCACATGCCGATCTGCCGCCACCGTTGCGACCATGCCAACCTTCGGTTGATCTTGCCTTCAACGTCAGCGAATCTGAGATCGAGATCCACATCGATTGATATACGCAGCCACCACCATCACCATCATCACGAGCAGATCCGCCGCCGCATATGGAGTAGCTTCAGGACCGTGCTGCCATCGATTGAATCGCAGATCCGTCGCCGCGTGGGGAGGAGCTTTGGGATCGAATCGCAGATTTGCCTCCGTCGTCGCAGATCCACCTCCGCTACCGGTTCGTCGATGGCGTTGCCGTATAAGCTTCATAATCTAGCACATCGTCAAAGAAGCTTCACATCATCGCCGACGCATGAGCTTCACATCCTCGCCGCCGGAGCTTCAACTTGCGGCCGCAGGAGCTTCAACTCACCATCGTCGTCTCCATCATCCTCGCGCTATCTCTGAGAGGAGATCCCAGTGCTTCCTACGTCGCTAGGAAGCTCACGCTATGGTGCTGCAACAATCGGAGCTGCGGTTGGAATTATGATCTTCACCGATGGTCTCACAAGTCAATGATCCAGTTTGGTCAATGATCTAGTTTAGTTCAACAATCCGGTTTGGTCAACAAGTCAACAAAGTCTTCGGTCAACGAAAGTCAACTGAAGTCTCCTAGTCAACTTGTCAACAGAAGTCAACAAGTCAACGTTTCTTTTCTGATTTTGAATTTTAAGTTTTGACTCGAATTTTGGACTTTTATCACAGTAATGACGTAATTTGATGCAAATATCTTCTACTGACGATGGCGGTTCGGCGGATACTATCCTCCACAATGCCTTGGTAGTATTTGACGATACTGAAATGAGGACTTCGTAGGCTACTAAAAGAGACTAGTCGCGCAAAGGACTGGAGTCTTCTAGATCAACTTCAACGTCTCTAAAAGACATTATTGCGCTCTGCAACGCTTCTAAAGATGTCAAGTTTGCCGCTCCTTGCCCAGAAGATCGGGCAGAGCATCCTCCAAAAGGTTTCTTCACGGTGTACGAAGCCTATTTTCGGACTTGCTTTCTATGGTTCCTGATTCCTCGCGTAATTCGAAAATATCTCTGGAAGAATCACCTTGTCCTTTCACAGATAACGCCTCAGGGGATGTGTTGTTTAATTGGACTCATGATTCGCAGTTATGAGTATAATAGCGAGCTTAGGGTAGACCACTTGCTAAATCTTTTGATTGTTAAGAAGGTTGGTCGCAAAGATAAAATTCATTACTCTATCGACGACAAAGTTGACCTTCACGTCATCAAAGACTTTCCTCCTATAGAACGCTCCTGGGAGAAAAATTTATTCTTTGTGCAAATAAATAGCGATTCAGTCGGAGATGACAATCCTTGTAACACCCCGATTTTTTTTTTAACACTTAATTAAATAGCCCGGATTAATATTCCCATAAATATTAATCCTTAACGACTATAATCCCTAACAATTACTACGCGGAAGTTCTCAAGAATAACCATTCAATAAATAAACAAACATATCAATTCCAGAACACAACAATCACCATTCTATAATCAATTCACAAATTCTAAATTAACAACCTAACAATATCAACTCAAAACAATTCACTCTAACAACCTAACACAGATCACAATTTCCCTAATCATCCTCTTCCTCTGCCACGATTCCGCGAACACACTTTCTTTACCTGCAACACATGGGGATAAGAGTTGCGTAAGTATTTCATAAATACTTAGTGAGTTGATCATCCCGCTACCGGCATAACAAGCAGGCTTAAATAATCAATACCACAACAATATAACCAACACAACACCAATCGCAACTCAACAACTACAAACAAACACTTTTTGGGTAAACAGAACCTCGTGTCGACACGACCAAAAGTCCGGTGTATAGCAACACCACAAAGGTATCGATCGATACACGATGATACAACAACACAATCCACAGAAAATCACAACCATAATCATCACACGAAAACTCATGCAAACAATTGATATAACGTGAATTTGGACATTCCTAACTACGAACTTAACGCGTTTTCGGAGCCTTGTGAGTTGTTTTGAGTTGATATTTAGATCCATACTCGAGGATTTGGAGCCGCATGCGTACGGGAAGGAGATTCAAGCATTTCGAGCGAAAACCGAAGATCCTGGAATTAGGACCGACTGGTCCACCTCAAGGACCGGTCGGTCCACACTCACATGCTCAAGACGTGAAGATTGGTGGTCTCGGGAAACCAGACCGGTCGGTCCACACCAAGGCCCGACCGGTCCACTTGAAAACTTGAAGATTGGTGGCCTCGAGAAACAGGACCGACCGGTCCCATAATCAACATTTGAAGACCCAAGACTCTGGAAAGTGGACCGACCGGTCCACTGCCCAGACCGACCGGTCCAGGCACAAGTGGACTCGAAGATTTTGGCCGAATTAAAAGTGGACCGACCGGTCCAGTCCGCTGATTTTTAGGGATTTTTTCTTTTTCCGTTTTATCCTATAAATACCTATTAGATTTCAGACTTTAAGATCCACGTTTTTCATCACTTTTGTTCAGACTTTTAGAGATTTTGATATGTTTATGAGTTTTCAGGCTTTTAGCATTACATCTATGAGTTTTCAGGATTACATTCAGCTCATAAAGGTTAGTGTGGTTTTTATAGCTTCCTTGAACTTATTTCTAGTTTGTCTTCACTTGAGGACAAGCAAATATCTAAGTCTGGGGGAGTTGATATAACGTGAATTTGGACTTTCCTAACTACGAACTTAACGCGTTTTCGGAGCCTTTTGAGTTGTTTTGGGTTGATATTTAGATCCATACTCGAGGATTTGGAGCCGCATGCGTACGGGAAGGAGATTCAAGCATTTCGAGCGAAAACCGAAGATCCTGGAATCAGGACCGACCGGTCCACCTCAAGGACCAGTCGGTCCACACTCACATGCTCAAGACGTGAAGATTGGTGGTCTCGGGAAACCAGACCGGTCGGTCCACACTAAGGACCGACCGGTCCACTTGAAAACTTGAAGATCGGTGGCCTCGGGAAACAGGACCGACCGGTCCCATGATCAACATTTGAAGACCCAAGACTCTGGAAAGTGGACCGACCGGTCCAGGCACAAGAGGGCTCGAAGATTTTGGCCGACTTAAAAGTGGACCGACCGGTCCAACTCCAGACCGACCGATCCAGTCCGCTGATTTTTAGGGATTTTTCCTTTTTCCGTTTTATCCTATAAATACCTATTAGATTTTAGACTTTAAGATCCACGTTTTTCATCACTTTTGTTCAGACTTTTAGAGATTTTTAGAGTTGTAATCAAGGAGAAGAATTCCTCTACCATTCGGAGAAGATTTCTAAACCTTTTTCTTATTTCTATTATATGATTATGCTTTTCTCATCCATGATTTTTGCTTGTTCGTTTATCATGTCTTAGTAGATCTCTAGTTAGGTTTTAGGGTTTTTGATGGATTTCACAGATTGAATCAGACACAGATAGATTACTCATTCTTTATCATCTTCATCACTGTTAGGCATAATGCTAGGATTGAACTGGCCATTTAATCACTAGATCTTAGGTTGATACACATTCCGAAAGCTTGTGTATTGCTAGAACTACTGTTGATGAGTAATGCGTTATAACAAGCGGAAGTTTAGTTATAGAGTATTATGAATTGATCAAACCTGAACATTAATGCTTGTCTAGGATAGTCGTGACCAAACGGAAGTTTAGGCACTCGGATCTCTAGGAAAAGTAGTTGTTATCACGGAAGTGGAGCAATTTATAATCGTGTTTTGAGTTTAAGATGCATGCACATTAGAATCTGAATAGTTATCTGGTTCATGATTGTGATTTCCTGCGAATTTCCTATTACCTAACGCTTTTAATTATCTGAATTTACATCGTTTTTATTCGCTTTCTCGTTGTTTTAATTTAATAACAATCACCCATCTTTGTTCCTGCTTAGCTTAGTTTAATAATATATAATCTGTTGTGTAAGCCATTGGTCCTTGAGGATTCGATCCCTAAATCACTACTTCGTTTGCTGTGCACTTGCAGTAGATTTTATAGGGTTAAAACTCTGTGTATCAACAATCACAAAACACATCAAAATTATCCTCATTGCCTAGAAACCACGGTCGCAACTCACCTTAGCCTAAAGATGATGGAATGAACACGAAAACAGAGATGAAAGAGCACGAACAGAGCCTCAAATCCACGAAAACTCTCAGATCAATGGGATTCTTCGAGAAACAACGAAGAACAACAATCCTACGGATGCTGAAACACGAATAATCGATGTCTAGAGGATTTCTTTGCAACAATCCTCAAGAACAATCAAAACTCTCTCTCAATTCTCTGTTTTACTATAATTACGACGGTCCCTTCAAAGGCACGCAACCCTAGGCATATTTATACGCTAAACCGAGCCAGAACCGTGATTAAAAACCAATTAACCCGGTTCTACAGACTCTGGTATCGAGCGACACCATAAACTGTGTCGATCAACACCCCTAATTCCTTCATGTCGATTGACACAACACCTGTGTCGATCGACACGAACACCATAATTTCCATTTTTGGTTCGCGGACGTTACAATTCTCCCCCACTAAACTGGATTTGACCTCGAATCCCAAAACACAAGTCCACCCCGAACTCCACTCTGGCCGCACCAGCCTCTATCACTAGAGATTTACACAAAAATCCCAACACTCTACAACCAACCCACACTATACACATGTTTCTAGACATTTATTACGTTTTAACTCATCTTCACACACACACACGCACCAGGGAAAACACTTCCCTTCGAGAGAACTCCCGTCTCTCAGCACTATAGAGGCAACCACCATCCCAATATAGGCTCTCAGTACTAGAAAGGAACCACCGTCCCAGTATCAGTACATAGGAGACCACCGTCTCCAGGAGAGTACCACCGTCTCTCCATATGTATACAGGAAACCACCGTCCCCGATACAAAATCTTGAAAGCCACCGTCTCCGGACCATGAGTCATTCGTAATAAATTTCAAAACGCCTACCCACAATAACAACATAAACCTAAAAGAAACGTGCAAGGCTCCTAGCCCAAAATACCATAATGCAATGTTTCCTAATCCTGACTAAGTCTGACCAACTGATCGCACAACAATCAAACAAGAACATGTACTACCAGCTGTAGACCCAGAGTTGGATCAATCGATTGTGCAACAATCAAACAAGAACATGCACAACCAAGACACTACATCCGATATCTCGATTGTTGAAACCGAACACACAAGAATATCATCGAGGTCTGTATTCCGTTCCATTCTCATGCCATGGTCAGCTATTGATTACTCATACTTACCGTCATCATCACACTCTCAGGACGTCTCCCTCGAGGTAACGATGCCGATGCCACTCTACTCTCATGACGTGTCCCTCAAGCTCTGGCCCGATATAGGAAAAATACTTCCTTAGAGTAATCAACACATACGTGAACAAGCATCCGAAACTAAGAATACGTCCCTTGATAACAACACGCAACACACAAACCTATTCTAGCAAAACAAAACTACTCCGACCGAATGCATGGCCAACACAACCGACTCCATAGAAGAACCAAACCTCAACCTCGAAGCACAACCACAAACTAAACTCCTCGCACGCCCCTAGATATCTATTGCTCTTAACTCAGTCTACACCTGACACCCATAGGACGCATCCTATAACCCACCAGAAACACATACCATTCACACTCTCGGGACGCATCCCTCGAGTCAATGGTATCTGGGAATCTCACATCCCCATCAACACACAGGAGAGCTCACTTCTCCGCACAACACATGAGTTATTCGGGAACGTAGTCCCTAGAGCAATACATACTGAGCACTGAACACCAAAAACTAAACTGCCCAACACGGCCCAAAACCACTCCTGACGCCTCAGCGCACACAACCTTCGACCGAAACCATGCCCGTACCGTTCGAAGGGACCTGAAACTGAACTGACTGCTTTTAAACAACTCACGACTTGGATTCCTCTCCTAAGCCCCGCAATGCTCCATGCACTCCCAAACGCGTGGCGATACGCGATTTACGCTAACCTTCCACAGACTTAAACTTCGACCGATCCTTCCAGGTTCTTCTGCAGTATTACGTGACCAAGAGACTACCATATCTCGCTGCAACAACTTACTCTTGCTCGGAACCAACACCCTGGATCCAGAAATCTTTCCAGAACTACCTCTGTCGCATTGCCTGATCATAACCCGCAATCCATCCTGCCATGCGCCTCTGCGTTACGCTCCTGTAACCAACTAAGGGAACATCCTTCTCTGCTAGCTTCCTCCTAGCCTGCAACCACCACGCAAATCCCTCGATGCTTTTCCTAACCCGGACTAGGTCTAACGGATTGATCGCATAACAATCAAACAAGAACATGCACGATCAACCGTAGACCCATAATTGGATTTTTAATGAGCCATAACCAACCAATCAAAACTTCCTTAAAATACTGATTCACCATCCATGACAAACCTTGAAACCTTTGGATACTCCCAACTGGCGCTACTCTAAACAGTACTGCTCGACTCTGCATCCAGCTTTTGCTCCTGATTCTCTCCAGAACCAAACACCATGAACTTCATGCTCCTCAGGATCCCTCGAGTACTCCCAGATATCTACTATGCATACGATAACAAACGCGTCCCGATAATCCTCAATCACAACATAGCCTCATGTGCTTACCGCAAGCACAATTAACAAACACAAGCATAACCACAACCTGAAATGCCCAATACTTGCCTAGTTTCATCTGGAGCTTACAATGCGATATTCTTACTCCATCTAGGCCTGGCGGTCAATCGTACAACAATCAAACAAGAACATGTACAATCGCTCGTTAGTCCAGACTATACCTAATCCAATCTAAGTCTGGCAGTTGATTGTACAACAATCAAATAAGAACATGTACAACCATCCGTCAGTCCAAATTTGGATTTCCTGAATGCTACACTGCCCAGAATATCCTCGAAAACATGACCAACACTAATCCGCATGATAAAACACATCACAAACTATACACCTCAAAACCATAAGAAAATAAATAAGGAACACCATCTTATAAATTTTCAAAATGCAAATCGTTTCAACACCAACGAACTACAATAAAATCCAGAAACAACAACACCAAAGCTCAAAACTCTGAAACAAAAAACCAAAACCGAAGAGAACACCAAAACCAGCTCAGTCCTCGAACTGCTCCTCTAGGCCCTCGACCGCTACAAGTGCCTCCACCAGCTCTGCCCTCGAGGCATACCTAGAAGCCATGCCAGGCTTTTTCAGCCCGATCCGAAGTCCTACCACGAACTTGCCCATCTGGGCCCGCTCCCCATCCATGGCGCTACTCACATAGACTACTAGCCTACTGAACTCAGCATCATACCCACGAACTGATCGGTTGCCCTGAACCAGACTCTGGAATTGCAACTCTAACTGCTCCACAACTTTTTTGAGGAAAATATCTGGCATTAAACTCGCCCAAGAATTCTTCCAAAGTCCACAATGTCCGTCTTCTCCTGGCTTGGACACTGGCCCACCAGAGACGAGCATTGCCTTCCAAGAACTCCACCGCTAGATCAACACAGAACTCGACGGGACATCTAAGAATACGAAGTCTTCGCTCAATCTTCAATCTCCACTCATTGGCTTCCTCGGGCCTCCCACCACCCGAGAATGACAAGGGCCCCATAAGTAGTAGCTCATTAGACCACGCAAGATATTGCTCCCTCCAGGCTTCCACTGGAGTCTGCACTGGCACTGCACCCTGTAGTCGCTCCAAAATCAAGGCTAGCATCTTAGACACATGATCCTCTGGATCCTGAACTCCGCCTGAAGCTTTCCCCGCACTTGGGCTTCCTGCCGCACCAGCAGCTCCGACGCCGGCAGTACTATCCGACACACTGACATTGCCCTCTGACAACTCCTGATACGCTGGCGAAAGGACCACCTGGTCCGATGACTCACTCTGAGTCTCCCAGTCGAATGACTTAACCACACGACCCCGAACAAGACCACGACCACGACCACGACTCCGGCCTCCACGGCCACCAGCTCTGCCACCACGGCCTCTCGGAACTCTAGCCATTACACACTGCACTTATCACAAGTACAGACTAAGACACAAGGACTCACAATCAAAGACACAAACAATTAACTTACCGCGAAATCTCTTTAAAGGCTTGAAGAGAATGATTCTAAGACTAAAATTTACTAAACACACATAATCAATTAAACACATAGTCTCAGTTCATCCAAACACTACTAGCCCTAGAACCGTAAGGGCTCTGATACCAAAATGTTACACACAAATTTTTTTTTTAACACTTAATTAAATAGCTCGGATTAATATTCCCAGAAATATTAATCCTCAACGACTATAATCCCTAACAATTACTACGCGGAAGTTCTCAAGAATAACCATTCAATAAATAAACAAACATATCAATTCCAGAACACAACAATCACCATTCTATAATCAATTCACAAATTCTAAATTAACAACCTAACAATATCAACTCAAAACAATTCACTCTAACAACCTAACACCGATCACAATTTCCCTAATCATCCTCTTCCTCTGCCATGATTCCGCGAACACACTTTCTTTTCCTGCAACACATAGGGATAAGAGTTGCGTAATTATTTCATAAATACTTAGTGAGTTGCTCATCCCGCCTACCGGCGTAAGAAGCAGGCTCAGATAATCAATACCACAACAATATAACCAAAAAAACACCAATCGCAACTCAACAACAACAAACAAACACTTTTCGGGTAAACCAAAACCACGTGTCGAGCGACACCCTCCTGGTGTCGCTCGACACGACCTCACTGTTCACCGAAAACAAGTTTCTCCTCTCTCAAACCGATTCCGATGAACATGAGTCGCAAACCTGCATGGAAAAGCACGACGATACAACAACACAATCCACAAAAAATCACAACCATAATCATCACACAAAAACTCATCCAAACAATCACAAAACACATCAAAATTATCCTCATTGCCTAGAAACCACGGTCACAACTCACCTTAGCTTAAAGATGAAGGAATGAACACGAAAACAGCGATGAAAGAGCACGAACATAGCCTCAAATCCATGAAAACTCTCTGATCAACGGGATTCTTCGAGAAACAACGAAGAACAACAATCCTACGGATTCTAAAACACGAATAATCGATGTCTCGAGGATTTCTTTGAAACAATCCTCAAGAACAATCAAAACTCTCTCTCAATTCGTTGTTTTACTCTAATCACGACGGTCCCTCCCAAGGCACGCAACCCTAGGCATATTTATATGCTAAACCGAGCCAGAACCGCGATTAAAAACCAATTAACCCGGTTCTGCAGACTCTGGTGTCAAGCGACACCACAAACTGTGTCGATCGACACCCTTAATTCCTTCGTGTCGATCGACACAACACCTGTGTCGCTTGACACGAACACCAGAATTTCCATTTCTGGTTTGCGGACGTTACAATCCTCGACTTCGGAGGAGATTGGGTCACTGTGGTAGCTGACTTAGTCGCGTTTTTTCTCGTTTTTCATTTTATGCTTATTTTTAGTTTTAGTGATATTCTCAATTATAGTTGTAAGTTAGTCAGATTTTAACTCTTTTATTCAGGCTTATTGTTTTGCAGTTCATAGCAGCACTGATAAGTTTCCGATTGACTTATTTGGTCTTCGTGTCGATTTCATTGCTGGGAAATGCAGTAGGACGAAAGATTTCACTTTGCGCTGCGTTCGAGAGGCATTTGTTCATCATTTTGGAACTCATCTGCTAACTTCCTCAACAGAAATATTGAGTAACGGGAAGAGATTATCTGCGCACGAGAAGAGGGCTGCCGAGACCAAAGTTAGTACCAGTGCGAGAGTTCTGCAAGGAGCTAGATCTACTGCTGCACAATGTTGCTGTCTACACTAATCTTCATCATGAGTCATCACCAAGGCGTCGCGATGATGCTAGGAAGAGGGACGGTGGAAAAGACATCGATTCAGGGAAGTTATTTAGCAGCGGTAGTATGGCTGCTGAGATGTCAAAGATTGTCTTCCCAGGGACTGAGTTTCCTCTTCTAGAAGATATATCGCGGAGAGACATTTCACGAGAGCAGCCCTCCATGGCATGACAGTATGTATTTCTGTTGAACTCTACGACATTATTCCTTTCGCTTCAGATTTCTTGATTTATTACCTTTTTGACAGTTCTTTGCTTCAGTCAACAAACTCACCAAGGACTACGAGATGACTGCCCTTTCGCAAAATCGTCAACTTGCTAGCGTTCAAAAATTGTGCGATGATCATAAGAAGCAAAGGCGTGAGGTGGAGGAGCGAGTCGCTATCCTGGAAGTTGTTGTGAAGGAGACTGAGGATAAGCACCGCGAGATAGATTGTAAGTTTACAGAATCAGAATCAGAGGGAAAACGTTTGCAGCAAGAAGTCTCTAATCTGACTGCTCGTTTAGATGCTACGACCAAGCTTCAAGATGCGACCGGTCAACAAGCTGTTGATCAGGCGAAGCGCGAGCTAATGGCAGAGTCGCTCCAGTAAATCATATAATTTTTTGGACACACATCTATCTTCATAAATAACATACTCAATGTTTGCATCGTTCTCTCAATTTCGTAATATGTCTCTCAGCGACCTTTAGGCAAAATATGCTTTACAACGTGTGAAAAATCATTGAATGTTTCTTCCGATACGTTGTTTTTCGCCTTCACGTACATCATATCAGAAGCGAATGAAAATTTTGACAATCTCTCCACGCAACCTTCATACACTGGTTCTTTTCCTGAATCCAAAGCTTTGAAAATTTTAGCAGCTTTGTCATTGGGGACATCTTCTATCGGTTCGTCAAAAGGTCTCTCATATGCTTAAGCATGTCATGTATTTGACATCATCCCAACATAAGCATCTTCGTCTAAATGCTCAAAATAATTCCACCCGCCATAATTATCTTAAACTGTGATGTTCTCTTCATGTATTTGATCTTCGTCTTAATATAAGGGTACATGCTCGAGTTGCTCTTCAGTCCACACGGTATAGTTGGGTTTGAAACCTTTGTTATATAAATGATTGCCACCTGTTTCACTTCACCAAAAACCCTGTTTTGACAAATTTGCACGGACACCATATTTTATTCCCGGGAAACATATTTTGGCTTGCGAACCGTAGGAAGTCAGCCAGCCCCTCTTGAATTTCTTTAGTTAGACATCTTGTAACTCGATCGACATGATTATACACCCATGCTCTTTGATTGAAATTATGATTGCTGGAAGACATCTTTCCCTCAACTTTTAAAATTTTTTTAAAAAAGAACCCACAAACGTATTTTTTAAATCACTAGTGTTTCACAGAAAGATTGAAAACATGATGGAGAATAACGCTTCTTGGTGAGAATTTTTTATATGAATTTTTTCTGTAAAATTCTGTGGAATATGCGTAAGAAGGAAAGTCTTTTAAGGTGTACTATCTCCATGTTTTTCTTGCAGTATTTATATAGTTCACTTCTCACATCTTTAGAACAAAGGTTTGTGGTAAGCCACATGGTGGGTTATGAGTAAGATGAGTTGACATCACTACTAATCTAACTTGCCATTAAAGCTAGCCACATATAATGTAATATGAAGAGCTTAATAATTGGTCTACTATAAGTTGTTTGTGTAATTTTGTGGACATTATCTACAATATGCTACAACAGACACTTGTGGCTAAATGTGGTTCAACTTAGTGATATGTTTGTATAGTTTTGCTTCAATTATTTTGTCGTGTATAATTGTGGCAATTTACTGACAAGTATATTTGTTGCTATATGTGCCTAAATTGTCACGACATATATGTAGCTATGTATAATAATATTAAAAAATTATAAAAAAGATTTTTGGTACAAATGTTTCTTCAGAAAAATGTAGCAGTTGTTCTCAATTGCTACGAAGTTTGGAGTAGCTAAACTAGTCATGTATAATACATTTTCTTTGGAAGCAATTTTCCTACAAAACTTTATGTGTAGCAACTTTGTCACAATTTACCCACATTTGGTAACAGATTAGTTACAACTGACTGCATTTTTGAAGTTTAACAAATTTGTATCTTTTTGTCACTAAATTTAGCTACAGTGTGGTGTTGTAACAAATGATATGGCTATAATCATCTTTTCTTATAGTGAGAATAGCACGAAAAAATTGAGAAACCTCTGATTCAATCACCAAATCAATCCACAATCACAAAACAAGGAAATCATCGCATTCCATCACCTAGATAAGCCATGCTCGCCACTCACTTTAGGGATTCGGATTGATTTTGATATGAGAATAAGGCTCACAAAATCTGCCTCTTCACACACCCAATGACACTGATCTCCTTCCTCTTTCTCTTAGAAATCACAAGAAAATCGATCCTGTAGCTACTAAAACCACAAACCAACCTTTATTAGCCTTAAGGAACAAGAACAACTCACTTTCTCTCTTTTTTCTCACTAAGATCGAAATATGCTCTTATTTTTGCAGAGAAAGGAGGTTGGGTCGAGCTTAAAAGGAGACTAGGGTTTCTATAACCCCAAACTGACCAAAACCGAACCAATTAAAATCAAATCGGTCTGTCCAAAAAAGCTAGTATCGATCGATACACCCATAGTGTTGATCAACACCCTCACCAAAAATCCCATTTTTGGTTCACATGCGTTACCAAACCCGATCTTTCAATGTAAACCTCAAAAGTTTGAAAATACTATGCCAACATATTTTCCTACATGCATATAAATTTAAATACTTGCAATCATACATATTCAATTTGTAATAAATTGATAAAAGAAATTATTAAATCGTAAAATTAATTAATATTTAAACAATTTCATATCCGCACACGGATCAGTCACCTAGTAATTAGTATTTCCTAATTTCATTTTATTGAGATTGTATCTTATTGACCTCTAAGTCTGACTAGCACTCTTGCTTTTGGATGGTAGTTGCATTTTGATGGCTGTGAATGTTAATTTGCTAAAAGTTGCTTTTTCCGTTTTATAAATAACATGGGTGTATGACTTTTCACATATACTAAACAATATTACCATTTTTTTTGTTAAACTTCTTCTTCATATAAGCAAAAACATTTTTCTCGAATTATATACACTAAGTTCATAATCATAGGATTAATACTGAAAATTTGTTTAAAAATCTTGATAGAAAAAAACAAAATTGTAAAAGGACACAAAACAGAGAGATTACCTGGTGTTGTGATTAATTTGTTACAAATCATCGTTGATAAGCTACCTAGTAATCACCTAGTAATCATCGTTGATAAGCTACCATATGGCGCTCCGCTTGAGACTATTAATCACTCGCTTTTCACATGTCCTCAGGCGTTGGAGGCGTGGAATTTGTCTGGAATTACCACATAAGTGCCACATTTCCCCTTGGAGAACTTACAGTCCAATTTTGATATTGTCTTCTGGCGGCTACCCCAGTTTGTTAGCCTTTCCATGATCCCTCATGCTTTCTCCTGGATCCTATAGTATCTTTGGAAGGCAAGGAACGACAAGATTTTCAAAACGGTAACCCGGTTACCGTCTGAGACTTTGACGTATGCTCTCAAGGAATCAAGGGAGTGGCTTCAAGCGAATACAAATGAACATGTTGCCGATCCCCAACATGAGCTGGATACCAGCATACCCATGGCCACTTTCACCTGCTTTGTGGATGGCTCGTGGAAGCAGGAGGATAGAACAAATGGAGTAGGATGGGTTCTACAGCTTCAAGATGGGATGACTGACCTGCTAGGTCTTCAGGGATATTTACGAAGTTTTTTCCCCCTCCATACGGAGATACACGGTCTGTTGTGGGCTATGCGGGGCTTAATTCGAAAGAGACGGTATTGCTCTACATTCATAACCGACTCAACAGATTTAGTGAATATGGTGGAGTCTCCTCACGAGTGGCCCAACTTTCAACCAAAGTTACGTGATTTGGCAAACCACCGGGAATCTTTTCCAGAATTCGATCTCATACCGGCAATGGGAGAACAATAAGAGAGCGGATTTGCTAGCGAGAAATGCGCGTACGCGAGATACTACTTTTAAATTTATCAGCACCTCCGTTCCGTATTGGTTTTCGGATACTAGATAATGTATTTGCTTAATTGATATTGAGGTGTGTCTGTGACAAAAAAAGGCTACCTAGTAATGCAGAGGCATCTCTGCCGAGCTTGCTTCTTGTGGGAGTCGAAACTCGAACAATTAAACTTGTCAAGAGTTTTGAAGGGAGAAGACATTTCTAGATTAAACTACGAACGATGGTTGTGAATGATTTAAAGAAAATCTTTATTGATCATTAGCAGAATAAGTTGATCTTTAGTTATATTGGACCGATGATAGATATATCCCGACATCGATTAATTGATATAATCATTAAGTACCGATGCCAGGGTTAAAAGTATCCGAATCATTGCGATCTTGCCGCTGAAGTTGCCTAAAATAGACCTGATGCCGACGTGGTTGGAACCGGAGATTTGATACGGTTACATGAAAACGAAGTCCCTTGGTTGACAAACAATTGATATGATGATCTTTGGGCTTCAATTGAGGCCCACTAAGGTTTGAAAGAAGAATTGAATGATGTTGAAATACCACATGCTTTTGAATCACACACTAATTTGATTTGATAAATTTAAAACCGGTGATGCTGATGTCGATGGCTCTGGGCCTATGACGAGGAGAGGGAGAGAGAGAGACCAAAACTTAATAGACCCAAAGTCACCAAAAATTTAACCGATGTCACGACCTTGATGATGATCTGATGAAGATCCGAGGTCAACGAAAGATAACCCAAAGACTAAGAGTTTATCACATGATGTCATCATCAGAGTCATTTGATGCTGATTTGAAATCTCACCGATGACCTCATTGTCGAATCTAGTGCCATCAATCGTTCCAATGGCGATGCCAAATTTAGAATTCCAAATCGAAGACTTGAGAATTGATGATTTTGATTCGAAGTGATTTTATCAAGCATGAAACGAAGACCCAAAATTGAGACCGATGATGATATGAATCGTTCCCAATGACTCAGAGGTGAAAAATTGAATTCATGAAAGCTTGAAGCCGTGAAGATTCGAAGCCAATGTGCTTGATCTTGAGATCGAAGTCTCATGAAGTTATTTTTCTAATTTTTATGTGATGTCATATGGGGAAGCCAATGTGCTTGATTCTTGGGTTTGAATTCACGCCCATTAACTTATGCTATATTGAATGTTGAGCATTTGTCTTTGTCTTGCTATTCTTCAACCCGATGATGTTAGAAAATGTTCCGATGCTGCAATGATAGTTACTCGAAGTCACCAAGATCCACTGATGTCGATGACTAAATTTAATCGAAGACTCTCGATGCCTCCATTTGAGATGTAACCCGATAATATCAACTTATAAATCCGATGGCGGCATGAACTCGATGTTGAGTCCAACTAACACCGATAGTGATGTCATTAAGGACCCAAAGACAATATTAGAGAATTTTAACCCAATGATGAGATTAAATTATCCCGCTGTCAAGATGAGATCGATGTGATGACTCTGTGATAATGATACCGGAGTGTTGTGACTTTGCTTGACACCGACGACGATGGTAATTGAGAGAGAAAGAGACGGTGTCAATTGATCCGAAGTTAATGCTATGACATGACCGGTGAAGAAGGTTCGATACCGATGATCGGAATTCGATGTTGTCGGCGAAGAAGATATTATCGCCGATGCTTGACTGACATCGATGTTAACTTAAATTCGACATGATAACTCAAAGCTTAAAAGTTTGATCGTCTGATGTTATATACTCTGTTCTGAAGAGTTTTGCAGACATTATTCCAATAAGACAAACCAAAGTATTTGGATCGCATCTGCTGCTATAATGATCATTTTTATTTATATAGCTCGCTTTTAATTGTGCAAAGGATGTGATAGTCGGATCCAAAATATTCGTAAGAGTTCATGACTGTGGCGACGAGGGTATTATAAGAAATCTGGGTTTACATAGACCTTTAATCTGTGAAGGATGTGATCGAAATGCTTGTTTTGAAAAGGCGTAGAATAATCCGTACATGATATTTGAGATATGTCTGTTTCGTTAAGACATTGAATAATGCACGAAGGATGTTGATAAAACTTGGAGGCAGCCGGTGTTGGGCCCGAGGAGGCAGACGAGTGGCGTATTCCTATGGAACACGACTTTTTCTTGATTCGTTGTCCTGAGGATTACCGAGTGGACTTGGCAATCCACTACCTGAGTGGTGATGCTCATTTGTGGTGGAGAGCAATTTAGGCCAGGGGGCCTGGTGCTGTGTGGACTTGGGGTGAGTTCTTAGTTGCGTTCAATGCAAAGTACTTCCCTCAGGAGGGTCTAGATCATCTCGGGACGAGGTTTGTGGAGTTAGTACAAGGTGATCCTACAACGCGCAAGTACAACGCCAAGTTGAGCCATTTGCTTGTGTACGCTGATCGCGGTCTGGAGGATGAGCAGACACAAGTGAAGAGGTTCTTAAGGGGACTTTAGGTTGATCTGAGAACGCGGTGCAGAGTGTCCAAGTTTTCTTTGAGAGCGGAGTTGGTTGAGACAATAGCATCGATAAAGGAGGATTTGAGGGATAAGATTCGCGTTGTGGCTCTGCCAGTTGTTACTCCCGATGTTCAGTCGAGGAGACAGTAGCAGCAGAGTGGTTTCAGTTCTGATTTTGGCAAAGGCGGTAAGCCTGCACAGGGTTAGAAGAGGAAGTGACCTGATGCTTTCACGTCTGGTTAGCAAGACCATGCATGCTATAGATATGGGAGCTTGGAGCATCATTTCTCTAGTTGCCCCTGGAAGCCCGACCAGCAGCAGCAGCAGCAGGACTCTAGGGTATATTTCCACTGTAGGGAGCCGGGGCATATTAGGCCGATGTGTCTCAAGTTGCAGCAGATGGCAATTGCTCCAGTTCAGCCAGTAGTGGCACAGCTAGTGGTGCAGATAGCGGCAGTGCAACCATTAGCTCAAATTAGGGGAGTACCGCGTGTGTATGCGCCGATGGAGTTAGGCCAGACTTTTAAATTTATGTGTATCAAATTGGATTGTTTGTTTCTGTTATTTCTTGTGATAGAAATATTATAATTTCTTAGCACCTGAAGTTTGTGCAGGGACCTAATTGGTCTCATGTGTTGTTTGATTCGGGAGCATCTAATTGCTTTATTACTCTGGATTGTGCCAAGAGCAGTATCATTGAGAGCGATGTTGGTGAGGCAGCGAGTATGGTTAGGGTGGCTGGTGGAGGTTTCCTATCTACGCTTGGTTGAGCGAGAGGCATAGATGTTCATATCGCGGGAGAGTCGTTGCCGGCGGACTTAGTAATTAGTCGAATGGAGCTGTATGATGTCTTTCTAGGGATGGACTAGTTAGAGCAATACCGGGTTAATCTGGATTTCCATCAAGGTCACGTTGTGTTTGAGCGCAAGGGAGCGAGGTTTGTTTATTAGGGAGTGAGACTGACTTCGAGGAGTCTTAAGATTTCTCTGGTTCAGGCAGTACAGATGATTGAGCAAGGTTGCGAGGCTTATTTGGCGATGATTTCGATGCCAGAGTCTGTTGGTAAGGTTGCTATTAAAGGTATTCAGGTGGTTCAGGAGTTTGAGGACATTTTTTGGTCATTGAAGGGATTACCGATATCTCGGTCTGATCCTTTCACGATTGGGTTAGAGCCCAGGACAGCGCCGATATCAAAGACACCTTACAGGTTAGCTCCTGCAGAGTTGGCAGAGCTGAAGAAGCAGGTAGAGGATTTGGCGAGTAAAGGGTTTATTCGTCCGGGTACTTCACCGTGGGGAGCGCCGGTGTTGTTTGTGGAAAAATCGGATGGGAGCTTCTGGTTGTGTATTGATTACCGGGTACATAACCAAGTCACTATAAAGAACAAGTACCCTCTCCTGAGGATTAATGAGTTGTTGGATCAGCTGAGGGGTGCTACTTGGTTCTCCAAGATGGACTAGGCGTCGGGATACTACCAGATTATAATAGATGAGGTGGATGTTCGGAAGACGACTTTCAGGACAAGATATGGGCATTTTGAGTTCATGGTTATGCCTTTTAGATTGACGAATGCGCCAGCATCGTTCATGAGGTTGATGAACGGTGCATTCCAGGAGTATATGGATGTCTTTGTGATTATATTTATCGATGACATTCTAGTATACTCGAGGAGTCCTGAGGAGCATGAGGTGCACATCAATAGAGAAGCTTCGAGAGCAGAAGCTTTTTGCGAAGTTGAGCAGGTGTAGTTTTTAGCACAGAGAGATGGGTTTTCTTGGCCACATTGTTTGTGCAAGTGGAGCTTCTCTGAATCCTGCTAAGATTGAGGCTATCAGAGATGGACCTAGACAGTCTAATGCAACGGACATCAAGAGTTTCCTGGGTTTAGCAGTTTGCTATCAGAGATTTGCAAGGGTTTTGCGAGTTTGGCTTAGTCGATGACAAAGTTGACCAGGAAGGATGTCCTGGTGTTTGGTCTCAAGAGTGTGAGGATAACTTTGCGAGGCTAAAAAAGATGTTGATGAGTACACCAGTGTTGGCGTTGCCTGAGCCGGGTAAGCCATATGCAGTGTACACCGGTGCTTCTGGGATTGGTTTTTGATGTATGTTGATGCAAGAAGGCAAGGTGATTGCGTATACTTCGAGGCAGTTGAGAGGTGCTGAATGCAATTATCATACTCACAATTTGGAGTTAGGAGCGGTAGTGTTTTCTCTAAAGATTTGGAGGTCCTATCTTTATAGTGGAAAAGTTCTGATTTTCATGAATCATTGAAATTTGCAGCATATTTTCACTCAGCCATTGCTGAATGTGAGGCAGAAGCGCTGGGTTCAGTTGCTGGTAAATTACGATCTAGATTTTGTTTACCATCTGGGTAAGGCCAATCAGGTGGAAAATGCTATGAGATGCCGGAGAGTAGATTCGGCTCGGGAGCAGGATGTTGAGGATTTAGTGAGCGAGAGTAGCACTTTGCGTTTCTATGCTATTTTATAGGAGCCGTTGGGTTTAGAGGCAGCTTATCATGCAGATCTTCTGAGTAGGATCTGAGTGGCTCAAGAGGGTGATCAGATTTTGATTGATGCGTCGAGCGCCGATGGTTCTGAGTATCAGGTCTCTTCTAATGGGACTATTCAAGTGCATGGGCGGGTTTCTGTACCCAAGGTTGAAGCATTGAGGCAGGAGATTCTAGGAGAGGCTCATGCGAGCAAGTTCTCGATTCATCCGGGAGCGACTAAGATGTATCATGATCTTAAGCGGTATTATCACTGGGTCGGGATGAAGAGAGATGTAGCTGACTAGGTCGCGAAGTGTAGTACATGCCAGTTAGTGAAGATAGAGCATCAAGTTACGAGCGATGAATTGCAGAGTTTACCCATTCTTGAGTGGAAGTGGGACATGATCACTATGCATTTTTGTGGTTGGATTACCTAACTCGAGAGCCTATGATGTTATTTAGGTGATTGTGGACCATCTGACCAAGTCGGCATATTTTTTGGCCATTAAGAAGACCGATGGAGCTGCGATTCTTGCTAAGAAATTTATGCAAAATATTGTGAGGCTGCATGGAGCGCCAGTCAGTTTAGTGTCAGACCGCGATCCTAAGTTTTCATCTGAGTTTTAGAGAGCCTTTCAGGCTGAGATGGGCACTAAGGTTCCTTCGCAGACTAATAGGCAGTTAAAGAGGACTATTCAGAATTTATAGGATTTGCTGAGGATGTGTATGCTGGATTGGGGTGGTCATTGTTATGATCACTTGTGGCAAGCTAAGTTTGTGTATAATAACAGCTTTCAGGCGAGTATCGGGGTGGCTCCTTATGAGGCGTTATATGGGAGGCCGTGCAGGATACCTTTATGCTGGACCTAAATGGGGGAGAGGAGCATTTATGGTGCAAGTTTTATTCAGGAGACGACGGAGAAGATCCGTGTCTTGAAGCTGAATATGAAGGAGGCTTAGGATTGGCATAGTAGTTATGCCGATAAGAGGCGGAGAGAGTTTGAGTTTGCGGTCGAAGATAGCATTATTGCGAGGCCCCAACAGATCGATTTCAGAGAATAAGCTGAGTCCGAGTTTTATGGGTCCGTTCCCGGTAGTGGCACGAGTTAGACTAGTGGCGTACTAGTTGGATTTACCTCCGATCATGAAGACATTTCATAAGGTGTTTCATGTGTCGATGTTGAGGAAGTGTCTGCATGAGTCGGAGGAGTTGGTGGCTAAGATTCTTGAGGATCTTTAGCCTAATTTGTTGGTTACGGCGAGACCTGTGAGGATTCTCAAAAGGAGAATCAAGGTTCTGCGTCGGAAGAGGATACCGTTGTTGAGAGTCTTGTGTGACTGTGCCGTTACAGAGGAGGAGACATGGAAGCCTGAAGCAAAGATGAAATTAAAATTTGAGAAGTGGTTTGACAAGCAGATCGTAGAGTGAGTTTTACTTATCTTTTTTGTTCTTATTTCAAATGTATAGCACGTTGTTGCTTTCATTTATGTATTTAAATGTTTTCGTTGTAACGATTATACATTTTTTGGAGATTTATAAGATGGAGTTTTCCTTATTTATCTATGAAATATAAGATGATTAGTTCTGATATGTGATGTTTTTGTGTTGACTCAGTGGGTTGTTAGGATTGTGATGATATTCTGGGTTAGAGAATATCTGGTTTGGCAACAAGGGGGTAGTTCTAGTCAATAGATGTTTATAAATGTTTTAGAATTTATTACTCTAGGGGTTGCGGTTCCGAATAACTCATTTTATGGAGATGATTAGTTTCTCAGAAGAGATGATTAGTTTTCCAGAGGAGATGATTAATTCTCCTGTATGCTTATTTGGGATGATTAGTTCCCAGTATAAGTATTAAGGGATGATTAGTTCTCTCGATGGGATGATTAGATACCCATATATTTGTGATAATGAGTTAGGAGTATTCAATGTCTCGAAGCAGGCGTATAAACATTAGACGGGACGAGAGCCTCGGAGATCGAGTGAGATGATCTCGGGTGGTATTGACCGGTTTGGGCCAATATTTGGTCTGTGAAAGACTGTTTAACAGAATTCGAGGACAAATCCAGAAGAGTGGGGGAGAATTGTAACATCCGCACCAAATTGTCGAATTTGGAAAGGGGTGTCGATCGACACTATAGGGGGTGTCGATCGACACCAATGTTGCATAATCGGTTGTTTGAACTTTTAATCGCGGTTTAGGCTCGGTTTTAGGGTGTTAACCCTAGGGCTCATATATTTAAGGTTTCTCGGCTTCATGGCCGCATTTTAGAGACGAAAAATGTGAGCAAACATAGATCGTTGAGAGAGATAAAGAGGGGATCGAAAAAGTTTGTCGTTCATGAGCCTCAAAGGAGATTTTGGGTGCATTCTAGAGTCGTAGAAGTCACTCCTCGATGTGTCGTCGTGTTCCAGTCTTGTAGAGGCTGCGTGTGGGTCCGTCGTGTTCCAGTCGTAGAAGTCACTTTCCTTCGTTCTAGGATAAGGTAAGTTGTGACCATGGTTTATAGGCAAAAAAGGTGGACTTTGATGTGTTTTTGTGAATGATTGTGTGTGATTTGTGTATCGATGATTTGCTGTGATTGTTGTGGATATTACGCTTCGTACTTGTGTTTTCGTGCCGGATTGCTACTCATGTTGCCCGAAATCGTGTTGAGAGAGGATAAACACGATTTTTTTGCAGTACAAAGGCGTGGTGATCGACACCAGGAGGGTTTCGAGCGACACGAGTAGTTGGAGAGTGTCGATCGATACCAGTGAGGTGTCGCTCGACACGAACTGTTCTGATTCGGAGATTGTCCATGTTGCAATATGATGTTTGATGTTGGTTAATATTGTTAAGTAGTTGTTTACCTTAGCCTGAGTGATACGCCATGGGTGGTATGACCAGCTCACTAAGTATTTATGAAATACTTACACAACTCTTATTTTCATGTTTTGCAGGTAAAGAAAGGATGATTAGGGTTTATTGTTGTTGTTGATTCTAGTAGAACCTAGTGTTGAGCTATTTGAATTGGAATTCTAGAATTGAATTTGAATTTTTTGGGTTAGTGGAATTAAATTGTTGTTGGATTTAAATAATTTAATTGAGTTGTTGTTTTCCGCTAAATTTGGTTATTGTCGAATTAGCCATTAATGATCTAGTATTTATTGGAATACTAAATCCTGGTTAATTATTTATTTAATTATATATAAAAAAAGAGTGTTGGATGTTTAAAACATAGTAAAAAGTGGTAAAATCTGATGAATATCAGATCCACAACAAAGCTCTTCTACATGTAGCCACGAATCAGGGATGAAATTTTTTTGGTAGCCACGAATTCTCAATCCTTAGTCAACTTGATCAACATGAAGGCACGAAATATCGAGATCTATGAAATCCTACAATATATTTCCAAACTCTTTCTATATTTGAAAGTAATCGCTATTGAGTTTGTTCAAAGAGTGAAGAACAATGAAACTGATTCTTTTGCTAAATCAGCCTCCCACATTGTACGATAAACCCCGGTTTAATGAAAACTAGAATTATTTTGACAACAAAAAAACAAACATAGATTGAATGAGCATTGCTTTAAATTGTTCTACAACGGCTTGGATATGTAGTTCTCTATATTGGATGACAAACAATTAATGTACATGTAGAAATTCTACCAATCAACTTTTTTAAGTAATGCCAAACATAACATATTATAGTAGTCTTTTTAGCTTTCCTAAACATCCAAACAAAACAAAATGCAAAATGTATGACAAAATTAAACTTGTATTTCTTCGTCTTCTTTTTTATATAAAGGAACTTGGACGAAACTAGGAAAATAAGTTCGGTGAGGAGGCCTATACTCAACGAGAGCGTCTATTTTAATATCATAAAACATATCTCCTTTTGCAATATAGACGTAAGCTTGACCATCATAATCATAATAACACATTACAAGGCTGCAACTTTTATCGTCGATGAAGTAACTTGGTGAGTCGTTGAAGTATGTATTTTCTAAACACGACCAGTCAGGAACTGACACATTCATGAACTTCATCCACTCAACATCCTCCTCGTTAGTTATTTTCTTTTTTGTCACCCAAATATCTATATTATTATATGAATAGTTATGGTCTAGAAAAGAAAATTGATCTCCCCTAAAAACCGAGAGAGATCTACGATGGCCTTCCGCATTTGGATCCTTGTTACTAGGTAAGTCACATATGGGTTTGAATCTCTCAATCAAAAAATCAAAGCTTTGGATGAAATATTCACAAGATTTGTAATTCCGGACGACCCAATACAAAGTTCCATTCAAGGATGCACCATGCTTCGATAGTGGTTGCCAATACTTAGATTCGAATTTGTGCAACTTCCATGCATTGGATCCAAACTCAGTGATCCAAGCCATGACGGTGCCATTCGAACTTCCATAAGAAACAAATATCTTGTAATGTTTGTCAGTTCTACTAGTGTCGTATCCTATACCACAAAAGCGTGGTAGTTCATAGATATTAGGATTGGCATATTTAATTTGTTTCAACCAGGGGTTGCAAACCGTCACTCCCGTTAGGGTGAGGACACAAAGCAATAACCCATCACAATAATCGACTGTAAAAGGCGACGAGTGGTGATAACCGGGAATCTCTAAAGGTAACTTATGCACCTCTATTGATGGAACATTGTTGAGATTGACTTCCACAGAATAAGTATTATATTCGGAAAACAATATGAATTGTGGACTACGGGAACGAACCAAGTGATCGTTGGCGAATCTCTTCTCTTCGAAAAGAATGTTCCATCGTTTACAAACGGTTCTGAAACGAACAAGCGATTTAAAAGGAAGCCAAGAGAGCATCTTTTCCAACAAATCCCATGGAAGCTTCTCCAAAACCATTATAATCTTTTGTTTTGGACAAGGTTTTATATAGTTTGGATGTGTCATGCACCTACTTATATGTTACCTAACCACAATTGATTACTAGAAATGTAACCTCAAAAGTATCAAAATAAAATAATAAGAAAAAATCTATAATACAAAGAAAAATATTTATAAAGTAGATGAAAGTATATTAAATAATATAACACTACAAGAAAACAGGCTAATTTCCGACGGAAATTTGTTCCCCTTGGTAACCCGTCGGTGGTTTCCGACGGATGACAGACGGATACGAGATGTCGTTATATTCCGACGGTATACCGACAGACTACCGACGGAATTTGGACTTTCCGATGTCGGCAAAGTTTGATTGGCAGCTCATACCGACATAACTAATTCCGTCGGAATTAGGTAACGGATTTCCGACGGAATTCCAACGGTTTCCGATGTCGGCAAAGTTTGAGTGGTTCCCATATCGTCTACGGTGGATGATGGGATTGGTGGGATGTTATGTCGGAGGTATTAACGGAATTCCGACGGATTTTCGACGGAAATCCGTTCTACATAAGTTTGCAGAATTCGTCATTCCATCATAACAAAATTTCGAGTACCAAACAAAATTATAAAGATGAGTTCATATTTTCGGTCATGGATGGACGAGCCAATGATGGATGTGGGCTCGGACTTATTAAGGAACGAGTACGCTCAAGGAATATGCAAGTTAATGAATTTACCTAGTAATCTAGAAGCAGAAAAAAGGTCAGGATATCAAATGTCCTTGTTCCAATTGCTGTAATAGAATTAGTTTTGCCATTCATAATGTTTGGACTCACTTATATAGATATGGTTTTAGGTCGGGATATAAGGTTTGGTATTTACATGGAGAAACCAATTATGAATATGGTAGTACTAGTAGCAATGCACCTTATTTTCCGGATAGCGTAGGGGAACCTACAGTGGGAGTAGATGTTGGGGTAAGTACGGTTGCGATGTTTAACGATGCCTTTAGAGAGAATTTGCAGTCGGGTGGGTATGAGGGTGATAGGGTTGAAGAGCCTAATTTAGAATCTCGAAGGTTTTTCCATATGTTAGACGCATCAAAGCAACCACTATACAGCGGTTGTAGGGATGGTCTTTCACCGCTATCTTCTGCTAGTAGGATGATGAACCTGAAGACTGATTATAATTTGTCCGAAGAATGTGTTGATGCATTCACCGAGTTCATGAAAGATGTTTTGCCAGAAGATAATTTGGCCCCAGGATCTTACTACGAGGTCTAAAAACTTGTCGCCGGTCTTGGTTTGCCCTAGCAGGTTATAGACGTGTGCATCGACAATTGTATGATATACTGGAGAGAAGACGAGAACCGGAACAAATGTAAATTTTGCCATAAACCCCAGTTCCAGGACACAAGTGGCAGGGTGAAGATTTCATTCAAACGGATGTGGTATTTACCCTTAACGGAGAGGTTGAAGAGGCTGTACGAATCAAACCGCACAGCTAAGGCTATGAGATGGCATGCAGAGCATAGTCAAGATGGAGATATCACGCATCCTTCTGACGCAGAAGCGTGGAAACACTTCCAATCCGTATATCCAGATTTTGAATATGAACGACGGAATGTATACATAGGCTTATCCACTGATGGTTTCAACCCGTTTGGCAAGCATGGAAGAAAATATTCATTGTGGCCGGTCATCGTAACACCTTACAATTTGCCTCCATCTATGTGCATGCGGCGAGAGTTCCTGTTTCTCTCAATTCTAGTTCTCGGGCCAGATCATCCAAGACGGTCGCTCGATATATTCCTCCAACCATTGATCTCTGAGTTGCAGATGTTGTGGGAGCATGGTGTTGAGGCATATGATGTTTCAATCCAGCAGAATTTCAACATGCGTGCGGTTCTTATGTGGACCATAAGCGATTTTCCAGCATACGGTATGTTATCTGGATGGACAACGCATGGAAGATTGGCATGTCCTTATTGCCAAGACAATACTACAACATTCCAATTGCAGCACGGAAGGAAGACTTCATGGTTTGATTGCCATAGGTGTTTTTTACCGGCAAATCATCAATATCGTCGATCTAGAAGACATTTCAGGAAGAATGTACAAGTGTTACATGGTCCACCGCCTGAGATAGATGGTCGCAGCATATTGGAACAGTTACGAGATTTTGGTGCAGAGCGAACTCCTGAATGTGGGGGTAATGGCCATCACCCCATGGACGGTTGTGGGGAATATCACAATTGGCACAAGAAGAGTATTTTCTGGGATTTGCCTTACTGGAAAGACCATCTATTGCGGCATAATCTAGATGTCATGCATGTTGAAAAGAATTTCTTTGACAACATCATGAACACCATATTAAACGTCCCAGGAAAAGCCAAAGACAACTGGAAGTCTAGATTCGACTTGCCATTGATTTGTTCGAGGCCATCTCTTCATGTTTCAAACGGTAGATTGCCAATGCCTGCTTACCGGTTAGACGCTGGGCAGAAAGAAGTATTTTTTGAATGGTTCAAAAAAATTGTCAAATTTCCAGACGGCTACGCATCTAATCTACGTAATTGCGTGGATTCGACGGAAGGCAAGTATATAGGAATGAAGAGTCATGATTGTCATGTCGTGATGCAGCGTCATCTTCCATTTGTATTTGCATATCTTCTTCCAGAACCTATCCACCAAGCAATTGGAGGTATATTTCTTACTCCCATTAGTTTCTTAGTACCATAATATTACTATATATATATATGTACTAACTTGTTTAATTTTCGTTTATAGGAGTTGGTGCATTCTTCCGAGATTTATGTTCAAAAACGCTTACCGTCCATAGGATACGTAACTTGGAGGCCAATATCCCGGTTCTCCTTTGTAATCTTGAGAAGATATTTCCACCGTCTTTTTTTGACGTTGTGGAACACCTTCCTATTCACCTCCCACGAGAAGCAGCCTTAGGAGGCCCTGTTCAATACCGATGGATGTATCCGTTCGAGCGTTACATGTTCCACCTAAAGAAAAAGGTTAAAAATTTTAGCAAGGTTGAGGGATCTATTGTCGCACAAAGCCTAAGCGAAGAAGTCTCACACTTTTTCAAATATTACTTTCCATCGGCAGTTCGCACTAAGGCGAGACGTCCAGCCCGACATGATGATAGAGGTGAGAAAGCAGTCTATGCCGTGGTTAATCCTGATTTGTTTGCCCAAGTTGGTCGAGCAAGTGGAAAAGGAAAGAAACGCAAACTATCAGCCCAAGAGGTCACACATTTGCATACGTATATCCTCAGAAACTGTGACAAAATTTTGGAGTACGAAAGGTATATCAGTTATTATAATAAATTTATGGAATTATTTGCCTTTATCTACTAATGACTGTTATGTTACAGGATCTACATGTCTTTCGCACGTGATTACCATTATGATAAGACAGATGCCGAACTTGCTGTCTTGAAAGATGAAGAATTTGAGCGGTGGTTGAAATGTTATGTAAGTGTAATATAATTAATTACTCTTACTTTTTCAGGTTTTCACGTTCATATGTTACTTATTTCTTACTTCTATCATTTTTAGGTTTCCGATAGTATAGCAAGTGGTCAATCACTCCCGACATGGTTAGTGGAGTTTGTTCATGGTTTACGCAGCACCGCGACTTCATATCCCAAGTTTTGCACTAGGGGATATGCGTTCAAGATCCGTGAGGAAGAACGTCAAAGGTCAACTTCGGACTATGGTATTTCGGCGCAATCAGGTGATACCATGTACTATGGGATTTTAAAAGAAATCTTGGAAATCCACTATCCAGGAATGTTGGACTTGAGGTGCATTGTGTTTAAGTACGATTGGTATGACCCAACCGATGGTCGAGGGGTTCGAGTTGACCCTCATGGTGTTATTTCGATAAATTCAAGCCGGAAACTACGGTATTACGATCCATTTATCCTTGCGTCTCAAGCAGACTAGGTATGAATACAATAATATGTTTGCCTACGTACTCATACTTAAGGTTTGTTGTTCATGTATATTAACAATATCCACTCTTTATTAATAGGTTTGCTACATTCCATATCCTCGAGTTGCCTATCGTACAGATCCTTGGATCACAGTAACTCCAATTAACCCGAGAGGAAAAATATATGGAGTTCCAGAACAAGATGCTCTACAACCATCGAGAAGTATACCAATGTCACCTGTTGAGGAGATGGATAACATTGACCTTGTCATTGATGTCATACATATCAGGGATGATCTAGTGCATTCGGACGAAGAGGAAACACGTGACGAATTTGACGACGATTCAGACTCCATCCCTAGTGAAAGTGGATCAGAAGATTCAGATTAATAATTTATGAATAAATGTGTGCTTATGAATGTTGTGTGATTCAGACTTCATCCCTACTGAAAGTGGATCAGGAGATTTAGGAGAATCAGACTTCATCCCTTGTATATCATATTATTTAATAGTATATATATAGTCATGTTCGATGACTAATTGACGATAAATATTGGTATTGCAACTCCAATAAAACATAACATTTAATGAAACATAAAATTTAAAACACATTCTTAAACAGGTACATTAGAGACTTACAAATATTTAACACACAACGGTTATGGTACAAGTACATAATAAACTCCCCATTTTACAATCATCTGTCGGTTTCCACTCCGAACTTACCATTTGTTATAACCATTTAATGATGTTCTTTCCCTTTTTTTTTTTGGGAGAATCTACAAATCCGTCGCACAATTCGCTTTTGATTGCATCAACATCTATATTTATATTTGGCTTGGCTGGGCTTTGGGCGAATTCGAAATCATAGTAATGCTCCTTTGGTGGAGAATCTATAAATCCGTCGCACAATTCACTTTTGATTGCATCAACATCTAAATTTAAGTTTGGCATTTCTGGGCTTTGGACGAATTCATAACCATAGTACTGATCCTTACATACGTTTGAAGTACTTCCACCGTCAGTATCTGACTTTTCCATCAATTGACATGGTTGTTCGGCTTCGATAACCCGCTTATGATCAGGACATTGTGGCTGCCTATCGTAAATGTGGTGGATGCTTGGCGAGCACTGGCTGTCAGGCACTATTGTTGATGTGGAATCTTCTTTATGGATTGGTAGCACGTATCAAATTCTCACGAGTAAGTGTGAATATCTTGAGTGAATTCGTCGCAATGAGATTCGGTTTCCCACGTGTATTTTGGAATATATAAAAAATTAGCCTCCGATGTTGTTTTTTCGTCGTCATTAGGAGAGTTAGAAGACATTTTTTGTGTTATTGAGAGGTGTAGAAGATATACACTCCATAAGCTGTATTTATAGTAGAAGTTATATGTATAAACCATCGGCATTCCGTCTGCATTCCGTCCGTATTACCGACGGAATTCAGACTACACGATGTCGGCAAAGTTTGATTGGTCATCTGTACTGACGGATTTCCGACGGAGCTATGTCCTCGGAATTATGTAACGGATGTCCGACGGAATTCCGACGGTTTAGATGTCGGCAAAGTTTGTGTGGTTAATAAATCGTCTGCAGTGGCCGAAGGGATTGGTGGGGTGTTATGTCGGAGTGTTTTGACGGTTTTCCGACGGATATCCGTTGTACATATATGTTCCACATTTTCTTATTCCTTCATCACAAAATTTGAACACAAAAATCATAACACAAAAATATTCAATTGCGTAATGGCTAACAAAGATCTATGGAATTACTATATGGAAAACCGAGCCCCTGGTCTAAACACTCCAAACACAACTCTTCTTCTTTCAAGCCCTCCTTATGATAATTTAAATGTCATAGATGCTCAACCAACAATTTCACTCCACCCAACTCAACGATCCCTGAACCACACGTCCGAAATACCGGGACCTGGCCAAGTCGTAAGGCGAGGAATTTTTCGCAAGAGGGCTCATGATGCAAGGGTGGTGCGAGGTGAAAGTTCTCAAACTCGCCCAACACAAGATTTTATTTATGAGGTCATTAATGAGGCACCACAAGCCGACTAGGATTTTAGTAGCCCTCGGTGGACTTCTACTATCGATTACATAATCCGTGAAGGTATATATATATATATATATATATATATATATATAATTACCGTTTTTACTTTTACAATATATTGTTATATAATTATTGTAGCTGACAAATACAAAATCTATCATTCATAAATGTAGGTTCTTATCGCAATAGGACCACACCATTCTGGACCCAGGTTGCAGAAATTCAATCCCCGCGTTCACAATTTGTGAAAATACAAAAGGTTTACGTTTCTGTCCAATTTTATTAACATTTTCAGAAACAATTTATCTGACAAGTATATTCTATTTAATTATCAGATTGTGGCTATGCTCTCTAGTTTGACCCCCAATGACCATGGAGATCTGCTTGTAACCTTAAAAGATCCATCGGGAATAATCGAGGGAACCATGCACCATAACATCTTCAAGAATGACGAGTACAGACTCACGACTGCTGTACGTGCGGTGGTCATCCTGAAGAATATTACCGTTTGCCGTTTTGATAGGAACCCAAAGTACCTAAACATCACAGAGCGTAACATTGTTAAGGTATATACACCATAAGTTTATAAATATTTTTGAGAATGGTTAACTAAATTCAGTTTTGAAACAGATAATCGGTACTAATACGATGATTGCTGAATACCAGCCAACGGAAGTATGCACCATCGAGGAGGAAGATGAAGGAACTACTTGGTACGAATATGAAACAGTTCCAGACTCCAATGAAGAATAAATATCTAACTCGTCCATGATTAAGAATTATTTTATGGTTACGGCTTTATGTTGCTTTTATGTTAAATAATTTCCTACTATCTATTGTACGAGTTTATCCGCATAATGTTGGTACGTGTAATATTTACTATTTTGGTATTTAAATTTATATTGCATCATAAATTGTATGTGTAATGTAATATTTATGAAAACCAAGGCAACATAGATAGAACTTGTGGGATTCACGGGTTTGGCACTTTAATTGGCAGAACGATTAAAGCCAATTTTGATATGGCTCTAACTCGTTCACATTGTCGACGAAATTTTTTTTCACGTATTTGTTACCCCCGAAAAAATTAAATATATGTAATTAAAATTAAAACCCATCGGAATTCAATCTTAATTTCCGACGGTGTTCGGACAGGTGTTGATTTTTATTACAAAATTTATTAAATAAACAATTTATCCCGTCGGAATACCGTCGGAAATGATGACGGAATTCCGATGGAAGTTTTATTTTATTACCAAATGTATTAAATATATGTAATATTGAACGTAATGGCGGATCAAAATTGCTTTCAATCGTTATGCCAATCGAATAGCCAAGCCCGTGAAGCTCCCAAGTTCTATCTATGTTGTCTTGCTTTTAATAAATTTCTAACTCGTTCACATTGTCGACGGAATTTTATTTCACGTATTTGTTACCGCCAGAAAAATTAAATATATGTAATTAAAATAAAACCCATCGGAATTCCGTCTTAATTTCCGACGGTTTTCCGACGGCTGTTGATTTTTATTATAAAATTTATGATTCATGATTCAATTTGAAGATGATGGTTTTTATATAGTTTAATATGGGATATGGAATGTATGAAATTATAAGTATAATATGAAAGATAAAATATGGGATATATACATATATCTATTTTTTAATGGGATATATGAAATATGGTTTAATGTGGTTTACTTTTGATTCAATTTGAAGATTATGGTTTTTATTTCATTTTAAATTTTAAAATTTTATAAAATACAATTGAATTTTCTTTTATATAATCATGTGTTTTCATAAATTGAAAAAGCTTGTTATATACATATTTACAATTTGAAGCATTCTTTAATCTAATTTTTGAGTCCGATTATTTTATGGGATTTCCCGTACCGTTCCCGTCCCATCCCGTTTTATCCTTTTCCCGTCCCGAATTTGAAATGGGACATAAATGGGACGTATTTAGCTAGTCCCATAAACCCCGTTCCCGTTAGATCCCGTCCCATATTCCCATTTGCCCACCCCTAAGGAAATATATTAAAAATTGATATTTAAAATAATTTCCGTCGGAATTCCGTCTTATGTTCCGACGGAATGCCGACGGAAACCCTAATTTCACTTGCCGCCAAACAACCTCGTGATCATCGTCAAAGCGGCAAATGCCTTTGGCATTCCGTCGGAATTATAGGTACCGTCGGAATGCCGTCGGCTACTGTTATAAATCCCAGAACTTTTTCTCTTCCCCGACACTTATCACAACCGAACGAAATTTCCGATCCATCGCCGGATTTCGACACTTATCGCCGGATTTCTCATCCATACCGCCGGAAATCTCCTCTCAACCGCCGGAATCGCCGGAATTCTTCTCCCCACCACCGAATTTGTTTTCTCCACGGTCGGAACCGCCGTTCGGTCGCCGGAAATCTCCTCCCAGTCGCCGGAATCGCCGAGCCACCGTCCAAATCCGTCGCCTCCGTTCAAATCCTTCGCCACTCCCAAAATCAATGTAAGTTTTGTTTGTGTTCTTATGAAAATTTGTGGATTTTTACAAATTGTTCTTGTGATTTAAGTTAGATTTATAGAAATTGAATATGAGAATTGTAGAAATTTAGAAATTTAGGATTGTATAATTTTAGAGATTTTGAGATTTAGGTATGTTAATAATTTTTGTAATTTACCAATTTAGAGATTTTTAGACAATTCTAATTTTATAAATATTTCCAATTTTAAGAATTTAACTTTCATATTTTTTTGTGATTTTTAGGGATTTTTTATAATTTAATTTATGATTAATATGTATAATTTTAAATTTCTAAATATCCTAAATAGAAAATTTGAAGATAATCATTTAAAATCGTTAAAATTTAAAAATTTTATAACATTAATAAAACAATTTTAACCTATTTAAAAATACTAAAATTTAAAACTTTTAATCCTTTAAATTTAAAAATTTAAATCCTTCAAATTTAAAAATAATAAAATTTAAACCTTTAAATCCTTCAAATTTAAAATTTTTATAACATTAATAAAACAATTTAAACCTTTAAAATTTTAAACCTATTTAGAAATAATAAAATTTAAAACTCTTAATCCTTTAAATTTAAAAATTTAAAAATTAAAAAATTTAAAAATTAAAAAATTTATAACTTTAACAATTTAAACCTTTAAATTTAAAAATTTATTAACATTATTAAAATTTGTCAAATTATAAATGTCAATTTCCCAACAAAACCTAAATCCATGAACTTTGGTTTCTGAATATACAATATACAAACAAGCCTTGATTACTTAAATTTTGAAATTCCAATTTCCCAAAATCCCTAAGTCCATAAATCACAAAACCACATAATCCCAAATTCAATAAATTCATTTATTACAAAAATCTTAAATTCCCATCAATCCCTATGTCCCTAAATAACAAAATGTAAAACTAAATTCCTTTAATCTCTATATTGCAAAAAACCTTAATTCCCAATAACCTTATATCCCTAAATCCGAAATTTCCAAATAAATAAATGGCAAAATCTCAAAATCACAAATTCTTATAAATTCCATATTTCATAAATCCCGAAATCTCAAACTCTTAGAATTTTGGAAATCGTAGGAACTATCCGCGATATCATCATTCTAGAGGAGGTGGGACTTCTAGTAGGGGAGGTCGGAGTGGGAGTGAGACGCATATCCCCGACAGTACTCCCGACTTAGAGACCCCACCCATGTCTCAGCCCCCGGGTACAGCCTTCTCAGCTCCCACATCCATGACCATCTAGCAGTTTGTGTCGCAACCCAGACGTGATAGGTTGACTCGTCTAGATCCTGACACGCCACCTAACACGACCTGGTAAGTCTTATTTAAATTTGTATTGGATTAAATTATTTTAGTAAAATATTTAACTAAATATTTTATTAGGTTCCAATACTCGGGAAACGGGATTACGAGTTCTATAAACGGAATGATGAATTCCTATCAACGAAAAAGAATTTTGTTCATCAAAAACTAGTTCAAGCAATTAATAAAACTGTCGTTTCTATTAATTAACCCTAGATCAGATTTCAGTTCGCGAGGCTAAAATCAGCAATATGAACAAGTTAAGATGAAGAACTTCTAAAGATATTAATCCTATGCAATTCAGATCAGATCTAGCAAATCATCAACAACCCTTGATTAACCCTAAACCTAACAAAAAAACTACTCATACATGATCATAGAAGAAAACATGGTTTTATTAAAAGATATGTCTAAGAAATTAGTAAAAGAAAGCATAAGCCTAAACAATGGCTGTAAAAACGTATATATACAAGTACAAAGTCGGCTAGAAACTTTAAAAGTAAACATCTGGAACTTTTGGGCTTTGAACGGACTTCTCGAACTTAGATTTGGGCTTCAGCGAACAGGATGTCGATCGACACTAATAGTGGTGTCGATCGACACCTCTTGAAAACCTTTGTATCGAGTGATGCTCCCTATGGTGTCGCTCAACACTGCCTTTAAGATTCCAATCCGAGTTTCACATCTTTGACTCTTTCTTCCACAACACTCCAAAACTTCCAGTAAACATCTTTTAAGCTCCAATTGTCTAGGTACTTGTAAAGACTCTAAAACCAATTGGAAAACGCTAAAAGACTCTAAAATATGGACTTATATCATGGCCTAAAACGGGTATAAACCATGATATATCAACTCCCCCAGACTTAGATTTTTGCTTGTCCCTAAGCAAAATAGTATATTTACTCCTTTAGGAACCAGATACCTTGCAAAGCTAATCCGGTGATACTTCGATGTTTCCATAGAAGTATAGCAGTCCTCCAAATTGATTCCAAACCCCTTAGAAAATTTCAGACATTCAGTCGCAAACCCCTTTAGTTATTTAGGTGCGTTCTCATCACGGGAATATCGATCGCTGGACCTTCTAGATTCTTTCACTTCCTTGAACACTTTCCTGCGTTTCACCCTCTCTCTTCCCTCCGAAACTGTATCCAATTAAGGATATCATAGAGATGCATTGCCCATTTTTCAACTTTTTGATTCAGGATCTTTCTGATTTTCGGACTTGCACTTTTCTGCTTGAACTACACTTTTCTGTAGACTTTTTTTATTAGATCCTTGGCATCTCTATGACTTCACTAGATCAGCGCTCACTACTATTGTTCTTCTGGAGACAGGGTCATGAGGCTTTTGATTTTTGATCTAGGATAGTTGAATTCATCATTTGGGAAGAAGTTTCAAGAGCGGTTTGTCCTCGTTTTCAAGTATTTGGAAGCTGAATCAAGTCTTGCGATTTCCAACGCCCAAGACAAGAGATTAGAGATTCATTAGGGCATGGTCTGCAACGTCTTTCTGGCGTTCTCCAGAAGTCTGAACTCGCTCCATCAAACCGATCCACTTCTAGTTACCCACCTTGTAAAACCAATTAACTCTTACTGTAATGGTCCTTGAGTGTTGTTCAAAGCAAGTTGGAAGAAGAGTTTCGACCCGAAAATTTTTAAATTTGACTCAAAAACACCAAAACAAAAAACATCATTAGCTACTACCTCCCCCAGACTTAAACAACACTGTCCCCAGTGTTATTAAGCCTAACATTGGTGAAAATAAATAGATAAGAAAATGAAACGAATGAAAAATCAAGCAAGAATTCGTACTTGAGGGTAGTGTCGAGCGACACTACCTCAGTGTCGATCGATACTTGTGAATTTGTCTCGTCAAGCGACTGATGTCCTTTGTCGATCAACACATGCTTTTCTCTTGTGTCGAGCGATGCTCCTCATGGTGTCGCTCGACACCAGCATCTGAAGATCATTCTTCCTTGCATTTAAACGTTCGAATTCCTGAAAATCAAAACAAAAAAAAACAAAAACCAAACGTAAAACTGTAAAGGACATAAAATAAAACATAAATTTAAGACTCATAAGTGGGTTGCCTCCCACTAAGCGCTTGTTTTTAGTCGTTAGCTAGACTATGGTGAAGAACCTAGATATCTGGTGGATCAGGACTCTTCCATGGAATAATTCCAGAAAAACTTGATGCGTTTTCTAGACCATCTCCTTTATGACCACCTCTTCTTTAGCCTTGATCTTTTGTGGGATGAAGATTCGCATCTTCGCGAAAGGCTTTGAAGTCTTTTTCGGCTTCATCTCTTCTTTTCTCTTTCCTGCAAATTCATCAGAAAAACCAAGCTTTCGAGGAACTCGTAGCTTACGTGAGTGCGTAACCGCTTTTTAAACTTTAATGAAATTGGAAGAGATAGAGTTAAGTATAGGAGGTTCATACCTTTGCTCCTTTGAAGGTATCTCAGGAAATGTCTCTGAAGGAACTAATTCCTCGACGATATCAGCAGTAATATCTTTTGAAGGCTCCTTGATCAGTTCTTCTTCCTCTGAAGTATCCACAGAAAAAGCTTGACCATCTATGGTGGGTTTTCTCCTAGTACTGTCCATGTCAAAATCCATGACAATATCACCTAGATCAAGCTTGATCTTTCCTCTGCGCACATCAATATTCGCTCCAGTTGTTGCTAAGAATGACCTTCCCAATAGAAAAGGATCCTGAGGTTCTTCATCGTATTCCGAAACAACAAAGTCTGTTGGAATGATGCTTTCTTTGTTCTGAATCGGAACATCGTTTAGAATCCCCTCCAAAAAATGCCTTGAATGATCAGCTAAGATAAGAGAAATCCTAGTCTTCTTGAAATCGGTCATCCCAAGTCTAACAGCGATGGAGAGCAGCATCAAGTTAATTCCTGAACCCAAATCACAGAGGGAATAAGGGAAACTTTCTTCAGAAATCGTGCAATCTAGCACGAAGCTTCCTGGATCAGGTAGCTTCACTGGAATCCTACTTTGAATCATCGCGCTCACTTCTTCAGAAACCACTACCTCTTTCTTCTTCTTCTTGGAGCCCGGAACTATGTTCAGAAGAATCGCTTGGAGATCTCTGGTCAGCAAAGCTCCTTCTTCAAGACTAACTCCATTAGCAACCATTCGCTTGATGTACCTTTGAATCACAGGAGAAAGCTTAATCGCATCCACTAGAGGCATCTCAACAATGATCGTCTCAATCATCCTCTTGCACATGGCCTCTTCAGCTTCCTGCTTGGACTTCCTAGCTCTGGGGAATGGTAGCTTCGGCTTGTAAACGGTTTCCTCGACGGATTCAGATGATTTTTGAAGTTTTGTCTCGGACTGGGAGGCGTGTCGAGCGACACTGCCATGGTGCCGCTCGACACCAGCATTAGATGGCAGTTCTTCTTCGATCACAGCGTCGAGCGATTCAGGCTTTTCTTCAAGTGTCGATCGACACTCATCCACAGTGTCGATCGACACTGGCTCTGTATTTCCGAAAATCGCTTTGAACTCGTCGAAATAATCGTCTTCTTTCACCCGAATGGCGTTGCAAGCTCGCTTGGGATTCATGTCAGTCTTTTCAGGAAGATAGCCCTCTTGTCTCTTGACAGATTCTACAGTTTGAGCAACTTAAACATCTAACTTCCTGACATGAGTAGTCAAAGCTTCTATCTTTCCGTTTAGATCAGCGTAGAGCGAATCGAACTTCCCATTGAAATCCAGAGTCATCTTTTGTTGCCCCTCCAGAAGCTGCTCCATCATGGATTCCATTTTACTGGTTGCAAACGGAGGAGGAGGCTTCTGATAAGAAGATGACCCATAGTCTCTTGTGTAGCCGTTCTGGTAGGGCTTCTAATACGATGATCCATATCCCTGCTGATTCCCATACTTCTGAAATCCGGTCTGATGGAGGTAGTTCACATTTTGTTCTGCAGTCTCAACCTCTTGCGCAAAGTGAACTGACTTCTTCCCAGGTAGAAGACTAGTCATAGTATCCAGCCTCTTTGTGACTTCAGCAAGATGATTCCCATTGATGCTCTATCCAGACTTACTCCGTTCGAAATCCAGGTTCTTTGTACTGTTGTTGTTAGCCAATTTTCTATCAACCTCAGAGCAGCTTCAGGTAATTTGGTGTTGAAATCTCCTTTACTCGCAGCATCTAAACTCACCGTATATGGCACAGCTATCCCTCTAAATAAAATGCTTAGGAGTTGGACCTCGTTGAACCCGTAATGTGGACAGTCCCTCTGATAACCCTTGAATCTCTGCCATGCAGCCTTGAAAGCCTCTTGATCTCCTTTCTTAAAGGTTGTGATCTTGTACCTCAGGTCTTCAGACTTTGCATCATCGAAGAAATTGCTTGGGAAAGCATTCTTCGTGTCTTCCCATGTAGTAAGCGAGCCTGGATGAAGCGTCCTAAGCCAATGTTTAGCTTCCCCATGAAGAGAGTAGGGGAAGAGCTTGCAGAACAGGTAATCCTCTGAAACTCCATTAGCCTTGATATTGGATGCAAGATCTTTGAACCTTTTGATATGGTCCATGGGGTGCTCATGTGGTAAACTACAGAACGGGTCTTGAGCAACGAAGGACAAGTATGCATGCTTCAGCTCGAAGTCATTCCTGTGAAAAGGAGGTGGATGAATCGCAGCTCTACTGGCATAGAACTTCTCAGGACGGTTGTAGTCTGCTAAGGTGGGTTTTTGCGCGACGTTCTGCTCGTTCCTCATCAAATCTGGGTGATTCTGGCTTTGGTGTCGATCGACACCATCATCGTGTCGATGGACACCCACAATTTGGTCGCGTTGAGCGACAGGTTCATCGCGTCGCTCGACAGACTGCTCCAGATTCGCATGATTCTCCTCAACTTCTTCGACGAGCACATTACCATCATCGTTGATCCTCTGTCCTTCCTCGTTGTATCTCAATCCTGCCGGATCACGCAGGATTCCATCTGGTTTCGGTCTCAGTATAATACGTCCTTGAGCAACCATCCTTGTTGCTCGTCTGTTCTCACGTTCTAAACGTGCAAGCTTCTAAAGACCGTATCCAACTAGCTCCTTGTCCTTGTTGCTTCTGGTATCAAGCATACACCTGAAACTTAAAGCACAAAGAAACAAAAGAAACTAGCAAAGCAAAAATAAAAATAAAAAGCTTAGACAAAATCCTAGTAAAATAAATCTAATGGCGTTGACTCCCCGGCAACGGCGCCAAATTTGATATGCTCAAATTGGACCTAGAGCTACTCTCTCAAATTAAGAGATCAAAAATAGTACTTTAGGGTTGAATCCACAGAGAATCAGAAACACAATAGATTTAAATGTTTAAATTAACCTAAGCAGGATATGATGAATGATAAAAACTTATAAACAAAAGCAAGCAGTGAACGGTTGTGAAAATCAATTAAAATGAAGCTAGGCACAGGGAAATCTCAGGTGAGTCAGATATGCAGATGATAAATTAAAGATAGGATCATGAAGCTCAGTTTCTAAACATGAATAAGAATGTAAAACCAATCAGCTGTCGCTGCAAAGATTATCTATGCCTAAACCCTAGAAAGCCAACTGTCGTTGTGAATCTTATGAATCTAAATAAGCAATAAATTTATGTTCAATTGTTCACAAAACCCTAAACCAAATATCTTTGTGAAAAGGAATTTGCTCATCAAAAACTAGTTCAAGCAATTAATAAAACTGTCGTTTCTATTATATAGCCTTAGATCAGATTTTATTTCGCAAAGCTAAAATCATCAATAAGAACAAGTTAAGATGAAGAACTTTTAAAGATATTAATCATATGCAATTCAGATCAGATCTAGCAAATCATCAACAGTCCTTGAATAACCCTAAACTTAACAAAAGAACTACTCAGACATGATCATAGAAGAAAACATGGTTTTATTAAAAGATATGTTTAAGAAATTAGTAAAAGAAAGCATAAGCCTAAACAATGGCTGTAAAAACGTATATATACAAGTACAAAGTCGGCTAGAAACTTTAAAAGTAAACATCTAGAACTTTTGGGCTTTGAAGGGACTTCTCGAACTTGGATTTGGGCTTCAACGAACAGGGTGTCGATCGACATTAATAGTAGTGTCGATCGACACCCTGTTCGCTGAAGCCCAAATCCAAGTTCGAGAAGTCCGTTCAAAGCCCAAAAGTTCCAGATGTTTACTTTTAAAGTTTCTAGCCGACTTTGTACTTGTATATATACGTTCTCTTGAAAACCTTTGTGTCGAGCGATGCTCCCTATGGTGTCGCTCGACACTGCCTTTGAAATTCCAATCCGAGTTTCGCATCTTTGACTCTTTCTTCCGCAATGCTCCAAAACTTCCAGTAAACATCTTTTAAGCTCCAATTGTCTAGGTACCTGTAAAGACTCTAAAACCAACTGGAAAACGCTAAAAAAAACTCTAAAATACGGACTTATATCATGGCCTAAAACGGGTAAATACCATGATATATCAATCAACTTCCAACATTGTACCGATAAACCCCGGTTAAATGAAATCTAGAACTATTTCGACAAAAACAAACAAACATAGATTGGATGAGCATTGTTTAAATTGTTCTACAACGGCTTGGATATGTAGTTCTCTATATTGGATGACAAACAATTCATGTACTTGTAGAAATTCTACCAAACAACTTTTTTAAGTAATGCCAAACATAACATATTATAGTAGTCTTTTTAGCTTTCCTAAACATCCAAACAAAACAAAATGCAAACTGTATGACAAAATTAAACTTGTATTTCTTCTTCTTCTTTTTTATATAAAGGAACTTGGACGAAACTAGGAAAATAAGTTCGGTGAGGAGGCCTATACTCAACAAGAGCGTCTATTTTAATATCATAAAACATATCTCCCTTTGCAATATAGACGTAAGCTTGACCATCATAATCATAATAACACATTACACGGCTGCAACTTTTATCGTCGATGAAGTAACTTGGTGAGTCGTTGAAGTATGTATTTTCTAAACACGACCAGTCAGGAACTGACACATTCATGAACTTCATCCACTCAACATCCTCCTCGTTAGTTATTTTCTTTTTTGTCACTCAAATCTCTATATTATTATATGAATAGCTATGGTCTAGAAAAGAAAATTGATCTCCCCTAAAAACCGAGAGAGATCTACGATGGCCTTCCGCATTTGGATCCTTGTTACTAGGTAAGTCACATATGGGTTTGAATCTCCCAATCAAAAAATCAAAGCTTTGGATGAAATATTCACAAGATTTGTAATTCCGGACGACCCAATACAAAGTTCCATTCAAGGATACACCATGCTTCGATAGTGGTTGCCAATACTTAGATTCGAATTTGTGCAACTTCCATGCATTGGATCCAAACTCAGTGATCTAAGCCATGACGGTGCCATTCGAACTTCCATTAGAAACAAAAATCTTGTAATGTTTGTCAATTCTACTAGTGTCGTATCCTATACCACAAAAGCGTGGTAGTTCATAGATATAGGATTGGCATATTTAATTTGTTTCAACCAGGGGTTGCAACCCGTCACTCCCGTTAGGGTGAGGACACAAAGCAATAACCCATCACAATAATCGACTGTAAAAGGCGACGAGTGGTGATAACCGGGAATCTCTAAAGGTAACTTATGCACCTCTATTGATGGAACATTGTTGAGATTGACTTCCACAGAATAAGTATTATATTCCGAAAACAATATGAATTGTGGACTACGGGAACGAACCAAGTGATCGTTGGTGAATCTCTTCTCTTCGAAAAGAATGTTCCATCGTTTACAAACGGTTCTGAAACGAACAAGCGATTTAAAAGGAAGCCAAGGGAGCATCTCTTCCAACAAATCCCATGGAAGCTTCTCCAAAACCATTATAATCTTTTGTTTTGGACAAGGTTGGATATAGTTTGGATGTGTCATGCACCTACTTATATGTTACCTAACCTTCAACGACTTAAACACATCCTCGAAATCCTAAACAACTCTGATCTTCTCGATAGCTACCTCACTAATAGACTTTGGCATCGAAATAGTCGCTAAAATACCTTGCAACCTTGCGCTACCATCTGCTCTGCCTGAATAGCCGAGATTACCTTACTCCCGGATGTAGGTCTCACGCCCTAAAACACTAACCTCCCTGCATCACGCTCGAAGACCACTCTGCCTCGATGACAATTTAGATGGACTCTGTAGAAAGACAACCAATCCATCACTAGAATAACATCGCACAGCTCCAGCAGACTGATGACCAAATTTGCTGGCATCGACTCCCCAGTAATCTGAACATTTGCTGCTCTAGCACGACTGTAAGTAGCCAGGAATCCTCTTCTAGCCACTTTAACTAAGCCTGAAAGCTCACCCGAGTTGCTTCGGATGCCACTGCTTTTGGCATTATCCGGAGAAATAAAGTAGTTTGATACTCCAGAATCAAAAGAAAGTGGGACTCGAAACCTCCTACTAATAAGGTCCATGTGATCTGTGCGCTGCTTTGCTGCCCCACCTCTACCAGTGCATAAACTCGCGGTGCAAGTCCAATCTGACCCAAAGACTGCACTGATACCAACTGAGCCACAGGCTGAACTCCCACTGGCTGAACCGCTGCCACCACTATCTACTAAAGCTTGGGACAGATCGACATGATATGCCCCGGCTCTCTGCAATGAAAACACATCTTGGCATCCCGAGATGCCTCCCTCTTGGGACAGCTTTCCACTCGATGCTCCGTGCTCCCACTTCTATAACAACCATGACCACTCTAGCCGCCTCCAGAAACCTCATCATATCTCCTCTTATGGGCCTGTGCAGGCTTGCCGCCTTTGCCAGAACCAGAACTCTGAGAATGATGTTGTTGCTGCTGTCTCCTTGGCTGAACAGCAGGAGCAACCACAGTCCACATATCGAAGTGCCACAGGTGGTACAACCACCGAAACAGCCTACTTACGCTGATCCTCATCTATGGAAGCATCAAGCTTCACCAACTCCGCCCTCGAGGCGTACATGGAACCGCGACATTGCGTCCTAATGCTTAGACGGAGCCTCTGCAAGAATCTCTGCATAAGGGTCTGCTCATCCTCCATGCTACGGCCAGCATGAACCAAAAGTCTACTAAACTCAGCATCGTACTCTCGCACAGTACTCTCTCCCTGAGCAAGCTCCATGAATCTCATCTGTAGGCAATCCAACGCCTCCCGGGGAAAGAACTTAGCGTTGAACTCGACCACGAACTCGCCCCAAGTACACACAGTCCTCTGAGTCTCGATCGATCTCCACCAACAATGAGCATCCTCACTAAGATAGTGAACAGCCAGCTCCAAATGATACTCCGTATGACATCGAATCGATCGAAAGTTGCGCTCCACTCTCAAGCGCGACTCATCGGCCTCCTTTGGCCCAACTCTGCATGTGAAGAAAGGCGTACCAATCTTCTGCATCTGTCCCATCATCGCAAGATAGGAGGGTTGCTCAGTAATTGCGACCCTCAACTGCTCGACCAATGCAGCTCTCTGCTGCGCCTCCACTACTGGAGGTCCTGTTGGAGCCGGTGCCAGAACCGCCGCCGGAAACCGTTCCAACAACTGCGTCAATAACCCCAGAATGACATCATCATGACCCTGAGCTGGTACGCCAACCCCACCCGGGCCCCCTCTACCACCAGCTACCCCGGCGTCCCTCTCGTCACCCATAGCCACACTGGCACTATCACTGGTCTCACTCGCGGTATCCACCTGATGAGTCTGGGATGCAGCCACACTGCTAGACGATGCCCCAATGGGTCCACGACCATATCCTCGGCCTCTACGACCCCCACGTCTGCCTCGACCTCTCGCTCCAGTATCCATCTCACTGCAACACATGGAAATAAGAGTTGCATAAGTATTTAATAAATACTTAGTGAGACGGTCTTTCCATCAACAGGTTAAGTACGCATATACCAACAATCAAACAATAATTAATTTCAAATGTTTAACAACCGAAACACGGGTGTCGATCGACGCTTGATCAACTTTAGTGTCGATCGACACAACCTCTAGGTGTCGATCGACACCCTTTTCTTCACACGATGAACAGATCAAAAAAACTCGAACACAGAATTCAACATCCATAAAAAATCAACGATTCCAGCACACAAAACACAAAAAAACAACCGTGAATCAATCACTTAAAGCCTAAATCAATCATTAGCGTAATTCATGGTCTACACGAGCCTACGGTCGCACACTCACCTCAATTTCGCGATTGAGGAAAGAACAGCTAAGAAAAATTGACATGAACAAAGTGTACTAAAAACATCAATTGGGCTAGATCGTGATTCTCATCATGATTAGTGAATAGTTTCATCTATAGATTATGGGTAGAGTAGATTAGGGTTGTTTGATGCTTAAATAGTGGTGTTTAGGTCTAGATCTTATGATTTCCATTGATACAAAGTGTACTAAAAAATAGATTAGCGAGTATTTAACTCATATCTTGAACATTGTATTTTCATGCCTAGAAGGTGTTCGTGAAAATGTCTAGATGAATTTTAGTTATGCTTTTTTAAGTTGAGACAATGGAAGTTGATGTTTAAGTGGATTAATGGGCTAATATGAACTTGTTCGATATAATGCTCTTGATTTGTTGTTTTATGCGGAAGGTGGTGATGATTAATGAATTAAGAAAGGGATAAGTGAATTAGTTTTGATTAAAAGGTTTTATGGTCTTGGAAATGGTTGTTTATGGGATTGATCATTACTAGTCACATGTTAAGCATTCTTAGTCTATAACCTCTATCTAAAACTCATACTTTATCATAGTTGATCTTATTTGCTTAGTATTAATCTTGTTTACTTATTTAAATTGCATTTCTTATCTTATTTCCTTTTTGTGGGACTAAGCAAGATCAAATATGATAAAGCAAAATGATATTTACATTTACATTTTGCTTTAGTTGATATTTGTGACAAAACTCTACTGCATTCACCTAGCTTTATAAGTGTCTTGCATTCTTATTGTTCAAATTATTCCTTGTGGAGAATGACCTTTAAATGGTACATTGACAATTGCCATATACTTGTGGTAAGATTTTACAGATTTAAAACTGTATTGAAATTTTAGATATAAAAACCTTAACTTGTACCTGCTTTAGACTTAGTTAAGGATATGTGTCACTGCATTTAAGTGAGAAACTTTTGGATTTTCTTGATATCTAGCACACACTCCCACACTCAAACACATATTATGACGACTAGAAGTGAGGTTCGCTGCTTCATCTCTGCACAACTAGGTAGTTATGCTCATAGGTGTTGGAGCAGATTTACACGTCTCAAACCCAAAACGCTGAACAAGATTTTTGGCATATGTGCTTTGAGAGATAGAGATCTCTTTACTAGTTAGGTTGATCAGAACACAAAAGAAGTAGTTAAGTTCTCCTACAATACTCATCTCAAAATTCTTTGTCATGGTCTCTACCATAGTCTTGACCACCCATCTTTAGTTCTCCCTTAACATATATATTTTGACGAAGAGAATGCCCCCATCTTCCTCAAGAATGAACAGAGTCTTATTGAATTTCTTGTTTAAACCCCTTCTCAATGAAAAACTGTGTCAGTCTATTATACCATGCACGAGGGGCCTGTTTTAACCCCCACAAAGCTTTTTTGAGTTTATACATATAGTCTGGGTGCTTAGAATCTTCAAACCCTGGTGGTTGAGATACGAATACTCCCTCTTTAAGAAAATCATTCAAGAAGGCACTCTTCACGTCCATTTGATACATCTTGATGTTAAGGATGCATATTATTTCCAGAAGTAACCTAATTGATTGAAGACGAGCCCCCAGAGCAAAGATTTCCATCAAAGTCAATACCTTGTATTTGGGAGTATCTTTGATCAACCAATCGAGCCTTATTTTGTGTAATGTTTCTTTATTCATCAATCTTGTTTTTTAATATCCACTTGGTTTCGATCACATTGACATCCATTGGTCTAACTACCAATCCTGACACATCATTTTTCATGAATTTATTAAATTTTTCATGACATGCCTCAAACCATAATTCATCTGTAATGTAGTCTTGATGTCCTTTGGTTAAATCATTAAGAGAAAGCACGAGAATCGAATAGTTTCTCTGTAGTTCCTCTATTTTCCTCGAGTAGCTCTTTCCTCTTTAAAACTTCCAATGACGTTTGCCTCAAAGTGATGTATGCGAACACGCATCATTGTTGCTTCAATTTTGTGTGCAAAAGTATTAGTTTCCAGATCCTCTGAATCCCCTTCATGATTCTCATCTCGATCACTGTGTGGGTTGAGAGTTACATCATTGAATTCTTTCATCAGGAGTTCTCTTGTGACTTTGCGCCTATCATCGAAGACAACATTCACAGATTCCTCAAATTTTCCAGACTTTCTGTTGTTGACGCAATAAGTTGTACAGTTAGATGTGTATCTAAAAAACATTCCTTCATCGCACTTTCCATCAAAATTTCCCAAATGTTTTTTTGCCATTCAGAATATACCACACACATCCAAATGTGTGGAAGTTGAATAAGTTTGGGTTCTTGCCTTTCCATACTTCATAGGGTGTCACTACAAGAAAACAGCATCAATACTGACGGAATTGTTAGCCGTCAGTAATTCCGTCAGTCAATTCTGACAGATTTCTGACGGTAATCTGACAGAAAATCACTCCGTCAGTATTCCGTCAGAATATACTGACGGAATTACTGACGGCGAGGATAGCCGACAGTATTCCGTCATAAATCTGTCAGTATATTCTGACGGAATACTGACGGAAATAATCGGTCATCCAATTCCGACGGTTTTAATGACGGAACACTGACGGAAATCAGATTTTTTATAGGGCTGACGGAATTCTGACGGAATTCTGACGGATCCGATGTCGGCAAACTTTGAGTGGTTAACACATCGTCTGGGTTGGCCGATGGGATTGATGTGTCGTTATGTCGGAGGTTTTGACGGTTGTCTGACGGAATTCTGACGGATTTTCATCCTACATAAGTTTTCCACTTTCTCCGGTTGTTCCTAAGATCATTAGACAAAAAAAAAAAAAAAAAATTTTAGTTATGAGTTCATATTTTCGGTCATGGATGGACGGGCCAATGATGCAAGAGGGGGGTAACTTATTAACGACTGAATACGCTACTGGTATTTGCGAGTTCATGAAGTTACCTAGAAATCAAGAGGCGGCCAACAAAGGTCAGCATATCAAATGTCCTTGTTCTAATTGTTGTAATAGAATTAGTGTTGATGTTCCTAATGTTTGGAACCACTTATATAGATATGGATTTAGGGCGGGATATAAGGTTTGGTATTTACATGGAGAAAGGAATTATGAATATGGTAGCAGTAGTAGTAATGCACCTTATTTTCCGGATAGCGTAGGGGAACCTACAGCGGAATTAGATGTTGGGGTAAGTACGGAAGTAGATGTTGGGGTAAGTACGGAAGTAGATGTTGGGGTAAGTACGGTTGCGATGGTTAGAGATAATTTCCAGTCGGGTGGTTATGACGGTGGTAGGGTTGAAGAGCCTAATTTAGAATCTCGAAGTTTTTTCGATATGTTAGACGCAGCAAATCAACCACTATACAGCGGTTGTAGGGATGGTCATTCACCGCTATCTTCTGCTACAAGGATGATGAACATAAAGACTAATTACAATTTGTCCGAAGATTGTGTTGATGCATTCGCCGAGTTCGTGAAAGATATTTTGCCAGAGGATAATCTGGCCCCTGCATCATACTACGAGATCCAAAAACTTGTTGCCGGTCTTGGTTTGTCCTACCAGGTTATTGATGTGTGCATCGACAACTGTATGATATACTGGAGAGAAGACGAGAACCAAAATAAATGTAAATTTTGCAACAAACCACGGTTCCAGGACACAAGTGGGAGGGTGAAGATTCCCTTCAAACGGATGTGGTATTTACCCTTAACGGAGAGGTTGAAGAGGCTGTACGAATCTGAACGCACAGCTAACTCTATGAGATGGCATGCAGAGCATAGACAAGATGGAGATATCACGCATCCTTCTGACGCGGAAGCGTGGAAACACTTCCAAGCAGTATATCCAGATTTTTCTTGTGAACGACGGAATGTATACTTAGGCTTATCCACTGATGGTTTCAACCCGTTTGGCAAGCATGGAAGAAAATATTCGTTGTGGCCGGTCATCGTGACACCTTACAATTTGCCTCCATCTATGTGCATGCGACGAGAGTTCTTGTTTCTCTCAATTCTAGTTCCCGGGCCAGATCATCCAAGACGGTCGCTCGATATATTCCTCCAACCATTGATCTATGAGTTGCAGATGTTATGGGAGCATGGTGTTGTGGCTTATGATATTTCAGTGAAGCAGAATTTCACCATGCGTGCGGTTCTTATGTGGACCATAAGCGATTTTCCGGCGTACGGTATGTTATCTGGATGGTCAACGCATGGACGATTGGCATGTCCTTATTGCCAAGACAATACTTCAGCTTTCCAATTGCAGCACGGCAGGAAGACTTCATGGTTTGATTGCCATAGGGATTATCCCATGTTTCATGGCGGTACCGGAGGCGGTGAATCCAGTAGGGGAGGTGGGACTGCGAGTAATTCGCAGATCCCAACCACTTCTCATATGGGTACATCTGCCTCTGCGGCTCGTATGGCAATGCCCATCGAGGAGTTTGTGGCGCTACCTGGTCGGGATAGGTTGCAACGCCTTGACCCGGAGTTACCTCCCAACACGACCTGGTACTGTCTACTTTCAAAATTTAAATGATTATATTAGCTTAATAATAATTGTTTAAAAATATGAAACAAAAAACCGTGTAGGTTCCAATTTTCGGGAAACGGTATTGCGGGTTGTATCAACGAAATGGTCAACAGCATGATAAGTAAGCCGTATCCCACATATGACTCGATGCCGGCTGAAGACCAGGACATATGGTTTCGGCAATTTGCGGTATGTGTTTATAATGTTAATTAAATTTACAAATATTTAGAAAAATTTCCAATTGATAATAATTCGAGTTTTGGTTTCCTTTGCAGCAAGAATTTACGTGGGACCCCCAGCTGACTCCTATGGTTCGACGTTGTTTCGACACAAAGGCGAGGAGAAAGTACTCGTCGAAGATAAACGAGTGGAAGAACAAGTGGCTAAAAAAGGGGAGGGCGCCTAAGGCTATTAAAGACAACACAACATTATGGGATGGACTTGTTGCATATTGGCAACTGGACGCCACTAAAGGGACCTCCGCCCAAAACTCGAGTAACCGGAAGAGCCAGCGGAATGGGAAGGGAGAGGCGACCCACAACCTCGGTGCAACGAGCAAGGCGACACGTGTTCAGCAACTGGTAATTTTCCTAATTTTCCAAATAAATTTACTTATCGCTAACATTTTCCGTATTTGAATATGCTAACAGATTGAGAAGACCGGTGTCCGGCCGTCGAATGTTGATATCATCAGAGATGCCCACACCAACAGAAAGACGGGTGAAATCCAAGATGCGATTGCTCGGGAAATCGTGGAGAGCGTGGAGAAGGCCGGGCAGGAATTCCTCGCTTCGCAACCGATCGTGGAAGGAACTCCGCCGCTAACCGAAGTTCCATTCGACAAGGTGAACGAGTTCACTTACGAGGTTAGTATACGTGTCAATTTTAAACACATTTAAAATACTTTTTAATACTAATACGTTTTCAATTTAAAATTTTTTTTTGTTAGGTAACCCCTAAGAGCAGAGGTCGTGTCTACGGCCTCCCCGAAGACAGTTGCTCATCCGTTTCGTCGTATCGCTATCACGGTGGTAGCAGCTTGGTAGCACAAAACGCCGCACTGACCGAACGGGTTATCTCTTTGGAGGAACGGTACGACAGAGAGAAGGCGGAGGCGGAGGCACGTCTGCAGAGCCAGATTGAGGAGGCGGAGGAACGGCGCAAGAAGGATATGGAGGAGGTGGAGGCACGGCGTCTGAGAGAGAAGGCGGAGGCGGACGCACGAATCCGTCAGATGGAGGAGAGGATGGACGCCTTCTTCCGTCGTCAATGATTTTAAATTTAAAATGTAATTTAAATTTAATGTAAAACTTTTAATTTCTTTTTAAACAATTTCTATTTAATTATAAATTTTTTTTTTTAATATAATTTTTTCTTCCTAATTTATTTTATAAATTAAATAATTTTTTTTTAAAAATAATGCGAAATTCGTCAGAATTTCGTCAGTGTGTCCTGACGGAATTCTGACGGCTTTAAAATAATTTTTTTTTTTAAATAATGCAAAATCCGTCAGAATTCCGTCAGTTTGTCCTGACGGAATTCTGACGGCTTTTAAAATAATTTTTTTTTTTTAAATAATGCAAAATCCGTCAGAATTCCGTCAGTGTGTCCTGACGGAATTCTGACGGTTATACAAGCCGTCGGAATTCTGACGGTTTTCTGACGGATTCCGTTGATCCGATTTCCGTCAGAAATCCGTCAGTGTGTCCTGACGGAATTCTGACGGAATGGAAATACTGACGAGATAGAACTGACGGAAGAAATCCGTCAGAAATCCGTCAGAATCAGGTGATTTCTGACGGATTTCTGACGGATTTTTCCGTCAGAAACACAGATGTTTTCTTGTAGTGTGTAGTGACTGTCCCTGGTTTCATAAACACTCTATTAATTATGTAACATGCTATATTGATGGCTTCAGCCTATACCCTAATTGCTACCTTGTTTCCATGAATCATAACACGAGCCATTTGTTGGAGAAATCTATTTTTCCGTTCAACAACTCCATTCTGTTAAGTTGTGCAAGGGGCTGAAATCCGGTGTCTAATACCCTAAGCTTGACAAAACTTGTCAAACATTTATGTCAAAATCTCTCCTCCTTAATTGCTTCTAATTTGTTTGATGTTCCCTTTCTCGGTTTGGAGTTGTAGAGTGATCGTGGTAAAGTTTTACCCTATTATATCAATATAAACTGTAAGTGCACAATTAATAAATTGTAATACTTAGGGATCGAATCCACATAGACTGATGGTTATTTTAAAGGTTTGCGATAGTCAGGTTAAGCTAGGACAAATATGGGTTGTTTTTTTTTAAGTGACAAAATTTAGTATTCAAACGATGTGATCAATAAAACAAGCGTTGGGTTTCAAGGAAGTCTCTAGGATTCATGAATTAAACTATTTAGGAATCGGGAACGTAGATCTGGTTAAGTATGCAATCCAGTCGTAAATTAATCATAATAGTGTCATATCATTTATTAAACTAACAACCCATCTCATTCAGGTTATGAAGATGAAAGGGAAACATACATAGTTTATCTAACACTTGTTCGTATCAATTTAATCAAGTTGTTAACAAAATGAGAAAATAACATTGATCACTCACTACAAAAAAATTAGGCATATTGTATCATTTATTTTGTAGATTTGCATCAATTGTAATTGATGCAAACAAAATTTGCATCACTTATACAAGCGACTCTGGAAGTGGTGATGCAAATATATGTGTCGGTTTTAAAGACCGATACAAATATTTTTATCGGTTGTTATAATCGATGTCAATATGTGTCATTTATAAAAAATGATATAATTTTTTTACATCAATTATATAAATGATATCAAATTTTGTAACACTTATAACAATTGATGTTACATTATTTTGTTTGCATCGTTTGTGGTTGATTGATACTAGTTTTCATACGTGATTTTTTTAAATAAAATATTGTTAATTTTAAATGGTAATTTTTTTACTAAAAAAAATCATTTATATATGCCTCCAATTTTTTTATCAATTAAGCCACTATTGTATGGACATTAAAACTAGCAATGTGTCGAAGAGTCTTAATTTGACTTATATAAACTTAGACTAATTCTAGAATGATGGGCTTAATTTATAGAGTAAAAAAATTATTCTCTAATGTTTTGTACCCGATGTGGGACAAATGCCGTTTGTAAAAATAAGAGTCTACCATCAGTTTTTTATTGATACAAAATTTGCATTGTTTTATTTAATTGATGCTAAAATAATTAATAATACCCATGAATTACTTAAGTGATGTAAATTCTTGTTTTGTGTCATTTTCTTTTAAGTGATACAATTTAAGATAAATTAGTATCATTTTTATTTAATCGATGTCAACTATACCAATAATAACATCAATTATATCAACTGATGTTAAACTACAAAATTTGTATCATTTGTAAATAAATAATACTAACTAGCATCATTTAATTTTCTGATTCATTTTAATTGATGCTATCTTACCCCCTTTTTTGTAGTGACTAAATCTTTCAATCAAAGCAATCATGTATCAAGTATGAATCAACCCTAAATCCTAATCAATTCCTATTTGTTAAGCCATGAAATCCCCTTTGAAACCCTTTACCCAATAAGAAATCTACTCTGACATGACAACAAAGACCAAAGCAACAACAAAAAAATTCATTATCATAATCATAAATTGTGACAAGGTTATGAAAAAGCTTCATTAGTGGTTAACAAGAGATGAGATCTTCTTTTCCTTTTACAAACTAATCAAAACTCGGTAAGAAACAAAGTGGTAATGAAACTTTGATGGTTGTGTTTTGTGATGAGAGCATGCTGGTTTCGGCGCCTATCTTGTATCTATTATAGGTGTAAAAGTCGGCTAGGGTAAATCCCAAAATATTTAGGGAATATTCTCCAAAAAGAAAAGTTATTCTTAGTCTTCAGATGTGGCGATCAATCGATCACCTGTCGTGTTTCCTGATCTTTCTCCTGCTAGTAACCGGTTCTCATGTTTATCGAGAACTTCAGATCCTTTGTTGGTGAACATCACTTTCAAACCATCACCACACAATTGACTGATGCTAATAAGATTTACTATGAGTCCTTCCACAAAGTAGTCGTTGGAAAGTATAGGAGAATCATCCCTTGCGGTGTGTCCTTTTGCCTTTTATACTTCCCTTTCCTCCATCTCCAAACGTAACCCTTCCCCTTGTTGTTGCAGACAAGTTTTCCAAGCTTTCTTTATGAACGGTCATATCTCTGGAGCATCCACTATTGAAATATCATGATTGATTTTCTTTTGATGGGGTAGTGGTGTATGCAACATTTGCTTTCAAGATTTCCTTTTCACTACAAAGGCCAGACTATAATCTTGTGATTTGAATTTGAATTTGCTTTCAAGATTTCCTTTTTCACTACAAAGGTGACATTTGAATTTCCTCAGCCAATCTTCTTCATCTTCACTCACTTAAATCTCCATTCTATCGCATAATCTACACCTATTAAGGACACTAGGTTCCCTGGTTTGGTGATAGGCTCTTATACCAAATGCAATAGTGATAATTCAATACCAATATAGAATAGAGATTTGACTAGGCACACAACAGTAAAAATAAATTCCAACATATATTATTCTTAAGTTTCTTTAAGTAATTAGTTGAATGCCCCTAATAATTTTATATTCTTATTTCTCGTGTAAGAATTCCGGCAATCTATACATCACCACCCAGTGGCGAATGCAAAAAAAAAAAAATCATGAGGGGCACTAAACCAATTTCCAAAAAAATTATTAGGGCATTCAAATAATTACTTAAAGAAACTTGAGAAAATAATAATAACCCATGATGGGGCATATGCCCATCTTACTCATGCTCTACTCATGACTAAAATAGTGGAGTTCAATTAAAAAACAAATAGTGGAGTTTGGGAGGAAGAAAGAAGTAATAGTGGAGCATGAACAACAAGGATATCTAAGTGGATTTCTCATTAATAAAAATAAATAGAAATAACTAAAAAAATAAGAGAAAGAATGAGTTGAGTTTCTCAAGTTTATCATTTGAGAAACCATCTTTACCATTTTGAGAACTCCATTTACACTTCTTTTTGATAATTGGTTCAAAACATTTTTAATATCTAAAATTTTAAATAAATAACTAAAATCATTTAAATATTCTATTTGAAAAACTTAAAGAGTATCTAACCATTGTACATGATCTGAGTTCCTGACCACTGTTTTAAGAAAACTTTGATGTACATTCCTTTCATATTCTTTTTCTGTACCCATTAGTTTTAAAATTATGCCCCTATTCTTTTGATTTTGTTCGATTAACTCATAACAAAATAGTTTGACAACATCCAATATTAAAACGATCCAAATTAAAGAGTGAACCTAGATTGCATTTTGGCATTTTGTTCTTTAATTAACCATCAAGTTTAGAACATTTTTATCACAAATTACGAAGATATCAACAAATATGAATCGTAAAAAAAAATCTAAACATATCGAGCTGGTTTTTACCCAAACAATTCAATTTCGGACACAACAAATAGCACTTCTTCCGGTTAACACAAAGAACGTAATACATAATCCTTTTTGTTTGGAATATTGAAAATTATACGAATATTTACACAAAACGTATTGATATTCAAGTCCTTGCAAACGCAAAACACATACATATAATACCAAACTCACAGATTTTCCTCAAAAGCGCCACATTACCATCTTTCTTTCAGAAAAAATCCCATATCAAGAAGTGGAACCAGAGCTCGAAGGAGCAGAGGAAGAAGAAGAGAAAGGTTCTTGATCGGCGCAAGAAAGAGTCTCATGAGGACCAGCTTCTTCTCTCCCTACTCCCATCAAATCCAAATAATACAAGTAATGAGAAACGATATTATTCATCTCATCGTTATCGAACCCACTATTGCATATCTGATCACCATAAAGAACGTTAATGGTCGCTCCAAATCCCGGAGATCGTTTCGCCGCCGTGTCATTCTTCGTCGGTTTCCATTTTCCGACAAAAACATCATGGGCCGACGGCAAATGCTTCTTCGGCGGCGTCATCCACCGCCAAATCGCCGCTTGAAACGACAACGTCGCATTGTTCTCTAGATACTCTGGATGACTCAATAGGTCCACTTTCAATGCTTCACCGGTTTGACCGTAATTGTAATTCCTAAACCACCAACAAAACCGAATTATACCAGGAGATTAAATTAGACTAAACAAGAATATTAAGACGTACCAGTAAACCGGTAAAGCTCCTCGACCGTGGTACGAGACACCAGGAGTACAAGGATAAGTTAATTTGTAGTAATCATCGCAATAAAGCTTAGGCCATGTTCATTGGTGACACCGTCGTGTCTTAAGAAGTGTTCTTATAATATAAAATTATTAAAACACACTCTCTCTCTTCCTTTTACTCAACTTTATATCTTCTCTTTCATCCTTTTACTCAACTTTATACCTTCTCTTTCATCCTTTTACTCAACTTTAATTAAGAACACTCTCCAAAAGTGTCTAATTTTAGACACTCTCTCTCCTCTTTAAGAACACTTCATCATCATCTACTCAACTTTTATTAATTTTATATTTCAATATACCCCATAAAAACATTCTCTTTCTTCCTTTTACTCAAATTTTAATAATTTTATATTTTAAGAACACCCCATAAGACACCATAAGATCTCCAATGAACATGCCCTTATCAGGACTCATCTCTTTGTTGTAACATAATCCCCAAGCCAATGGTCCCCCCGTCGCAACCCCATACCCACCTATTAAACCAAAATACGAAAACCGGTTATTAATGATTCGATGTCCCGGTTAAATATTAACAAACCGGTTTGGAAACTTGCATGAAGTTTTGCTTCCAACGTGACCAAGAAACGCAGCAACTTCTTTCATCCCTTGAAGTTTCTCACCGGCGGTACCAAACCCGAGAGGCTGAGACCGGGCGGCCGCGTTGATGAATGATCGGTAATCCCAAAAACCCGCGGCATGAGCCACGGGACTGTTACGTTTTGAGAATAGATTCTCGAATTGGTAAGTCTTAAAAAAATCGGAGATTGTATGGTTACAACAATACTCGGACCATCCTTTACATTCCCATCCTTTATCGCATAACTTTTTACCCTTTACGATTTTCACTAGCGGCTTTCTCACTGAGCTCGAAGACTCGGAATCTTCAGCATTGGCTAGAGATTTGGTCTGAAATGCGAGTAATCCCACCGCGAGAAGCAGAAGGAAGGGTAGCGGTTTTGAAAACATGGCTGATTATTCGTTTCTTCTTACTCTTCTTCTACCAGTATGGTCATTGTTTGTATAAATAAAACACAAATGTATAGTGTAGTGTCGTGTTCGTATTAGGAGGAATTCGGTTTTCGGGGTTTGGTGGTATAGGAGAAGAGTTGCTTTTGGTGGGGATATTTTTGCTTTGTTTTGAAGTTTCTTAGGGTTTAAATGGTGACCACTTCAGGAATATTAGGAACAATGAGGAAAAAGAATGAAAGGAACAATAAGGAATAAATTATAGGGGAAAAAAGTAGAGGAGGAATGGAACAAATGTTACCATGAATGGTAGCAAAAAAAAAGAACAAGTATTTCAAAATAGTAAAATAATTAATATTTGAGAAAATAAAGAAAAAACAAGATCTAGCCGTTGCTTTTTCTTCAACATTGTCTTTCACGTCATCGACATCATCTCTTCATCTACTTGTGAGTTTATGCAGAGCCTATCATCTCTAGCCATCCTCTAATGCGTCTCAGAACTAAACAGAATAACTTGCAAATATTATTAATCCACAAAATAATCCAATTAATAACTACTAAAATATGATTTGAGTTGATTTCTTACTATTTTGTAATACCATCCGTTAAGAAACTGTATTCTTTTGAACATTGAGTTTTTAAATATCCAAGAGCTTGTATTTTGTAAAGCTCTTAATATAGGATGCATGTACCGTTGTATAAATTCTTCTTCTTCCAATAAAAATAGCTCCACCAACTCATCTTCATCTAAATTTTCAATTCCATGTGACCTTAGTTGTATAATACGAAAGTCCTGCAAATATTTTATATGAAAACTATTATTAATCTGAACTTTAGAAGAAAAAAAATATCAAGCTTTTATAAATAAAAATCCATATAATAGTAAACTCTAAAGTCCAACACGTGAATCAAAATCTAGCAAACACCAAAGCTCCAAAACACTTATAAAATAAATAAAAAAGGTCTAGCAAATAGTGAAATCCCATGACACTCAAGTGAGCTTATCACCATCGACTCCATCATCAAGTATAGTGACTATATTTGATGCTTTTCCTGTTGATTCTTCTAATCCAGAGGAATGCTCCAACAAGCTCATGAAATCAGTTCTAACATTTTCAGTTCCCATTGAACCACTTCCAATCATTCCAGTAGTTTGAAAGAGGTTTTGACTTGTCATTAGCAGATCGACAAAATTGCATGGATTCCCGTATCTATCAGTGCCAAGTAAATTCTCTAGATATTTGATCTTAATTTCTTCACTCTCCAATTTCATAAAGGCTTCACGGACATCAACATCGTTCTTAAGTAGCTTATTTGCTGCCCACCAAAATACTCCAAGTTGTTCAATTGGTAGTTTCTCTAAAACAGCCGTTGCATCACCATATGTTAGTTTCTGATTTTTTCGCGAGCGCAGTTCTTCCAAAAAATCTTGACGCGTATCTATTACACGCTGAAATCCACTCTAAACCTGCGTTTCAAAGTTAGCTCTTCTTCTTGGAGGACGACGGTTTGATGTGCTTTGAATTGGCTGTTGGGATAGTTGATCATTAATATTAGCCACATCCAGAATTGGTTCAACACTTTGATCTTCTTGCTGATCGGTTGCCACACTATCATTGCCAGCTAAAGCAGGTTGAATCTGCTGGAGATGTAGACCAAGTGATATATCATGGTTTTTACCCTGCTTAAGCCATGATATAAGTCCTATATCTAGAGTCTTTGTTATGTTTTGTGTTGGTTTTAGAGTCTTTTTAGGTACAAGGACGATTGGAGCTTAAAAGATGTTTACTGAAGATTTTGGAGCATTCGCGGAATGAAGTGGCAAAATGCAAAGTTCAGAATGAAGATTTGAAGTCTGTGTCGAGCGACACCATCACTGAGCATCGCTCGACACTACGACTTGAGAAGCAAAAGAATCCGAGTTTGAAGTTGGTGTCGATCGACACCATCTATCAGTGTCGATCGACACCCTGCGCGACCAAGCCCAGATTTTAATCAGAAAAGTCCGTTCGAAGCCCGAAGTTTCCAGATGTTTACTTTTAAGTTTCTAGCCGACTTTGTACCCCTATATATGTGTTTTCTAAGTCATTGTTTAGACTTACGCTTTATTTTACTTAACTCTTTGATTTATCTTTTAATAAAACCATGTTTTCATTATTCGATATGTCTGAGTAGTTTCCTTTGTTAGGTTTAGGGTTATTCGAAAGTGTTTGATAAATTGCTGATCTGGTCTGATTGTTAGGATAATATCATTAGAATGTTCTTCATCTTGACTTGCTTTTATTGCTGATTTTAGCGTCATGAACTGAAATCTGATCTTAGGATAATTAATAGAAACGAGAGTTTGATTAATTTCCTGATCTAGTCTTTGATGAGCAAAATTCCTATTCGCAAAGGAATTTGGCTTAGGGTTTTGTGAACAATTGAACCTGAAATTAATGCTTGTTTAGATTCATAGGATTCGCAAAGGAATTTGGTTTTCTAGGATTTATTCATAGATAATATTCGCAGCGGAAGCTGGTTTGTTTTACTTTCGTGTTCATGTTCAAGAACTGTGCTTTAATAATCCTATCAATTGATTTATCTGCAATTTTGATTCACTGGAGATTTCCCTGTGCCTAGCGCTTTTCTCTAATTGATTTACAACAGTTTTATTGCTTTGTTTTTGCATTCTTATAATCTTGCTTAGCATAATTCGAACTCATAAATCTATTGTGTTTTCTGATTCCCTGTGGATTTCGATACCTAAAGTACTACATTGATCTCTTAATTTGAGAGAGTTAGCTCTAGGTTAATTTGAGCATATCAAATTTTGGCGCCGTTGCCGGGGAATCAACGCCATTAAATTTATTTTATTAGGATTTTGTCTAGGTTTTTGTTTTTTATTTTTGCTTTGCTAGTTTCTTTTTCTTTTTGTTTTGCTTTTCAGGTACATGCGAAATCGCAATACCAGAAGCAACAAGGACAAGGAACTAGTGGGATACAATCTTCAGGAGTTGGCACGTTTAGAACGTGAGAATAGGAGAGCAGCGAGGATGGCTGCTCAAGAACATATTATATTGATTCCTGGAGAAGATGGAGTTCTGCGTGATCCGGCAGGACTGAAGTACAACGCTGAAGGGCAGAGGATCAACGACAATGGGAATGTGATCGTCGAGGAGATTGTCGAGCCAGTTGACGAAGGAGCAGTGTTCGAAAATCAAGCTGGTCTCGCTCGACACCACAACAGTGTCGTTCGACACCCAAATGAGATTCGCGTCGAGCAACAAGGGAATCAGATCGCTCAACCCGATGGAATGCTTGGTGTCGATCGACGCCAACATGGTGTCGCTCGACACCCAGTCCAGGACAGACCTAGAACGCTAGCTGATTTCAACAGACCGGACCAGTTCTATGCGAATCGAGCTGCGATTCGACCACCTGCATTCCAGAGGAATGATTTTGAGCTGAAGCCTGCTTACTTCAGCCTAGTCGCTCAGAACCCTTACCATGGTCTTCCTCATGAGCATCCTATGGACCACATCGAGAACTTCGAGGACTTAGCTTCAAGCATCAAGGCCAATGGTGTGTCCAGCGATTATCTTTTCTGCAAGCTATTCCCATACTCTCTTAGTGGGGATGCTTCTTACTGGTTGAAGCAGCTAGAACCAGGATCGCTGACTACTTGGGAAGACACGAAGAACGCGTTCCTGAACAACTTCTTTGATGATGCGAGGTCAGAAGAGCTAAGGACGAAGATTACTTCTTTCAAGCAAGGTCCTACAGAAGCTTTTAAGGCTGCATAGACGCGACTTAAGTCCTATCAGAGGGATTTTCCTCACCACGGCTTCACAGACGTTCAATTGTTAGGCATCTTCTACAGAGGAGTAGACTGGCGGTATCAGATGGTACTGGATGCAGCGAGTAGTGGTAACTTCAATACCAACTACCCAGCAGATGCAATCACTCTCATCGAGAACTTGGCTTCTAGCAATAGTACGAAGAATGCTGATTTTGAGAGGAAGCAGATGAGTGAGAACAAGGATGGTGGGAAGCACTTGGCTGAGATGAACGCGAAGATGGATTCTATGAAAAGTATCCTTGTGGGCAAGAAGTCTATTCAGTTTGCTCAGGAAGTTGAGACAGCAGAAGAACATGTGAATTACATCAACCAAGCCGGATTTCAGAAGTATGGAAATCAGCAAGGCTATCAGAAGCCCTTCCAGAGCAACAACTTTAACAGAAGCTATGGTTCCTCATCATACCAGAAGCCTCCTGAGCAAGACAATGAGGTAAAAGCTATGCTTGCGCGGATCCTAGATGGACAGTAGAAGTTGGAAGTTACTTTCAATGGGAAGTTGGACTCAGTCTATCAAGATCTTAATGGAAAATTCGAGTCATTGAGCGCTCATATGAAGCAATTGGATACACAAGTTGCGCAAACTGCTGAATCTGTTAGGACACAAGACGGTTTCCTTCCCGCGAAGACCGATGCAAACCCAAGAAGCACTTGTAATGCTGTTTACACCAAAACGAAGGATTATTTCGCAGAGTTGGACGAGATTTTGGGAACAGTAGAACAAGTATCGATCGACACTGAGCCAGAGCATCGATCGACAGCACTCGAGGAGTTATCAAGGATTGCGACAGAAGAGTTAGTGTCGATCAACACTACAAAGAGTGTCGATCGACACCCCGTCTAGACAGAGCCTGATTTTGCGGTTATCGCAATTGCTTCTGAGGAGAACGTCTACAAGGCTCCAGTTCCTTTTCCCAGAGCTAGAAGGTCTAAGCAGGAGGTTGAGGAGGAAATTTGCAAGCGGATCATTGATAAGGTCATGGTTGAGATGCCTTTGATCGATGCAGTTAACCTTTCTCCTGCGCTTAGGAGATACGTCAAGCGGCTTGCAACTAATGGTATTAGTCCTGAGGAGGGAGCACTGTTGACTAGAGATATCAGAGCGATTCTCTTGAATACTCCTCCAGTACCTAAGAAGAAGAAGAAGGACATGGTGGTTTCAGAGGAAGTAACCGCAATGATTCAAAGCAGGATTCCTGTCAAGCTGCCAGATCCAGGAAACTTCATGCTCAATTGCTCCATATCAACAGGGTAGTTTCCTCATTCTCTTTGTGACTTGGGTTCAGGAATTAACTTAATGCCATTATCTGTCGCTATTGATCTTGGAATGACTGATTTCAGGCCAACTAGGATGTCTCTTACGCTAGCTGATAGATCCCGGAGATTCCCAAAAGGAATTTTGGAGGATGTTCCAATCAGGATTCAGGATTGCATTATCCCTGCCGATTTTATGGTTTTGGAATACAACGATAAGCCTGCAGATCCTCTGATTTTGGGGAGATCATTCTTGGCTACTGCCGGAGCTCAAATCGATGTGAGGAAAGGGAAGATAAAGCTTGATCTTGGTGATATTGTCATGGATTTTGATATGGAGACAACAAGAAGGAAATCCACCATTGATGGTCAAGCTTTCTCTGTGGATACATCGCTGGATGACGAACCAATCAAGGAGCCTTCGAAAGATATTCCTGCTGAGATCATTGAAGAAGTGGTCGTTTCAGAACCATCTCCTGAGATACCTCATGAAGAGCCCAGGTATGAACCCCTTGTACTTAATTCTGTCTCTTCTACATTCATTAAAGATGAAAAGCCTGTTACGCGCTCATGCAAGCTTCGAGTTCCTCGAAAGTTTGGTTTTTCTGATGGATTTGCAGGAAAGAGAAAAGAAGAGATGAAACCTAAGAGGAGTTCAAAGCCATTCGCCAAAATGAGAATCATCATTCCTCAAGGGCTAAACGAAAAAGGAGAAGCGGTTGTTCAGGAGATGATGGAGAGGACAATGAGACTTTTCCCTGAGATTGTTTCTGATAAGTCTGGGGGAGTCATCCAGAAGGTTCGAATAAAACAAGCTGCTGCGAGTTCCATCAAGGATAAAGGTAGTACCATACTTCCTCAAGATCCACCATAGTTCTAAGTTTCTCGAAACAGTCAAGCTAACAGACTAAAAACAAGCGCTTAATGGGAGGCAACCCATTTGTAAGTTTAATATTTATGTTTTCTTTTCATTTTCTTTTACAATTTTATGTTTGGTTTTGTTTTTGTTTTGGTTTTCAGGAGATTAAACGTTGTAACGCAAGTGAGAATGCTCTTTAGATGAAGGTGTCGAGCGACACCAACAGGAGCATCGTTCAACACCAACAAAATCCACCAATAGATCGACTTGAACTTCAGTCGCTCGACGCGACATATTTATGAGTGTCGATCGACACTGCCTCCTGGTACGAATTCTCACTTGATTTTTCTTACGTTTCGTTTTCTATCTATTTATTTTCACCAATCTTAGGCTTAATAACACTGGGGACAGTGTAGTTTAAGTCTGGGGGAGGCAGTTGCTAACTATGAGTTTTGTTTTGTTATTTTTGAGTAAATTTTAAAATTTTCGCGTCAAAACCTCTGCTTTAGACTTGCTTTGAACAACACTCATGGACCATTCCAATGCAAGTTGGCTGGTTTTACTGAGGTGGGTAACTGGAAGTGGATCGGTTTAACGGAGCGAGTTCAGATTTCTGGAGAACGCCAGAAAGGATGTCAAAGACCCCGACCCTAATGAACTCTAATCTCTTGTCAAGGGCGTTGGCTAATCGCAAGGCTTGATTCAGCTTCCAAACACTTGAAAGCGAGGATGAACCGCTCTTGAAACTTCTTCCCGAATGACGAGTATAACTGTCCTAGATCGAAAAAAGAAAGCCTCATGACCCTGTCTCCACAAGAACACCAGTAGTGAGAGCTGATCTAGTGATCATAGAGATGCCAAGGAAAAGTGCAAGCCCGAGTTCGGTTTAAAAAAAAAAAAAAAAATGCTATAAGGAAATGGAGCTTAAAGTTCTGGTGGTAAAGGACCCTCTGCTGAGATACCCGCCATCACAAAAAAATATCTTGAGGGAAAAAGTTCAACAAAAAGGCACTGCATCTCTATGATATCCTTAATTAGATATAGTTTCAGAGGGAAGAGAGAGGGTGAAACGCAAGAAAGTGTTAAAGGAAGTGAAAGAATCTAGAAGGTCCAGCGATCGATATTCCCTTGATGAGACTGCACCTAAATAACTAAGGGGTTTGCGACTGAAAGTCTGAGTTTCTCTAAGGAGTTTAGATTCAACCTGAAAGACTGCTAAACTTCTAGGGACACATCAAAGTATCACCGGATTAGCTTTGCAAAGGTATGTGGTTCCTAAAGGAGTGATAACACTGTTTTGCTTAGGGACAAGCAAAAAGCTAAGTCTGGGGGAGTTGATATATCATGGTTTTTACCCTGTTTAAGCCATGATATAAGTCCTATATCTAGAGTCTTTGTTATGTTTTGTGTTGGTTTTAGAGTCTTTTCAGGTACAAGGACGATTGGAGCTTAAAAGATGTTTACTGAAGATTTTGGAGCATTCGCGGAATGAAGTGGCAAAATGCAAAGTTCGGAATGAAGATTTGAAGTCTGTGTCGAGCGACACCATCACTGAGCATCGCTCGACACTACGACTTGAGAAGCAGAAGAATCCGAGTTTGAAGTTGGTGTCGATCGACACCATCTATCAGTGTCGATCGACACCCTGCGCGACCAAGCCCAGATTTTAATCAGAAAAGTCCGTTCGAAGCCCGAAGTTTCCAGATATTTACTTTTAAGTTTCTAGCCGACTTTGTACCCCTATATATGTGTTTTCTAAGTCATTGTTTAGACTTACGCTTTATTTTACTTAACTCTTTGATTTATCTTTTAATAAAACCATGTTTTCATTATTCGATATGTCTGAGTAGTTTCCTTTGTTAGGTTTAGGATTATTCGAAAGTGTTTGATAAATTGTTGATATGATCTGATTGTTAGGATAATATCATTAGAATTTTCTTCATCTTGACTTGCTTTTATTGCTGATTTTAGCGTCATGAACTGAAATCTGATCTTAGGATAATTAATAGAAACGAGAGTTTGATTAATTTCCTGATCTAGTCTTTGATGAGCAAAATTCCTATTCGCAAAGGAATTTGGCTTAGGGTTTTGTGAACAATTGAACCTGAAATTAATGCTTGTTTAGATTCATAGGATTCGCAAAGGAATTTGGTTTTCTAGGATTTATTCATAGATAATATTCGCAGCGGAAGCTGGTTTGTTTTACTTTCGTGTTCATGTTCAAGAATTGTGCTTTAATAATCCTATCAATTGATTTATCTGCAATTTTGATTCACTGGAGATTTCCCTGTGCCTAGCGCTTTTCTCTAATTGATTTACAACAGTTTTATTGCTTTGTTTTTGCATTCTTATAATCTTGCTTAGCATAATTCGAACTCATAAATCTATTGTGTTTTCTGATTCCCTGTGGATTTCGATACCTAAAGTACTACATTGATCTCTTAATTTGAGAGAGTTAGCTCTAGGTTAATTTGAGCATATCACCAAGCATATGCGGAGAATAACGTTCATCTTGATCGACATCGTGTTCACCAAAAATTTGGTCCAACAAATCTTTGAACGGTAAAGGCTTCTTTTGAAAAATACGAACAAATTTTCCTTTATTTCCATATTCCTGTGAAGAACAAAAATTAGTAACTTGAAAAAATTATAAACAAGAACATATGCAATCATATATGATATAGATAGAGAATTACCGCAATACGATCGGCCCACCAGGTTTGCATCATATCTATTTGTCCAGTAGATGGATTAACAGCAACACCAGTTCGGTTTATCAATTGACTGTTAATAATCCAGAGTTTACGCAAATAACCAATCTTGCTATTTATCTCTGGTTCCCAAGAAATCTTTTCTCCCGTCAGTTCAGAGTATTTGGTTTCAATTCTTTTTCTAGCAGCAACATCCGGCATTCTACTACGGTAATCATCTGCTTTTAGCTCTTCAATGACGAGTTCAAGCATAACTTGGCAATTTCTATCCTTCCACACATACTAAAGCATATATTCTTTAATAGTTAATTGATGTTTCATATTACCACATCAATATGTTTGAATAAAACAAGTTAAAATAAATAAATACCTGGCCTTCACGAGTTGTTCGGCCATCACTTGTGGTTCTTGCCTCATCATTTGATTGACGTCCACGCGGTGGTGCACTTTTATTTCTTGAAGTTGACATGTTACCTGTAACAAATAATCATGATCATATACCATATACAAAAATGTTTGATACAAAGAATCATCGTTATTTGTATTAGTCATCATGTTCTTTGATCTTATTATCTTAGGAAAAAAGGATCGTGTATCTATTATCAAAAAGAAAGAAGAAGGATGATTTGTGTACCTCTTGTTCTTGGTCGGCGTATTAGGTTAGAGCATAGCAAAATCTCTGTCACATATAAGATGTATATATACATATGAAGACAACCTAATTGAGTGTTGCAGGGTTCACGTCAAAATGTCAAACTTCTATAAATTTATTTCTAATATTTACAGAAAAATATGTTTTTACCAATTTTTATTGTTTTCCTTTTTGTTCCTTATCAAATTTGGTGAGGAATAGATTTGCTCTATAATTCCTTATAAGGGGAGGAATGAAGAGGAATGGTAAGTAACAAATATTACTTTCAAATGGTAAAAAAATTGAGGAATGATGAGGAATTACATGTTCCTTCTCATTCCTTTTCTCAAAAGTGGTCACCATTTGGACCCTTAGAGTGGAAGTTACATAGTTAAAAAGGTTGGTCGGAGCATAGAACACGTATTGAACTATGTATGTTATTAGAGTACATAGATATTGGTTTATTATTGGTTTACATGATTTAGGTAGCTATTAGCTTTGGTTTAGTATCTAACTTGTATTTAAGCTTCCCCTTGTATTCATTGTACGTTTAATGAAGAATAATCCTTTAATCTGAAATGGTATCAGAGCCAAGTTTTCATAGATTCTTCATTCACTTCTTCTTCTCCTGCTGAAATTTTTCGTTGATTCTTCACATTTTTTTTCTATTGAATCGTTTCAATCGTTTTATTTCTGAATCTCCGATCAAAACCGCATCGTTTGATCGGTTTGTTTTTCCGATCGATTGATTTTTCCGATCAATCCATTGTGTTCATCGCATCGATCATAAGCTCGGTCTCTTCGATTTCTAGCTGTTTGCTGCTTGGATTCATCAATTTTCCATTCGATTCATCAATGTTCATCTTCGACTCGTGAATTTGTGCTTCAATTTTTTTTTTTTTTTCAACTCGATCTATATGATTTGAGTTGTTTCCTGATAAACGAAGCTTATGTTTCAATTCACCAATCGATTAGCTATCGATTGTGCTTTGTTATAGTCGGACGCGACTTTTCTCGGTCTGGATTGTCCCCCAGATTCTTCTTCCAATCGATACATCAATTTCGATCGCGCTAATTCGTTTTATTTCGGTTTCTTCTTTGATTTTGAGCTATGGTTGATCTAATGTCTTACTTTAGACACTCTCAACGCTAAAAATGAATAAAAAATAATAAACAAATGTTGTAGACACCTTTAGGGCAATGACTCTAAAAGTAATATCAAATTATTAAAACACACACTCTCTCTTTCTTTTATTCAACTTTATACCTTCTCTTTCATCTTTTTACTCAACTTTTATTAATTTTATATTTAAACACACTCTTTTACTTTTAAACACACTCTCCAAAAGATCCAATTTAACACATTCTCTCTTCCTTTTAAACACTCTCTACTCTTTTTACTCAAATTTTATTAATTTTATATTTCAATATACTCCACAAAAACACTCTCTTAACACTCTATTTCTTCCTTTTACAACCATTTTAATAATTTTATATTATAAGAACACCCACTTTAAACCCTTAGGGTTACCAATGTACATGCTCTTATAGATGTTTGCATTGAACATGGTCTATCAATATTACTCAGATGGGGGAAAAAGAGAAACAAGGTTGCCTATCGTTAATTCGGATTGGATATTTACTAAAGAGAAACAAGGTTGCATGCCTATCGTTAATTCGTTTGCATTGTACCATATATATGATATTTCTAATTTATAATTTTAGTTTATCCATTCTCTTATTTCATTGACTCTGTAAAGTGATAAAATTGCATTGTACCATATATATGAAAAACATTTATGTAAAACTAATGTATATATATAATGAAAAATACACTATATATGTATTTGGAATACCGGCTTTTATAATGAGAAATGTTATTTATAAACTCGAATGTTATTTAATGGGCCCATATTATTCAATTAGTTTAACATCTCTATGTGAAATAATAGATAATAATATCCACCTCTATTTCTTTCAAGAGAAGTTTTAAAAAAATACCACTTTTGACATGTCACTTTGCAAAAATGACATTATCACTATTTTCAAATTTTAAAATCATCTATGTTTGGGTTAACTATGTTATATTAAGGTTTATTTTTTTGGGTTTAAAGTTTTTTAAGGATCAAAATTTCTTTTAAGATCGAGAATTTTGAGATATAATGTTTTTAAACGCATTTATACGTGACATGTTTGTAACAAAGTATTTCAAGAATGGCATGTTCGTAAAAAATAATTCGAAAATGGCAAATTTAAGTAAGTGGAAAAACATAAATTTTTCTTCACAAAAATCCTTTAAAATTTATTATTTTCATTTCAGAATATTTTTTCATTTTTTAAAGTTATTAGTTAATCAGTTAGAAGATTTGGCTTTAAATAAAATATTTAGAAAATTCAGTAAAATACATTTTGCTATGCTAAATTATATCATAGTTTAGATTAGATAATGTATGCTAAATTAATTTTAAACATAAATATAAATTTGATATACATATATAAGGTTGATAAATTTTTAACACATGCCAAAAACAAATTATAAAAAGTAATCAATCTCACATTAATTAGTATGATCCATATCTAACTTTTTAATAGTATAACTGTATAAGATATTTTTCTTAATGATTAGGTTTGGTGCAATGTAACTTTCCTTGTCTATATAAGATTGAGCAAACGTTGTATAGCCTAATTTCAAGCAGCACTCCAGGTTTTTTTTTTTTTTTTGGTAAGATCAATCAAAGATTGCAAAAGAAATTAGCAATGATGATGTCCGATCCTCCAGAGGATTTGGTAGAAGAAATTCTTTCTAAATCGGCAACTACTTTGATGCATCTACGATCTACTTACAATATATGGAATGTTTTATTTAATGGTTTCTAGAAACATCTTAATAAAACACCAACGCAAAATATGGTTGTCTAGTTGAAGGATTTTAGGATTTAATCAATGGTTGTCAATCTCCATGGAATCGGCAACAACTTTGATGGTACATCTATAATGCTCTCACGTAAACCTAGTCCAATCGATACCCCTTATAATTTAGTAGTTGATATTTCTGGTATATTTCATTGTGATGGTTTATTCAGAGCCGTGCCTACTAAAGAAAATTTGAAGCATTGGCTTGGGGCATCATATAAATTTAAAGGCATATTAACAAATATTTTTATTTTATATAATGTAAAGTTTGTTAATTCTTAAAAATACCTACCAAAACCTCAAAGTTAAAACTAATTCTTCTAAAAGTGTTTAGTTATTATTTGTTTGCATTTATCCTCACATTTGTTTAGATTTAACTTTTAGTCGTATTTTTCACGAAGTTATTATTTGTTAGTAAAATTTCATCTCATTTATTTTTCTTTACTCTTTACAATTGTAATTGTACATAACTTTTCTCTGTATAAAACTAGATTAAAACTCCTCGCGATGCGAGAATTATTTAATTTTTAGAAAAACACTAAATAGTTATGGTTAAAAAATGTTTTAGGGAAAAACATATTATATTCTTAATTCAATCTCTAACATAGATAATGCAGTAATTAAAGTTATAGGTTCATATGTCATTTTGAAAAATTATAGTCTTATATCTCATATAATTTGAAGAATTTAAAAATTAATAAAGTATACAGGTTTAATATATGTAAATATGGTTTAAATTATTAAACTATTTGATATAACAATTAAATCATTCTTACATGTTTTGACGATCCTCCTTTAATGCTATTTCATAAACTTTAACCATGTAAAAACACACCACTAACCAAATTTTTCTTATTTTTGCTCTTTTTCCTTGATCTATTTCTACTTCTATCCATAGTCAATTATTTTGTGTTCCCCATATAGCATATGTTAAACCTCTGCCTATATATAACGATAGAAACATGGTCTTTTCTATTTTTAATTATATAGTTTGCTATTTTCCATTTCTTAATTTGTTTTTTATGTAAAATGTCTCTTTATTTAAAATTGTTTTCAACTAAATATTTTATATAACTATTTGTATAGCGGTTCTGGGCAATTTGTAAAATTACTTTATGCTTGTTTTTTCCATTTTAACTTTTTCCCTTTTAGTTAATTAGCAATTTTGATATTGAAAAACTTACATATTTAAATAATTGACATGTGTCATAATCTAATCGACTATTTAACACGTGTCGCGATCTCGTGAGTTAGAATTATGCGAACTCTCCTTTATATAATAAGATCCATATTTCATATGTCATAATTTTGTATATATTTATATTTGTTTGTTCATTTATTTATAAACAACATTTCATGATATTTTGTATTTATTTATTATAATATTTAAATAATAAATTATAATTTTTACATCGCTTAGGACATTAAAATATCTAGGCACGGCTCTGGGTTTATTATTATGCACCACAAAGGGCAACAATAGATTCATTGTTTGGAACCCGTGTGATTTTGGACTATATTATCATTATTATGTTTTTGGATGAAAACAATTCATCTTTCCGAGACTACAAAATATTGAAGGTTTCTTTTTTGTCCCCAAATATTTAAGTTGGAGATATAAGTTGGAGATTTATGAGTTTAACTTAAATCTTGGAGGGTTCTTGATACTTCAGATTTTAGTATATGGTCTCGTGGCGTGTTTGAAAGGAAATGCTTATTGGATTGGTAAAAAAGGACCAAATAAGTTGTTAATAAGCTTAAATTTTACAACAGAGATTCGAGTGTTGTATTTACCAGTTCAAAATGATTATCAAGAGATAAAATTATCTTTTTTTTTTGGTCGACAACTTGAAATTTTATTAGAACTCAGAATTAGAGGAATGACCTCTAAGAGCTTTTTTGCCAACAAATCGGCTTTTACATTTTCCAAACGTGGAATGAATCCTATTTCAAAGGAATTAAACGATGGGATAAGATCCTGAATGTCCCATAGGAGGAAATGAATCTCTTTAAGATCACCATGGGAGCGCAAGAGATGAACTAGGGTTGAGTTGTCGGAGAAGAATTATACATCCTCGCAACTCACCTCACTCACTACTGAGATTGTTGTCCGAAATGCAAGAGCTTCGGCTGATAAGGCGGAGGGGATCAAGTCCGCCCCCTTCATACCTTGAAACGTAATCAAGAGGTTTGTGTATTTCCAACCCATTCCGCAAGATAAAGAAGATGAGTTCCAAGCTCCATCAACATGGCAAGAGAAGGCATGATTGCATTTAATGATAGCCAAGGATCAACTTGGTGCATTGGGTGGTCTTTCTCATTGAGTTTGGGCCTCTTGCCAGGACCTTGCCTCTCTTAAGGCCTTGAGGAGAACCTCCGGTGGTGTGAATGAAAGGTCAGAGAAGATGTAATTGTTCCTTGCCGTCCATAGAAACCAACAAATCCAAACACAAAGATGGGCATCCTGTAGGGAATGTCCTGAAATCATTTGTACTTTACTCTAGTTGAAGTTGTAATGTCGAGTTTTGACAATCATATAATATTAGGTGGTTATAATGTTTTGCTAGAAGCCGCTTATAATCTATAGGTTTGTGAAACCTATTACAAATATTATATGATCCTACAAGGTCACACACCTAAGCAAATTGGATCAAATTATACTTGGGTTTATGGAGAATTTTATTTATATGATAAATAAATTAATATATGTAGATATGAATATACATAATAATAGTATTCTAAATTGGATTTAGAAAAAAATAATTAATCATTATTTAGTTGGCATCACGTAATGGGTTAAGCCCATAAACCTTCTTATGAATTAGGTTTTATGTGTCTTATTATATAAGGACACACATACGTGAAAGATAAGTATTCTTAGTAACCTTTAGCCGTAATATGATTAAAATAAAAGAGAAGCAAGTTCTAACGACTAGAAACCCAAAAACCCTATCAGAGAAGAAAGGTTCTTCTACTTAACTATAAGATTAGATCTCAACGGTACTAGCATCCCGTCTCGATCTAGTTTGTGTGTGTGTGGATACCGGTAGAGACACGACATTTGAAGTGCTAAGAAAACCTCGAATCATTTTGGTTCATCTTTCTGCTGCAGAATATCCAGGTATATTCGAAACCCTAAGATCTAGATTTAATTCAAGTATTTGCACGCATCTTGGGAATTGAATTCGTAATTAATAATTTATAAAGTGTTATAAACCGGTACGAATTCTAACACATCCGATATACCTGAAGGTGGGAGTACCGTGCGTTTTTTGGTTTCTTCAAGAAAATGGAGAAAAGATCCTTGGTCATATTGATATTGGTAGCAAATGGTGCTAATCGCCACACCTCTTAAGCAAAGTGACAGTCTCTAAAGACGCGTGTAATTGTCTCCAACATACCACATTGCTTGCACTAAGGATCTAAGTCGAGTCCACGTCTCATAAGTTGATCACCAACGGGTAGCACTCCCATTACCGCTTTCCACATCAGTTGCTTAATCTTAGGGCTTGTATGAACTTTCTAAATATTCTTTTGCCAGTTGAACTCGGCGTGAACTGTTGGAACGTCTCTCATCGTGAGAATACTATATTCGGATTTGGATGTGTACTCCCCTTTCGAGGATGGAAGCCTTATCGGGGCATCTTTGCGTTTGACTTACTTCTAGGGAGAAACTTTATCTGTTCCTTATGATGAGGTAAGGTGTTTCAGATCATCTCCCAATCCCAATCGTTTGAAATTGGATGTAAGATGTTTGAGACTTTGGTCATCAAGGAAGAGAGAGTAGGGGGGTCCAAGTGGCCGTGTTGGTTCCTCAAGTGAGAGCCACATATCGGTCCATAAGTTAATATTTTCCCCATTCCCCACTCTCCATCCTAGCCCTTGTTTTAGAGCTTCTTGATCGGCACTAATACCTCTCCATCCATGAGAAGGATTGGAAGGTACTGTGCACTCCATAAAGGAGGAATGGCGACAATATTTTCCTAATAAAATACGTGCTAGAAGAGAGTGTAGGTTACACAGTAGGCGCCAACCAATCTTAGGCATACAAAGATTTTGAGGAACATGTGAGAGAATTCAATGAAACATCGTTCAATTTAAATTCATGGGATCAATAGATATAATGAAACATCGTTCAATAAATTTATGGATCAATAGATATAGTTCAGTTTAAATTTATAAGGGTTTTTTTTTTAATCGTCTGGAATTATTATATAGAGATTACAATCATCGTTAGACTAATTTGATCAATTTGACCTAATCCTATTTTTGATGATACTTCACTGCATGTTGTCTTTGCAATTAGAGTGAACAACTTCTACATAGGCCTCCATGATGCATCAACTATCCATGTACGACATCTTCCATGATGGACAAGCTTTCCCCGATGAACGGTTCTGCATATACGACATCTTTCATGATGGATAGACTCTCCCCGACCAACGGCTCTGCATATACGACATCCCCAATGATGGACATGGTCTCCTTGGACGACTCCGAAGCTTCTGAAAAGTGCCCTCCATTAATCTGCAAGAATTTGTTTTATCTGGGATTCGAACGCCAGACTTGGTGTAGAAGTCTTTAAACCCTTGACCACTGGGCCAAGGGGCTTCCACAATTTATAAGGGTTTAGATATATAAAAGCATGGAAAGGATATTTCGTATTTATAATGAAAATGGCGTACCATCATCTAAAATGGGGTATAGCAAACTTGTAATCTTTAAAAAAACTAAAACTTTATAGCAGGCTATGTAATTTTTTTTGCCTAAATAAAACACAAGTGAAAAAAGTAATTTCAAAAGGCTAAAAAGTTTAAGGGATTATTGCATGGAATATATCTTTTTTTATTTTTAATGCAAAACTGCACCCCTATTGTGAAAACTTGCAAAACTAGTCTAAAGAGGTAGTGAAATTACAGTTAGAGCCTTAATGAACAAACAATAAAACTGCAGCCGCAATGACCGTTCTATCCTATTGGAAGTCTTCGTTGGAAATTTACACCAGAAGTCTGCAGATAAATATGGAAGTCTACATCGTAACTATTTAGTAAATTTAAATCTATAAATACATAAAAAATAATTTGACCATAAAATGTTTTGGATAATTAAAGTAAAGGCAATTGTGATGTTTTAAAAATAAAAGTTCACCAAATTAGCATAAATTAAAATAAAAAGACATATTGGAATGAAAAAGTCTACATTTTGGAAGTTTGCAACGAAATATGGAAGTCTACAATGTAATTATTTAGTAAATTTAAATCTATAAATAAATAAAAAATAATTTGACCATAAAATGTTTTGGATAATTAAAGTAAAGGCAATTGTGATGTTTTAAAAATAGAAGTTCACCAAATTAGCATAAATTAAAATAAAAAGACAAATTGGAATGAAAAAGTCTACATTTTGGAAGTTTGCAACGAAATATGGAAGTCTACATCGTAATTATTTAGTAAATTTAAATCTATAAATACATAAAAAATAATTTGACCATAAAATGTTTTGGATAATTAAAGTAAAGGCAATTGTGATGTTTTAAAAATAAAAGTTCATCAAATTAGCATAAATTAAAATAAAAAGCCAAATTGGAATGAAAAAGTCTACATTTTGGAAGTCTGCAACGAAATATGGAAGTCTACATTGTAATTATTTAGTAAATTTAAATCTATAAATACATAAAAAATAATTTGACCATAAAATCTTTTGGATAATTAAACTAAATGCAATTGTGTTGTTTGAAAAATAAAATTTAATCAAATTAGCATAAAGTAAAAAAAAGACAAATTGGAATGAAAATGAATGAATGAACTACATACTATCCTTTTGGAAATACTATATTTCACCACATTAAATTGAGCAGTTTTGTGACAATGTTGGGACATGGTATTAGTAATTGTTTTGTATTATGTATGTATAGTCTTTTATGATTGTATAATTGTAATATATTAACTTTTTAGGGATTTGTGTTACATGATCCATGGTTTATAATGAACAACTTATAAGAAGTTTCAATGTAGGGTTTGATTATGAGAAGTTGAATTCACTAGGAGGGGATGTAAAATCTTTAATATTATGAGTCATGTATGTCATTGACATTAGTTTGTGGGTTTTTGTGTTAAAAATATGGGAAATGGATCGAAAGAACAATTTGAAAACATATTTTTACGGTTAGGGCTACATTTAAAGTTCATAATTTCAAGATTTGAAATGTCAAATTTGGAAAAAAATCTAAAATTATGAAGATATTAAATGTTTGTATGATTAATAATATCTTTAATTAACAGTTATGAATAATGTAAAGGAAAAATCGAGTTTGGTTTTGAACTGTAGACTTCCATTGTAGCATATTTCACATATGCAGACTTCCAATGTAGACTTCCATTCGAATTAGTGTTTGAATGGCAGACTTCCATTGCGTTTAGGGTTTCATTTTAGAGTATAGGGTTTCGTAGACATCCACATGGAAGTCTACAGGGTTTCGTAGACATCCACAAGGAAGTCTACTAAACCGAAATATTATTAACCGAACCGAATATTAAACCAATAATTATTAACCTAACCAAAAATATTTTGTCTCCATATAAATAAATCAAATTTGTAACCCTAAACAAATCTTTTAGAATCTCTCTCTCTCTCTCTCTCTCTCTCTCTATCTCTCTCTCTCTCTCTCTCTCTCTCTCTCTCTCTCTCTCTCTCTCTCTCTCTCTCTCTCTCTCTCTCTCTCTCTCTCTCTCTCTCTCTCTCTCTCTCTCTCTCTCTCTCTCTCTCTCTCTCTCTCTCTCTCTCTCTCTCTCTCTCTCTCTCTCCAGGGTCGCTCAACCTTTTTCCCCTTTTCATCGTCATCGTCTTCTTCAATTTTCGATCTGCTTCTTTCAGATCTCGGATTCCTTACTCCACGCCTCCTGCTCCCCGTTGCAATTCTTGGTGGGGCTTCGATTCGACACAGAAACGTCTGAGTTATGGCAACGCCGAAGGGATTCGAGCTTTTCACCGATCTCCTTCGCTCTTCTACATATCTGCACATGACCACCGTTCTGAAATAGTTTCCACCTCCGTTGATCCCTCGCCACAACCTTTACCAAGGTTAGCTACTAGCATCTCATTGTGTCCTTTTCGTAATCTGCCTCTTTATGTCTCCAAATCTCTCTTTCTTCATGTCGGTTCCTCAGATTCTTACCAGATCTAGGTCGTTTTATGATTGGGCTTCAGATCGAAGGTTCACAACAAACACAGTTCATCTTTAGGTTTGTCTTATTCTTTTCTCAAAAATTCTCTCTGCGGTTTGGTTCTAATTGAGTTTTTTTCCTTGCTAGAGTCGAGGCATCTCACCGAAGAACAACAAAAATGAAAATAGAGTGTCTTTTTCTGACTCGTGAGATAACATAACTACTGGGAAAGTTTAAAAGGTTTGTGTTTTTTAGCTGTTTTATAAGAAGTTTGGTTTTGATTTTGTGAAGTTAAAAGTTTTGAACTTGTGTGAAAAACATCAAACAGCATGTTGTCAAGATAGAAGAGGAAATTATCTTTGAAAGACTGTTCAGGTAATTTAAAAAAACACAAGAAGTTGTTATATGTAGACCAACTGTTCGATGAAATTCCTCTGAAAGAGAGATTTTTTTTTTTTTTTTTTTAGGGTTGTTCCTCACATCACTGATGCAATTCAAGAATGGATCGAACGTGCGGCGAGGAGTCCAGGAGTCCAGTTGATTGACAGTCAAGTCCAACTGATGTTTGTGTCATAGAACTTGGATGAACAATAGGTACTTTAATAGATTTTCTCTTCATAAAGATTTTATCTTAGTGTCAGGTTTAAGAATATGGAGATACTCTTTGTATTTTGCAGGAGATATAGAGTCTATGGATGTTATTGAATCTCTTGAGCAGTTCTCGTATCGTGTTGGTAAGATATGGTCTTATGTGTATAACAGTGAGAGTTTTCTTAAGACGTCAAGATTTAACCTTTTTGGCAGGTTCTGAAAACTTTTGTTTCATCCATGTCAGTCTTCTGCCTGTGTTGAATGTTGTTGGTGAGGAGGCAAGTTTCTTGATTATTCAATATTTTTGTGCAATCTGTTTGGTTTTCCTTTGGAGTTATTGTGCTTACAAATCCTAATTGCTTACAGAAGACTAAACCAACACAACATAGCGTTGGAAAATTGAGGGGTCTTGGTTTGAGCCCTAATATCTTGGCTTCCCGTAGCACAAATGTATCATTCTTTGTTAATTTCTTGTTTTAGTTTTGGTAATGTTTGTTTAAGTTCTTATATGGAAACTTGATTTTGTAGCCACTTGAAGCTAATGTGAAGGCCAAACTCTCTCACTTTTGTCATGTCCCGGTACGTAATATGGTATTCCTCTATTTAATAATTTGTATATGGTTTCTTGTAGATCTGCAATAGGGTCATTAGCATCTGCCCTCCTTCTTGTGGACTGGTAAGGTATCAAATCTGAGTTTGAAAAGTACTTTTTCCTCTCTCTATTGTTTCTCTATTGATTGGAAACGTTTACTGTTGTTGTCTGCAACTGAAGTGTGCATTGTAGACTATTGTTGGAAGTCTGCATCGTAGACTTTTTGGGAAGTCTACATTGTAGACTTGGCTGGAAGTCTACGTTGAAGACTACCAGCCAAGTATACAATGTAGACTTCTCTGTACTAAGTTATTTGCTATGGTTATGGTCTATAGTTATTTCCCAATTAGTTACTTCTTGTTGTTATCAGGTTTGGGTTAATATAGCTACACATAGCGGATGCAGATTCATGAGACGCGTTGCAGAGGTGAAATGGCCAAGGTTGATGTTCTGGTGTGCCTAATCACTGTATGTGTGATGAGTTGGGTTGATGTCTGTCACAAACTTGTCATTCTGCATATGGCTATTGATACGGGTCGAATTTACCCTAGACCTACTCTCTCAAATTAAGAGGTCGATTGCAGTACTTAGGGTTATCGAATCCACAAGGAGTCTAGGAAAACACAATAGATTATTAAATTCAGATTATGCTAGGCAAATAATTATGAAAGCAGTAAATAAGCAATTAAAATGGTTTTAAATCAATTAAAGGAAAAGCTAGGCACATGGAATTCTACAGTGAATCAGAATTGCAGATAAACCAGTTATTAGGAATATTAAGCTCAGTTCATGAACATGCACACAAAAGTAAAACAAACCAGCTGTCGCTGCGAATATTTTCTATGTCTAAATCCTAGAAACCAACTGTCGTTGCGAGTCCTATAAATCTAAACAAGCATTAATTTCAGGCACAATTGTTTACAAAATCCTAGACAAAATACCTTTGCGAATAGGTATTTTGCTCATCAAAGACTAGTTCAAGTTAATCAATAAAACTGTCGTTTCTATTAATAAACCCTAGATCATATTTCAAAAATCAGCAATAAACTCTAGTCAAGATGAAGAACTTTTAAAGATATTATCCTAATAATCAGATAAGATCAGCAACTCATCAAACACTTTCAAAAACCCTAAACCTAACAAGGAAACTACTCAAACATGATCAAAGAAGAAAACATGGTTTTATTAATGATAAGTCTAAGCAATTCAATAAAAGAAAGCATAAGCCTAAACAATGGCTTGTAAAACGTATTTATAGAGTACAAAACCGTCATGGGCCCAATTGCAAAAATCCGGGCTTTTTGACGCTAAAACGGAAATCTTCTGAAACCCAAAATCTAGGCTGTTCCGATAGTCGTGTCGAGCGACACACTTAATCCTGTCGCTCGACGCTTGATAAATGTTGGTGTCGAGCGACACCAACAACCTCGTCGCTCGACATGGCTCTGAATTCTTCAATCCGAACTTGCCACTTTGACTGCTCATTCTGTTAAGCTCCAAAATGCTCCAGTAAACACCAATTGAGTTCAATTCGTCCTTGTACCTAAGATAAAACATAAAAGACTCGAAAACACCAAGAGACTCGATAAAACGGACATATATCATGGTATAAATTTGGGTAAAAACCATGATATATCAACTCCCCCATACTTAGCTTTTTGCTTGTCCCTAAGCAAAATAGTGTTATCACACGACCGTAGTGTCGATCGACGCTTAATGTTTGGTCGCGTCGAGCGACTGAAGTTCAAGTCGATCGTCTGTTGGATTTTTGTTGGTGTCGAGCGATACTCCTGTTGGTGTCGCTCGACACCATCATCTGAAGTTCATTCTCACTTTCAATTCAACGTTTAAACTCCTGAAAATCAAAACAAAAACAAAACCAAAACGTAAAATTGAAAAAGAAACATAAAATGAAACGTAATTATAAAAACTCACAAGTGGGTTGCCTCCTACTAAGCGCTTGTTTTCAGTCATTAGCTGGACTGTGATGGAACTCAGGACTATGGTGGATCTTGAGGAAGGATTGAACTTCCTTTATCCTGAATGGAACCAGCAGCAACTTGCTTGAATCGAACATTCTGGATAGCTCCCCCAGACTTATCAGAAGCAATCTCAGGGAAAAGTCTCATCGTTCTCTCCATCATCTCCTGAAGAATTGCTTCTCCTTGATCTTTAAGCTCTTGGGGAACAACGATTCTCAATCTCAGGGAACAACCGTCAAATTTAACCAACATATTTAAACTCGGGTAAGAATTTTTGTGAAAAAACCGTAAATTTTCCTCCACCGCCCACGAAGAAGACCGACGACGCCTTCCACCGACACTTCCGCCATATCCGGTGGTCTCTCTTCCTTTTCCTTCCTTATGTTACTCTCTTCCTCTTTCTTTCAATTTAACTCTTACTCTCCCTTCTCTTCTCTTATAAGTTTTTAGATTCAGCGACTTCTCCAGATCCAGATCCAGATCCACCCGTAGAAGAAGATTTTTTGGTAGATCTGGTTATGGTTCAACTTTTGTAAAGAAGTCGCAGACTTCCGTAGAAGACTTCAATTTTAAAGGGCTTTGTTGTTTTTTCGGCTGATAATGACTGACAGACGCTTTCCACAACGACTCCATACTGAAGGGTCTGAGCCAGAACCAGGAAAAAGCTGCGGCTATTATTGTGGTAACACAAAGCTGTTTGATCTACTTCTCGGAACTGAGAAGACCCTTGCTGCTCTATAACCAGACGAACTTGCAAAAATTAGTGCGTCGAGTGTGGGAGTTATTCTCAAGTTCCATGAATTGAAATTTTCGTGGTCCGCAGGCATGGTCCACCATATGTTGAGCCTTCAGTTAGTGTGCGATAAGCCGAATAAGATATGGAGTCTCATTGGGGTAAATCCCGTAAGGTTGTCGTTGGTAGAGTTTTCGGAGATTACAGGTCTTCAGTGTCATCCCGTTGATAAATTGATGACACTTGAGACCAAAGTTACCGAAGCGACGAAAGATTTCTGGAGACTTCTTGGAGTGAACCAAGAAATGGGTCCATCTATTAAAGACCTAATTGCGGCTGCCAAGAAATGTCAGTCATGGGCTCGGGTAGATCGTATAAGGTTGGGATATCTTTCCTTATATGTTGGATACATTGTCGTCCAAAGAGAGTATCAGGCCACAAATGTTAACTTGGCGAGTCTGGTGATGGTTGAAGAAGCATTTCTGGCGTATTTAGGGGAAGAGTTGCTTGCAAGAATCTGATCAAGTCTGTGAAGGATACAAACTTGTGGAAGAATCAATATTACATAGCGGGTTTTGTGCAAGTGCTCCAAGTCTGGATATACATGTCTCTACCAGACCTTGGTATAGAAATCGGAAAGCCTTTACCAACCCTTCCTGCAACTCCACCGATCCTTCGGTTTAAAGGATCCAGATATCGCAAGCATGTAAAGGATAAAGTTCAAAACCAGGTATGTACTTGTCTTGTAAACTTGTCTTGTAGACTTCCGTAGTAAACTTCCGTAGTAAACGTCCGTAGTAAACTTTCGTTGTAAACATCCGTTGTGAACTTGTGTTGTAGACTTCAGTAGTAGACTTCTGACAAAGACTTCTGAATTAGACTACTACAGTAGACCTGGCTATAAGGTTAACTCAATATTTTGTATTTTCTTTACAGTCAAATGTTATAAAGTACATCCGCACGACTTCTGTTGACGACATGTTCCCTGTCTGGCAAGATGATGTTGACGATCCTTTGATCACAAACATTATCCTTTCATCCTATGGAGGTAATTGGGAATTTGAGAAACTTCACTGGCCTGCAGATGGTAAGATTACAAGTGCTGTGAAAGATGAGATTGGTGTGGTAGATGAGAAAGGTACGTATTCTGATTATTGACTGTCGTTGTATACTTATAGAGTAGACTACTGTAGTATACTTTTATTGAATAAACATTATAAGACTTGTACACTTTTCTTATTAACTTTGTTTTGTGATTATGTGTTAAGCAGACGCTACCTATGTTGTACCTACTAGGCAAATAGGTGGAAAGAGCGGTGGACAGAGCAGGAAGAGAAAGAGATCTAGTAGCACTGCTGCTGGTTTTGGTGGAGATCCATTGGTCCTCGTGGTTCAGAAATTCCAAGCCGCCTTTGAGGCTTTCGTTACCAAGTTGACAAAGCAGGTCAACCATCTATCTGATCAGGTTGAGAAGCTATCTTATAAGGTTGACCACCATTTAGCGGGTGGTAAAGCTGTTTGCATGGAGATGGTGGTGAGCAATGCAGCTGAAAACAACCAAGAGGCCAAAAACCAAGAGGGCAAAAACAAGAGGGCAACAACGAAGAGGAAAACAACCAAGAGGCCAAGGTCCAGAACACATCTTCTCCACCTGCTGATCTTGGGGTTAGTACCAAACTCTCCCCTCCCAAGCATACCTTCATTCGTAAAAGCACAAGGGCGAGAAAGCCGCCATAAAACCCAAAGCAATAAAATGTTCATCCATTTACGGTTTCTCTGAAAGTTTAAACAAACAATGTACACTGTTATTCAAAAATTTATAAGGTTTGTCCTTCACGCAGTTGTCCTTTGCCGAAGGTTTAACTTTCCTTTCAATAACCATGCAGAGTTGTAGGAGTGTCAATTGTACTCCTCCAGAAATCTTAGAAGATAAAAAGCCTAAACCATAGACAGAGGATAAAGAACCAAAACCAGTCAAACTGTTGTCAACAATTAAAATCGAACAAAAATCAAAAGAGGTTGTAGAGGAGCCAAGTTTGGTGGAAGTTAAAGGTGTAGAAGATATTGAGCATGTTAAAGCTGCTCACTCTAAGATTATTAAGTTAAAACTAAACCAAAAGGTGAATGCTGCTAGGAGTAAGAGTGAAAGAGTGTTGGCAAAGCCGCCCACACTGGAATCACCTTGCCAAGGGTATGACTTACGGTCAATCCAAAAAGGGAAAGGATATGACCCTTTTGGTCCTGTTGATGCGAAGAAGATGAATTTGTTACTAGCTTCTTTGAAAGCCGAACCGTATGTTATTTAAATTTAGGATTTATTTTTTAATGACTTCTTGCATTGGCAATTTGACATACTATGTTTACTGTGTACAGGAGAATTGATCTAAAGGTTATTAACAGTCGCGCCAATTGGTTTCATACACTACGTGCCAGAAGAGAATGACTGAAGGACTCTGTAAGCAGACTTATTGTGTAGAATTCACGTGTTAACCTGTTGTGTAGACTTCCTGTGTAGACTTCTGCTGTAGTCTTCTTATGTAGGCTACTTTACTTATTTTTGCTTTTTATTGTTGTAGCACTTGGAAGCTGCCATGAACCTGCTTAGACACCGTTTTCATAACCATCCACAGTGGTTTAGGAGCAACCGAATATGCTTCATTGATACGATGTTTACCCACTAGTGGTTAACAAAATACCAAAACTATGTGGACAACCATGGAAATCCTGATGGGTCTGGTAATGCATTACCTCCTAGAGCCATTGATTACTACATAGGTGAATTACCTGCGTTTTGTAGATCAGACAAGGTTTGGGGGAGTGAGGTAGATGACATCTACACTATCATGAACATCAATAACAATCATTGGATTGCTCTGTGGATATCTAGTCCAAATCGTAAGGTTGTAGTGTGAGATAGTTTGTTTAGTGCCAAGTCTGTTGATCAGACGAAGAAAATGGTGGAGCCTTTTGCGGTGATGGTTACAAATACTATTCGGGAGTTGTGTCTTGAGCAGGATAGGCCAAAGTATAGTAGAGATGCGTATACGATCGAGGTGCATGAAGCTCCACAACAGGCTGGTGGTGCGAGTTGTGGAGTATTTGCTTTCAAATTTGTTGAATGTCATGCTCTAGGGTTTCCTTTTAGCGTCATGGCCAACATGGAGATCCAGGCATGTAGGGATAAGCTTGCGGTCGATATATGGGACGAGATAAAGCAAGATGGCCCACAACCCCGAGATTGGTCTCACTTGGATGTGTATAAACCGTAATGCTCCTCTACGTAATTTTTTTTGGTAGCCCGAACTAAACTTTTAGGATTGTTGCATATATTTTGTACATCTCTTTGACAAACTCATATCCTACTTTTATCGGGATCAGTTAGTCCTTTTGTTATTTAGTGAACTTTGAAAATAGACTTCTATTGTAGACTTGTACTCTGGAAGTCTGTTGTACTAATATAGACTTCTATTGTAGACTTCTACTGTACAGTTCAGATGGAATTGTCCTTAATATAGTATGTTTTGTTTGTTGGCTTAATTTTTTAATACTGCTCTTCAGTACCCCTTTTGTAAGTTACTTGTACAATGCAACATAAAAATTGTAAAATGTAACTTATCAGTTACTATACAATAATGAAAGTCCTAGGAATATATAAATGTGTAAGTCGCACATTTCAAATATCATCCTATGGCATTTTGGTTAGATACAGAGCCATTATTACGCGGTAATTATAAATTACTCTGGTTCGAAACGATGTGGTGACAAATTATTTTGTCAGATTTTGTCCTAATGGAAGTCTACGATGGAAGTTTACAATGGAAGTTTACGACAGAAGGGTACCTGAAAAGTATACTGACACGAGTCATATTGATAGCGCAATTGCTTTTAGTGTAGACTTCATGTGCACAACAGTGTAGACTTCCCTGCAAGTCTAGTACACGTGTCTCAAAAACCTTTTCAACCCAAGTAGTTCTGAAATGGGTAGTAAATACGGTTTGATGTTAACTTACCTCGTTTTTATAAAACGTTTCAAAGGCATTAATCAGGTCACGTCTTATCGTTTTACTTTTTTTCAAAAGACACGTCCTTTCGTATATTGGTATATATATATATATATATATATATATATATATATATATATATATGTATTTCCGTAAACACATCTCTACATCTTTCATCTCTAAAACATTCATTTCTTCTTCTAAACATTCTCACCAAAATAATGGATCCGGTTAGGGCAAGGAAGATTCGATATCGTTCGGATATGAAGAGACTAACGCAAGAGTACCCTGATTTGAGGATCGTCGAAGAAGGTAATATTAAATGATTTAAAGGCTTCCATGTCGTATTTGGGTATGAAGAATCTAATATGTTAATCGATGATACAGGTTACCATGTGGAGGTTCCTCTAAATGGACCAGAGGATACTCCTTATGCGGGAGGAGTGTTTTGGCTTTCCTACACATTTCCGATTCATTATCCACTTGGGCCACCAAGGGTGTATTTCCGTACCAAAATATACCATCCCAACATCGATGAAACCGGGTCCATCTACCATGATATGCTTAGAACTCGATGGAGTCTTGTGCTCTGCCCGGACGAGGTTGTGAACGAAATCCTCCAACTCATGGCTTCACCGAACTTGCCTCAGAGCCTTTGGTGGCTGAACCGGCCGAAACGTACCAAAATGACAAGGACAAGTTCGATGAAATTGCTCGGCGGTGGACGGGGGAGCATGCTAAGGAGTGAGGGGGTGGATCTGAAGAGAAGATTTAAGAAAAAATGTGTTTTTATTTTGTTTTCGGTTTTTATGTTTTAATTTGATTTTGGTTTTTATGTTATTTCATCGATCATGACATGCTTTAATTTGATTTCGGTTTTTATGTTATTTCCTGTGTTTATTTTATGTTGTAGAACTTTTTTTATTTTCAGTTGTTGCTACTTATATTCGTGGTCAACCTAATAAAGACTCATTCTCTACATATACAAATGTTTATTAGTTTGGTAGTGAAATAACTCATATTATACAACCGAAGTCTACATACGAAGCATACATTGGAAGTCCAATTAATGAATATTGCGGTCAAATTTAACCAACATATTGTATAGGGCCCTATTGTATAACCTAATTCGTCAAAGTGGAATCCTTACTGTACCCGAAGTGTACAACAAAAGTCTACACACGAAGTCTACGATGGAAGTTTACTGATAGCGCCAACAGCTTTCATAGTGTAGAGTCTAGGGTCAGTGCACAACAGGAGCTAATGTCAACTGTCCACTTCACTACTATCGAAGTCTTTTACTCCCCTACGAATTCTTATAATATTCTTGAACCTAATAATAACTCATACTGTATTATACAACCGAAGTCTACATACGAAGTACACATTGGAAGTCTAATTAATGAATATTGAGGTCCACTTCACTACTATCGAACTCCTTATACTCCCCTACTCATTCTTAAAGGGTAATAATCTTAATTGACCCTGTTACATGAGTAAATTGTGAGTTTTTATATTAAATTATGAGTGACAACAGTTCACTTAGATTGTGTATATCAAGTGCAATGGTACATACATGTTTTGTGTTCTTAAGACAGTTTTTATTAATAAACAAAGATTATGATTAGTTTAAAACATGATTTGCGTTCTTCACTTTCAATGGTAAAACTTTGTGAAGTGTTCTTAACAAAATACAAAAAAGGATTAAAAATTTTAATTTTTTAAAACACACCATTAACTGAATGACACATGTCTGCTAAGAACACTCTGAAATTGCTCTTAACTAAGATGTGTTTCAACTTAACAAATAGTTTCTCATTTAATTTTAATCAGTTTAATGCTAAAAACATGGTTTAAGAGCAACCATTATACAACCATTAAACGTTTGAACGGCATTTAATAAAAACAGTTCACTTCATATTATGTCACGGCTTTTCGTTTTACTTTTTTTTTTGAAAAGGACGACCTATCATGAAGTCTCTACGCCAAAAGAAACGTCTTTTCGTTTATTCGTATCTATATATTTGTATTTCGGTAAACACATCTCTACATCTTTCATCTCTAAAACTTCCATTTCTTCTTCCAAACCTTCAGACCAATACAATGGATCCGATTAGGGCAAGAAAGATTCAATTTCGTATGGATATGAAGGGACTAACGAAAGAGTACCCTACTTTGAGGATCGTCGAAGAAGGTAATATTAAATGATTTGAAGGTTTTCATCTCGTATTTGGTGTGAAGAATCTAATATGTTAATCGATGATACAGGTTACCATGTAGAGGTTCCTATAAACGGACCAGAGGACACTCCTTATGAGGGAGGAGTGTTTTGGCTTTCCTACAACTTTCCGATTGAGTATCCATTAGGGTCACCAAGGGTGTATTTTCGTACAAAAATATACCATCCCAACATCCATGCAAACGGGGCCATCTACCATGAGATGCTTAGAACGAGATGGAGTCCTGCGCTCCGCCCGCTCGACGTTGTCAACGAAATCCTCCACCTCCTAGCTTCACCGAACTTGGCCTCAGAGCCTTTTCTTGGCTGAACCGGCCGAAATGTACCTAAATGACAAGGCCAAGTTCGAGGAAATTGCTTGGCGGTGGACGGAGGAGCATGCATGGAGTGCGGTGGTGGATTTCAAGAGAAGAATGAAGAAAAAATGAGTTTTTTTATTTATTTTTTAATTAAATTTTAGCTTTTAATTTCATGTTTTTATTTTATGTTTTAGAAGTTCTTTTTATTTTAAAATGTTCAACGTTAATCGTTAATAAAAAACTTTCCTTCTCTAAATCTATAAGTGTTTATAGTTTGGAGAAGTATACAACTGAAGTGTATATACGAAGTCTACATTGGAAGTCTACTTTATAAGTTGCGTTAGCCTTAGTTGTTAAATAACCTAATTTCCAAGGACAATCATCACAGGAATGAACCATGAATTAACCAGGAGTTAACCATGTATTAACCATGAATTCACCAGGAATTATCCAACAAACAAGTTCCACTTCTGAGTTTTAACAAGGCTTACTACAATACAACATCCTTAACAACAAAATTTTACTTTTCCTGACAAAACATCACATAAAAACCACAATGGTGAGCAAGCATAGCAAAAAAAAAACACAATTTGAAGCACAATCTCAACTTTCTGATTTCCTTTTCGCGCATCTTTGCTTCTTCTTGCAATTCTTGTATCGTGACATTTGATTTGTTTGCCTCACATTTGGCCTTCCTTATCTCATTGTCTATGCTTGCAAATCTTGCTAAAGCATCTTGAACTTCTTCAAGAACACCATCCTCCACCCACTTAAACAAATGTTCCTAATGCACAACACAATAAGACATTGTGTTACATCTCTTTTCAACGCAACCACCACATAATAATTTTCAACTAATTTGAACGCAAACAAGCTCTACTGTGAACATGAACAACAGTGTACTTACATCTCTTATGTTTGTCCACGACTTGGCATCACGTTTGCTATTGCAACAGAAGAACGGTCTTCCAGGATTCTCAGGCGTCTTAGAAGTAAAGATCGTCACTCCTAAGCCGCACACACACTTTAACAGTAACCCACGGTGTCCGACAATACCCGATGACCCAGAGCTTGAAGAACTCATCGGAGGAATGCGCAAATTCAGAGCATTTCAAAGATAGATTTCGAATGTACAAATTTGAGACACGAAATTGACAGAATTGAGAATTATGGGAATTTAGGGATCTGAGTAATTTTCAAATTTGGGAATTAGGGATTGGATACCGATTTTGGGAGGAAAACTACGTCGTTTAAGGGAGCAGTAAAACGGTTTCGTTTTTATTAAACGGATATGTGTTACGGTGCTTTAACTCCGTGTAATGATTTTATGCCGAAATATACAGCTGAAGTTTACATTGGAAGTCTACTTACTAAATATTGATTGTCAAATTAAACGCTTAAGGTCCGTTACCCTTGGTAGTTAACTAGTCACCCATACTTACATGGTACAACTCCTTCTATTTGGTTCGAATTGAAGTGAAAACAAAGTTTTTTTTTTTTAACACAAGTTTGAACATGAGAATAACCTAGATTGAGCACAAGTCCGGACACAAGTTTCAAATATAATTTATATTTTTTCACAAATTTTAACCCAAAGTTCGACATAATAATAACTCTAGACCTGACATGATAGTAGCTTACTTTTGAACACACGTTTGGACACAGTACAAACAGAATAAAAGTCCTTAGTACAACGAAGTCTACAACGGAAGTCTATAACTGATGTTTACAACCGAAGACTACCTTACACATCTCTCATTTTTCACATCTAAGTTTAGTATGACCTGGTTGTCCGCAGTTCGTACAGTTGTACGTGGGGTTCATCTTCCGCGTTTTAGTCCCTTTCCTCTTGGTGCTTTCAAGCCAAGTTTGCCATCTAGACTTCTTCTTACGACCAACTTGAGAAGGTAAGCATAATACCTCCTCTTTGGGACATTTGTCGGCGTCCTTGGCTCGGAAAATGCTGCCGCCGTAGCTCGCGTATCAATAATGTCTCTCGTAGGAAGGACAAATAACCGTAGATGCATCTTGACGGCACTCGATTAAAATCGCGTAAACGTGTGAGCAAGGGATCCTCTCGATTTGAAAGACACCACATGTACACGCACCTTGGCCCATATCAACAAGGAAATTACAGTTTCCTCCCGTAACATAGAATTGGACATCATTGATGCGTTCCGTCGTCATGGAAGCCGTGTAATACTCACGTATATTCAACAAATAGTCAATACCTCGACTATAGCGTGTTGGTACACTCAACGCATCCTCTCGCATTTTGTAAAACCATCTTCCTAGTTTTGATCGGATAAAGTCTTGAAGAAATGCTATTGGAAATCCTCGAGCTACCTTTTGTGTCGCATTGATTGATTCAGCCATGTTACTTGTCTTGATGTTGTACCTTATTCCCGGAAAGTGCACACGTGACCACAACTTTGGGCCAGCCTCCTCCAAGTATGTTGCAAGATCCGGCTTTGCAGATCGTATTGCCTCCATATATCGGTCATAATCTTCTTCCGTATATGCGTACGATGCACCTTTGACCAAGTACATGAGATCTTTCCCCCTAAATTTTTTCACTATATTGCATTGAAGGTGGTAATAACAAATGCCACATGTTGCCTTCGGGAAAACCTTTTCAATCGCGTTCTTTATCGTGATCTCCCTATCCGAAACGATCACCAAATTTCCTTGTTCCGAGACACAATCACTCAATTTGGTAAAAAACCACTCCCACGAAGCATTACTCTCACTGTCCACAATCCCAAAAGCCAAAGGGAAAATTTGAAAATTAGCATCTTGTGCACATGCAACTAACAACACTCCCTCGTACTTCCCAGTTAAATGCGTTCCGTCAACGACAATGACACGTTGGAGATACTTAAAACCCTCGATTGAGGCTCCGAACGCTAAGAAAAGGTATTTAAATCGGGTTTCTTCATCGACCTCAAGAGCGGTGATTGTTCCTGGATTCGCTTCCTTGATTTGATGGAGATACGATGGGAGACTTTCGTATCCATTTTCCCAAGTTCCCCGCACCATTTCACGTGCATAACATAATGCCCTATATTAAGTAGTATAATCCAATATCATGTCATACATTTGTTTCATAGCATCTTTGATGTGTTGCGGCGTAATTCCATTAATTATTCCAACACGCTCGTAGAAAAGTCTTCCAATGTATTTGGCGGTAGCACGTTTGCGGTGCTTCACTCGATCATCACGTGAACATGTATAGACATTGATATACTTTGTCACCCAAAACCGGTTTGCTTCATTCTTTACAGCCGCTCTTAACCTCCACTGGCATCCTTCCACACAACAAATGGCCACAAATAGCTTTGATTCAGACTTAAGTACCTTGTATGCAAATCGCAGCATAACAAAAATTAATTGCAATTCTCGAACTAGCTCCGCCTATCTACCAAAACTTTGCGACACGAATATGTTATCGGACCATGTAAACATACTCGAACAACCAGCTTGAACATCGAAGGAGATATCCTCTCCATCTTCGTCTTTAACTTTTCCATACTCACTGTAATCATCATCAATATTTTCTCCATACTCTTCTTTAACAGCCTCTTCTTTCACTTCATCTTCTTTCACTTCCTCTTCTATCACTTCTCCATCATTACACTCATCCTCATACTCATCCTCATCCTCATCCTCATCGTTTTGTGGATTTTCATCATCATCATTATTTTCATCCTCGTCTGAATTTGCATCTCCGTTGATGTCGGTTTCCGTCTCAAACCGAGTTGATACACAAAGAAGTATCATACAGGTTCTACGTAGCTCCATCAAACTACGGACTTGTCTATCGTTTGTGACGTGCATCGGAGGTGTGTCATGAGGCATTTGTTCAACCATTGAACTAGGTAATGAATAAGTGAGCTCCACAACCTCCATTTTTTGTAACTTATAATCATTTCGAGCCATTTCAACAAGTTCCCTATGTGTAAAACCATCGCCCAAGATAAACATTCTCCCTCTTTTATGGGTATCCACCTCAAAATGCCACGTACCATCTTTCATAATCCAATCTCCATAAACAACAGGTATTTGAACAACCATCTGTCAATAAAAAACATATGAAGGTTAGTTAGCAACAATCAGAATTTTTGAATAGTAGACTTCCCGTGTAGACTTCCTATCAGTCGTTGGAAGTCTACGCTGAATGAGCTAACTAGTCACCAAATGAAAAAATTAGATTTACCCCATAAATATTAGTCTTAAACTTGTCAAACTAACACAGATGATAGAGACATAGGTACCACACATGTGAGAACAAAAAAACTATGAAATCTCTTAATAGAATGACATATAATTAGGTTTTAGAAAAAGACTGTGTATTGTAGATTTCCTCTGTACACTTCCATTTTTGGATAGTAGACTTCCTGTGTAGACTTCCGATCACTCGCTGGAAGTCTACAGGGGGTACTTTTGCATTTTAGGCAGACTATTTGTAGACTTCCAGGGAAGTCTTCACAACCGTAGACTTTCCTGGAAGTCTGCAAAGGGTAGTTTTGCATTTGACTAGAGGTTTAAAGAGGGGGTAGTTTTGCATTTGACCAAATTTTGACTTTCTCAAGGGAAGTCTGCAAATAAAAGTAGACTGTTTAGGAAGTCTGCAAAGAAAAGTAGACTTCCTTAGAAGTCTGCAGCATTTGTAGACATCCGTACAGGGCAGTTTTGCAATTGCGAATTTTTTCCGGAAGTCCGCAAATGGAATGTGAACTTCCTAGGAAGTCTGCAAAAAAAAGGGTAGTTTTGCATTTGACCAAATTCGTTGATTTCAGTAGTAGACTTCAAGGGAAGTCTACACTATTTATCTACACTTTCTGGATGTCTGCAAATATTGGTCAACATTTTATTTTTTGGTCAAATGCAAAACTGCCTCTTTTTGTCTGTGCAGACTTCCCTGGAAGTCTACTTTCTAATTCCAAATGCAAAACTACCCTTACGTTTTTGCACCAGAGAAGTCTGCACAAAAAGTCAAATCTCTGGTCAAATGCAAAACTATCTCCGTCTACGTGGCACTGTTTTTTTTGTTTCCAAAGAAATCATGCAGACTTCCTTGGAAGTCTACTTCGTATTTTTTACATAAATAGTCAAATGCAAATATACCCTCTTCGTTGACTTTTGGAAGTCTACACATAAAGTTTACGAATTTCAGATCTGAAATTTCTAAATGTTTTTCTTTTGATTACCTTTTCAGACGTTGAGCTCGTATTTTGCTTCCTCCACCCCCAAAACTTAGAATTCTAACCGATTTTGGTGTCGTAAAGCAAGATTTGCGAGAAATCAACCCGTTTTTATAAATTATTTTCAAAACTAAACTTAGCAAGATTTATGGATGAAATTGTAGAGGAGAAGAAAGGAAAGATATTATAAGGATTAAATCAGACCATTAAGTACTCGAAAATCAGTTATTGAGTCATTAAGAGCTCGGAATTGGTTGTTCATGGTGGTTGGAAAATTGATGAAGATGACATTTCGGTAAATAAGTTGATTTATGTGGGATTGTTCAGACTTTTCATATTTGATTGGAAGTCTACGAAACACAAAAGGAAGTCTACGTAATGACAGTTTTGTAATTAAATAGACAGTTTAGTGGCAAAGACTCAAAAATAGAAGAGAGAGAAAGAGAGGTGTAGTTTTGCATTTGACCAAGAAAAAGGGTGTAGTTCAGAAAACGTCCCAAAGTTTAATTTGGCTTGTTACATAAAAATGTGGTCTGAGAAAACAAACATTTTTTTTTTTTTTTGGAAACTTGAAAACAAACATTCTTCTCCATTGGTTTTTTTTTTTTTTTTGGTTTTATTCTTCTCCATTGTTTTTGAGGTATACAGTGTATATTCATAAGATAACTTGGATTCTTTGTTTTCGAATTTTTAAATAGTTGCTTTAGACACAAGAAACGTTTTGTGCTTTAAGTGGAAAGATAACCTAAACATTGTCTCTTCTTTCTATTCTTTTCCCTCAACTTGTTTTGTTTCTTAATTATTCTCTGCTTTAAATAATAACAATAAGAGTTTGTCTCCATCTTAAAGTGCAGAAATGGCAGAAGAGAGGTCTGGTTCTCTTGAATATACACCCACATGGGTCGTTGCGTTTATCTGTTTCATCATTGTTCTCTTATCTCTTCTTGCCGAGCGTGGTCTTCACCGTCTTGGAAAGGTTATATCACTGTATCTACAAGTCTTGAGTTTAAGTCATCATTCTTCTTAACTTGGCAATTCCCTGTTTCCCAGTGTCTGAAGCGTAGGAGACAAGATGCCTTGTTCGAGGCCTTGCAGAAACTTAAAGAAGGTTTCTTTCTTCTTCCTCAATTTCCACTGCTTTCTAAGATTGCATACACCTGACTGACCTAGTAGAACTAACTAATGTCCTTAACAGAACTGATGCTCCTCGGATTTATCTCCCTAATGTTAACGGTGTCTCAGACCGCGATTAGACAGATTTGTGTCCCACCAGCTCTTGTCAACAACATGTTCCCCTGTAGGAAGAAGAATCATGCTCCAGAATCATCTCATTCGGCTGCACGACATCTTCTTTCGACAGAAGGAAGTGCAGACCACTGTAGTGCCAAGGCATTTTGTGTTCTTTTCATTTTACTAAAAGTTAAAAATCCTCTCGTACTGGATCCTTTTCGATATAACCATGTTTTTCCATTAACATGGATGCAGGGGAAGGTTCCGTTAGTATCCGTGGAAGCGTTGCATCAACTCCATATCTTCATATTCGTACTAGCGGTTTTTCACGTCATCTTCTGTGCCACAACCATGGTTCTTGGAGGAGCCAGGGTAATGTCTCTTGCTTTCTATTTCAAACAGCCTCTTTTTTTGGCTTTGATTAGTTCTTGATTTGAAAACCACATGTAGATACAACAATGGAAGCATTGGGAGGATTGGTTCAAGAAACATCCCTCTCAAAAAGGTGAAATTATTGTTTTGCAGCTTAATTAAAAAGAAGAAAGTAACTAAGAAAATGTAGCAGGATCAGCACGGCGTGGTCATGCTCATGCTCACGCGCATGCCCTTCACGAATTATTTAATGCAAATCACGAGTTCTTCAAGATGCATGCTGGAGGATTCTGGAGAAGATCTGCTGTCATCAGCTGGCTGGTACTGCCAAACATGAATCAAATTATTTACTAGTTAAGATTATATTTGATTTCTGATGGGATTAGCCAATTTAATGTGTGTTGGTGCAGAGATCATTCTTCAAGCAGTTTTATGGTTCTGTCACCAAATCAGAATACATTGCTCTGCGACAAGGGTTTATCATGGTCTTTACTTTTCTCAACACATTACTTCTTTTGCCAAATCTCTTAAGATAACAATATATATATATATATATATATATATATATATATATATATATATATATATATAAGTGTATTTATTTCACCTTGCTAGAGCCATTGCCGCACAAACCCATCATTTGATTTTCACAAATACATGCTAAGGACACTGGAAATAGATTTCAAGAAAGTTGTGAGCATAAGGTGAATTAATCAATAACTAGCACTCTAGATAAAACACACCAACTGCAAGATTACCTTTTTATTGATGTGATCTTTGCGTTATATATATAAAGCTGGTATCTCTGGCTCTTTGTCGTCGTCTTCTTGCTGCTGAATGTAGGAGGCTGGAATACCTACTTCTGGTTATCTTTCTTGCCTTTGATCGTAAGTTACTTTTAATTTGTATTTAAATTTTTTTACCTCTTATCTTGTTTTGAATGGCTAAAATTAAGGGCTTGGAATGCAGCTGTTACTACTGGTGGGTGCCAAGTTGGAAAATATAATAAGTAGTTTAGCTCTGGATGTTATCGAGAAGCGAAGTCGCGAAGAAGAAGCAGTCATTACACCGTCTGACGAACTCTTTTGGTTCCATAGGCCAGGCATTGTGCTCCAACTTATCCACTTCATTCTCTTTCAGAACTCCTTTGAAATCGCTTTCTTCTTTTGGATTTTGGTACAATTCCCTTTCCTTCTCTTCCACAATCTTTTCTTGTGTTTTTTTTTAAGCGTCTGAATTTATTATTTATTACAAATTATGAAAACTGTTACAAAGACAATTCTATCATGGACAATTTGTTCATGTTTAGATCTCGATTGTTTCTAATTTGTCATCATCATCATCAGTTCACATATGGAATACGTTCGTGTATCATGGAGAAACTAGGATTCCTTATTCCACGACTCATCATGGGGTAATAATATCTACTCTTTAAGTCTTAACAATTGAAATGTTTACTTGAACTGATGACTAGTGATATGGTGATACAGAGTGTTAGTCCAAGTGCTTTGCAGTTACAGCACATTGCCACTATATGCTCTTGTAACACAAGTAAGTGCATATAATAGCCACATGACAATATACATACACCACAATTAACAAAAATTTGATGTTAATTCTTTTTATGTTTAAAAAGATGGGTACAAAGTTCAAGAAAGGTATATTCGACGATGTAGTGCAGTCCACGCTAGAAGGATGGTTGGAAGATACGAGGAACAAAGCTGAATCAACAAGCGAGTCTCGTAGGATGGAGATACAACCTACTACTCCTGATTCTTTTAACGTCCAAGTCATGGAATCTCAAGTTCCTTAACTTGCAATTTATGTCCTAATCCAATAAGATTATCTAATGCTTTCCTTTATTCGTCATTTCCATTATTTCTTTGTGCCACATTTTGAGTTCTCATCAGATGTTTCATTCATTTTTCTCAACGCTTTACAAACATGTGAAAAAGCATTTATATATAAAATACTAAATATATATATTTATTAGTTGTTTTCAATTTTATACAACATAGAATTTTGTGAATTTTCAAAATATGTCACTCTTGACATGCTACTTTACAATCATGCCATCATTTAAAAAAGTTTCCAAGCATGTCACTTTACAATCATGCCATCATTTAAAAAGTTTGCAAGAATTTTCAATTAAAATTTTTTTTTGACGTAATATGGTTTGATTTGTAAAGAACTGATATAATTAAGGGAGAATTAAAAATGTGCCACCATTGAACTATTTTTTTTTAATCATGCCACTATCACATGCACATTACGAACATGCCACATTTTTAGAAAAAAACACAGATAATAAGGTTTTAAAAAATATTATAAGGTTTTTAAAAGTTGTATAAGGTTTAAAAAAACCTTATAATATATGACCCCCTTTAAAAAACTTTATAATCTGTTTTAAAACCTTATAACTCCGTTTTAAAAACCTTATCATCCATGTTTTTTTTTAACTGAAAAAGTTAAGTAAAAAACAAAGGTTTGTAAATAGTGGCATGCTTGCAAACTTTTTCAAATGATGACATGATTTGTAAAGTTGCATGCCAAAAGTGGCATATCTTGAAAATTCTCTATAATTAAAGTTGCGCTTTAGTTAGAGTAATATACATACAGTTAAAGAATATAAAATAAAATAATTGTATGATCAATCACATATGGTATCCAAATGGATATTAATACAAATTTTATAAAGTAACTCACATCGGTAAATGATTCATCGTTAAAACATTATGTTACAGAACACTTTTCAATTGGATTTTATTATGTAACACATGTATTTGTGAGTTCGTGTATAAAAACTAATTGAAATATGTATAGATTTTCAACATCGCATATAGGACTAATGAAAATGTTTTGATTGGTTAATATAGTTGATGTGTCCCTTAAATTCCTCTTGACATCTATGTTTTGTTCACTTAGTGTCTCCTTAATCCTTTATATATTATTAGAGAGGTTAGTTCTCCTAAAAATCTTACATATTATCTCTTCATTCACACTCACAATTTTAATATGACATAGCATTCCCTATATATTATTAGAGAAGTGATTCTCCTAAAGAATCCTACATGTCTTCCTCACATGCACTCGTAACATTTAAATATAACTTGCAATCCTCTAAAATGTGAAATGGTAAAAATGAGAGTTATAGTAGGTCAAATCTCAAATGAATTTTAAGAAAACTAATATAACTAGTGGGCTAATTTCAAAAATCCATTAAAAGTCTAACCTAACTTTTCACACCAAATGCATTTGTTATTTGATATTTTTATTAAAATACAAACACAAACCAAAATCAAACCTTACAAAATTATCCACTTTAATCAAATTTTAATTTACATATTGTTATTCATAAATCGAATAATTCACACAGTTTTAACCAAATGGATATTGAACACAATAAAAAACAAAATTTAACCATGAAATAAAGTTTTTTAATTTATTTGATATTTGATATTTGAAAACCGAAATAATAATTAGATATTAATCTAAAACTTAAATTTATTTGAAAAAAAAATATTTGACCAAAATTTAAATAGAAATAAAAACTATACTATCCCGCTATATGTTTTATACTAGATACTATAATTCATATAAAAAAACTTTAAAAAAAAAAAAAATCATAAAGACCAGAAATGAACTAAAAGTAAATTGAACATTAATAATTGTTAAATTTAAAGAAATATTAATTCGCGTATAACGCGGGGAGCCACCTAGTTAACTAAAATGTGACATGGCAAAGATCGTAGTTTTAGTGGGCCAAATCCCCTATGCATTTTAAACAAACCAATATGATTAGTGGGCTAGTTTGACTATCCATCCCCTACATATTATTAAAGAGGTGATTTCTTCTAAAAATCATACAAGTCATTCATTCATTCATTCTCACAATTTTAATATGATATGACTTCACTAAAATGTGCATGGAAAAAATCATAGTTTTAGTGAGCCAAATCCCCTATGCATTTTAATCAAATCTCTAACATAAAAGTTGGTCAGCACTCTCCAGGAGAAGACACGTGGCGTTCTTTATATTTAAATTGTGGCATTTAATTATATAAATAAATTTAAAAACAAAATAAAATTCTACAACATAAAAAAACGTTGCACACCTCTTCATCTTCTTCTTCTGCATATGGATTTAAATTCCCAAAAAAGAGCAATTCAACAATCGTTGTGGTGGATCACACCTTGTATTGTATTTCAATTGTGGAATTGTATTGTATTCAAAGATTTTCATCCTTATTCTCTCATTTTAGGTGATGTATTGGACGTGTGAGACCTCTCTCTCTGATGAATGAAGTGGAAGAAAAATGATATGGTTTTGGGTCACGTATGGGTGGAAACTATAGACGAGAATGGAAATTATATGTATGTGCGTCAAACACCCTCAAAATATACATATTTATCCTCAATCGTATTCGTCAACCAAGCTAATAGTCTCCAAAATAATTAGGTAAATAGATATTGAGTTTTGAAACCAAGTGAGATTTATATGGCGTAGTCGATCTAATAATCGCAAATGCTCAGGAACAACCCTCAAGAAATAGAAGAACTATAATCCACATTGAAAGCGACTCATGTTGATATGAAAAGAAATTTCACGTTTGCTTGTGAATCGTTCTCCCTTTCAATAATGTTTGCTTCTTAATTTATCTTCCAAAAATTTATTACTTCTTCTACACCACAAATACATATTGTTATTTTTTAAACTCTTGCATCGCAGGTTAATGAAAATTGATAGTTAAGGTTACTTAACCTTGGTAAGGGATGCACCGTTTTTTTTTCTTTTTACAAAATACGTTAAGAGCCATAGACCATTTTCCCTTTGATACTCAAAGTAGGTTTAATGCTATTTTATCGGAACTTGACTCACTGTACATTTGTAGGATTTGGGAAGAAGCTTCAAGCTCCAAAATTGTGGCTTTGTTTGAAAACTTCATATGATTGAGAACCAAACTATGTAAGTTTTATTGTAAAATTTTGTAGTTATCTAATAGAGAATGGGTGAAAAAAATAACGACTCTTATAGAACTAACGAATCAGGTTTTCGAAGAAAAGGCCGAGAATTCTCCCCAACACGAAATGGTTGACCTTATGGTGAAGCAAAATCATAAGACAATGGTAGACATGGTCTGATTTCTTAACATGTTAGATTCCTATGCTTATAGCTTTTTATGTTAGCTCACTTTTAAACCATATTAAATTCATACGTCCTCAATTTTGTGATGTTCTCTAAATAAATCATATATCGACTGATTTTAAACAACTATCATAATATGTTTCGAAAGTAAACATTGTGACAAGACAAAAAGGGTATATGTTTGTGATTGGATAAGAGACATAAAGTTTTTGGTCCATATAGTTTGGGAAAAGTTTTCTAGACATGAAAAATTATACATTGCACAAGGTTAATCTTTGGAATTTCGACCGGAATCTATATAAAAATCCAAATGTATGTTCGCCATTCCTAATTATGATTTAAAATTCATTAACTGATCCTATGGAAATTAGATGTAAAAGAAGAAGATAAACATGATGCAACAAATTCATTTATGTTGCCTTTTCTGAAAAGGAACATAGAAGAAAAAGAAGAGATACATAAAAAAAAAAAAAAGGAGATACATAAACCAAAATTGTCACAGTTGAAAGATATCTATAAAGGTGGTTCTTAAAAGATTAAGCGAAACATACCAATCAAAGAGCAAAGACCAAGAAATGTATTAATTTAAGAGAGAAATGAAGCATTTACCTGAGTTTGAGGTAATTATCTTTTCTTTTCTCTATTTTGTATTGGATAAGATATATGTTAATGATCATTAGACATCTTACAATAAATAGGATTTTGTTATTACAAATTATTTATATTTTTTTTTAATAAAGAGAGATTTTTTGTAGTTACTTCTAATTTATTTATATTTTCAAAGAAATGAATATTAAAGTAAAACAAAATCAAGCGCAAATTATTATTATTTTTCTTTAACTCACAAAACAAATACAATAATCTATCGGAAACGTAAATTGTATAGATTCACACAATTATTTTCACAAAATCAAAACCAAAAGTTCTGATATCTAAGAAGTTAGAGAATCATATTCTACATTAAAATGTTTTTAAATATAATTGAACTAGCAAAATTTAAAACAAAAAATGTAACTAAAGCTATTTCTTAAACTTGTTGTTATTAGAAAAAGTAATCACATTAGAAATCACGTATAATGGCATACATATTGGTAATTGTATATTTATCGCGATAAAAAGTAAAATATAAACATATCTTTTTTCAATTGTAGATATATAATAATATTGTATTTAAACCTACTACAAAAGCAAATACAAATTGTACAAAATGTCAAATACAAGTGACAAAAGTTTTAAGTAAAACAATTAAATTAGAATAGAAAATACATTTACGGCAAAATCCACATGTATTGTATATAATAATGGATGTAATATGATTCAAAATTTAATATAATTAGGGTGAACGTCTCTTATTCACCCCTTTTTAATTAATCAATCAAACTCATCAATGAAATCTTATTTTCAAGCTTGCCCATGGATCATATGGTATATATGGAAGGCGAGAAATGATAAAGTTTTCAAGGCGATTCATCGCGAGGCCACAGAAGCCCTAGCGGTGGCTTTAAAGGAGGCACATGAATGGACTGAGGCGAACGTCTCAGCCCAGGAGATACCCCTACAACCCTCACCCACATATACTACATCTTCAACCACATTCACGTGCTTTGTTGATGGTTCATGGAAGGGAGAAGACAGTACGAGTGGGGTGGGTTGGGTCCTGCAACTTCAGGATGGGACCACAGATTTGCTAGGATTACAAGGAAACCACCGAAGCCTCTCTCCTCTCCATACAGAAGTACATGGTCTACTATGGGCTATGCAGTGTTTACTTAAAAAGCAACGTTTTTGCTCCACTTTCATCACGGATTCAAAAGATTTGGTGAAGATGGTGGATGCACCACATGAGTGGCCCGGCTTTGAGCCGGAGTTGCGTGAATTGACAATTCTTCGGGAGTCCTTCCCCGAATTCGACCTCATCTTCCAGCAACGGGAGAACAATACGAGAGCGGATTTGTTAGCAAAGAATGCACGCACGCGGAACAAGATTTTTTCTTTTATTAGTGCTTCAGTTCCCTATTGGTTTTCTGATACAAATAATGTATTTGCTTAACTAATTGTGAAGTGTGTTTGTGACAAAAAAAACAAAATGAAATCTTATTTAACAATTTAACTAAATCATTAAAAAAATCTAAAACTCAATTAATTATGGGACCACTAATTATCTCCCTAACGTGTCTCTCCCTTTAATTTCCTTCGTCTTCTTTTTAAATTTTATTTTAATATCTTATTTTCTGTTTAATTTGGCATGTAATTTAATTAACAAACCAAAATAATTAATATTATCTAAACAAAACAAAATAATTTTCATGATACATCACTCTTGGAATGTCATTTTATAGTTATGACATCGTTAAAAATCTTTGTAAGAATGCCACTTTTTTAATTTATTGGGTTTAGGTTAACTATTTTATATTTGGGATTTAGTTTTTAGGGTTTGGGTTTGATTTTTTTGTGGGAAAGGAGAATAGTTTTTAGGGTTTGGGTTTGATTTTTTAGGGTTTGAGTTTGATTTTTTCGTAGGTTTGGGTTAACTATTTTATTTTTATGCTCTTTTATTAGGGTTTATATTCTCATATTAGGGTTTATTACCTCCTTCATATCTACTAAATTATTTAAATAAAATGTTTTCATTTATTCAATTTTTTTACGTTCAGATGTGATGGTTTAGGCTAACATATTATGGTTTAGTAGTCATTTAAATCCACTAAAGTAGTCAAATAGAGTTTTAAATCATACAATATTGTACGTTCGTTTGTGAAACAACCTAGCCCGCTTTTTTTAATAATTAAATCCGAATTAAATATTTCCATAAATATTTAATTTTCAACTCGGCAATTTAACCAGCAATCAAACACAAAACCAGCAGAATACCATAAAATCAATTAAACCGGAATTAAACCAATAAATCAAATAACTCAAATAAATGAAGCAATTATTATATTCCAACAATTCCAGCAACCTAAACCAGGTTCTAAAATCAAATAAATTAACCACATAAACAAGACCCTAGATCATCCTCTCCTCATCGCCATGATTCCACGATCACACCTTTTCTTTACCTGCATCACATGGAAAACGAGATGCGTAAGCATTATCACAAATACTTAGTAAGACGCTCATCTCATCTACGACAATACACACATGCATATGGAATAACGATTACCAAAAAAAAATTTAACATCAATAACAATCAACCAAAAATCAACACGGTTAAGTCTTGTGTCGACCCTCCTTGTGTCGACCCTCCTGGTGTCGATCGACACACGACTGCAGATGGCTAGAATCGAACATTCTCCTCTCTGGTTCGATTCTCGCTTGCGTCGATTCGATCCCTGCACATTAAACATCCCAAAGACACCACATATAGCACGGAGTCACATAGCCAATTCTAAAACAATCATCCAACAAACCACAAATCAACAAAACACACAAAATAATCAATTCCATTACCTAGATATGCCATGGTCGCGCACTCACCTTGGCATTGGGAATGGATTAAGGATCAAAGAAAGGGACAACCACAAAATTGAGACTCTTCTCAAACACACGAGTCTGTTTTTCGTCCACTTCCTCTTAGAACAACACCACAAATCGATACTTTGCTCTTCAAGCCACAAATCACGCTTAAGAACAACCACAATCACTACAACTCACTAACGATTCTCTTTTCTCTCTTAAAACTACCAAAACTTCTGGTTTTTCACTCTGAAACAGGGCTGCCCGAGCCTTATAAACGACCCATGGAGTTTCCAACCCGAAACCACACCAACACTGGACAATAAAATTAAACCGATTGGCCGACCATTTACTAGTGTCGATCGACACAACCCTAGTGTCGATCGACACTAGCAAAAACTATCACTTTTTGGTTTGCGGGCGATACAACTCTCCCCCAATACTATGAATTCGACCTCAAATTTCGCAAAACATGTCCACCATGGAGTTAACCCTAGATCAAACCAGGTCAGCACCACTCGAGATCATCTCTCTTTATCTCATAGGCTCACATCCATACCCATGCTTATAATCACGTTTCTAGACATTAATTACTCTTAACTTATTTCCACACCCCTTTCACCTGCAGGAACACATCCTTCGAGCTATCGGTGCATCATACCACTCACACTCTTAGGAACAAATCCTTTGAGCTATCGGTATACGGGGAACCACCATCCCCTCGAGAGAACTAATCATCTCTCAATAATTATACTGAGAACCACCATCCCAAATAAGTATACGGGAGAACTAATCGTATCCACATGAGTTATTTCGGGGAAAACTACTTTCCCTTAGAGTAATCAACTCTTAAACGTCTATAAACATCTATTGACTAGAACTACCTCATGTGGCTCCATCATGACATTCCAGTATCTCATAATATCACCTCTAATCATGACCAACACCCAGGTCAACTCTAAAACAAAACATATAAGAATTATTTATCTTATAACTCGCAAAAATATAAGAAATGCTCATCTTATACATATAAAATATAATAATTGTTACAACCTGAACGAAAATATAGGAAACAAAAACAACACAGCACCAAGCTACAACTCTGAAACTAGAAACCGCCAAGATACAAAGCTCAAGCGACAACCTGCTTGTCAAACCACTTCCTCAACCTTGCCTTCATTTTAGCCTCTGGCTCCCAACTTTCCTCCTTAACACCGTCACAGTCCCACATGACTCTCATCAACAATATCTTCTTTCGGTGCTGAACATTGACCCTCCTCTCGAGAATCCTCATAGGTCTCACCTCAAACGTCAGATTAGACTGAATATATGTCAGGATCTTAGCCATCACCTCATCAGACTCACGCATATACTTCCGCAACATCGATACATGAAACACCTTATGAAACGCCTTCATAATCTGAGGTAACTCTAACCAATGAGCCACCGGTCGAACCCGTTCCACACCTCTGAATGAGCCTATAAACCTTAGACTCAACTTATTCTCCGAAATGAATCTGTTAAAACCCCTTAACATCACTGTCTTGAGCTACACACGATCTCCAACATCAAACTCCAAATTCTTTCTCCTCTTATCAGCACAACTTATCTTCCGATCTTGAGCCTCTTTCATGTTCAACTTCAAAACACGGATCTTCTCTGTCGTTTACAAAACAAAATATGCACCATAAATACTCCTCTCCCCCACTTGGGTCGAACATAAAGGTGTCTGACATGACCTCCTATACAAAGCCTCATAAGGAGCCATCCTAATACTCGCCTGGAAGCTGGTATTATACGCAAGCTCAGCCATGCATAAGTGATCCACCCAATGACCACCCCAATCCAGCACACAAATCCTCAGCAAATCCTCAAGTATCTGAATCATCCTCTCAGACCACCCATCCGTCTGCGGATGATAAGATGTACTCATGTGCACCTTAGTGCTCATCTCAGCCTGAAACAATTTCTGGAACTCAGAAGTGAACTTGGAATCAATGTTTGACACAATACTGGCTGGCCATGCAGCCTCACTATCACCTTCACATACTTCTTAGCCAATACCGCTGCTTTATCGGTCTTCTTAATGGCAAAAAAATGTGTTGACTTAGTGAGACGATCCACAATCACCCAAATAGCATCCGAGGTCCGAGAAACTGGCAATCCTACCAAGAAACCCATCGTGATCATATCCCACTTCCACTCTTCACTAAATGGCATGTATCGTAGGCTGCGACCTAGTTAGCTACATCTCTCTTCATTCAGACCCAACTATAATACCGTTTTAGATCACGATACATCTTGGTCGCACTTGAATGAATAGAGAACTTGCTCGCATGAGCCTCCCTCAAAACTTAATCCTTAGTCACATAAACTCACCCACACATAAGAATCGTCTCATTCGAAGAGACCTAATACTCAGAACCATCCACCTTAGACGCATCAATCAAACCATGATTTCTCTCCTGAGCCACTATGATCCTGCTCAAAAGATATGCCTGATCAGTTGACTCTAATCCTAAAGGCTTTAACAAAATATCACACAATCTCAAGGAACTAATCTCGCTCACCAAGGCCTCTACATCCTGCTCATGAGCCAAAGCAACTCTTCGTCGACTCAAAGCATCTGTAACCTGATTAGCCTTACCAGGGTGGTAAACTATGTCCAGATCATAATTGCTAGCAACTCCAACCATCGCCTCTGCCTCACATTCAGCTACGGCTAAGTAAAAATATGCTTCAAATTCTTATGATCTATGAAAACCTACACCTTCCCCCATAAAGATACGATCTCCAAATCTGCAAGGCAAAAACCAATGCTCGCAGCTCAAGATCATGGGTATGATAATTGCCCTCGTGTTTCCTCTATTGCCTCAAAGCACAAGCAATAACCTTCTCCTGCTGCATCAGTACACAAACCCTGACCAACTCCCGAAGCTGTATACATCACATAAGGCTCACCCGGCTCAGGTAACGCCAACACTAGTGTATTCGTCAACATTTCCTTCAAGTTCGCGAAGCTCTCCTTACACTCTGATGACCGGACAAAGGGAACATTCTTCCCTGTTAGCTTTGTCATAGACTGAGCCATACTTGCAAATTCCATGACGAACCTCCGATAATATCATGACAACCCAAGAAAACTCCTAATCTCGGTGGCGTTACTCGGTCTAGGCCAATCCCTGATAGCCTCTATCTTCGCCGAATCCACAAAAACTCCCTTTACAGAAACAATATGACCGAGAAATCCCATCTCTCACTGTAAGAAGCTACACTTGCTTAGCTTTAACAAATAACTTTTGCTCTCGAAGCTTTTTTAGAACCAACGTCAAATGAACCTCATGCTCCCCATGGCTCCTCGAATACACCAGAATATCATCTATGAAGATTATCACAAACTCATCCATATACTCCTGGAACACTTCGTTTGTAACAACCCGATTCTATTTTTGTAATTGGAAAGGGGGTGTCGATCGACACTACTGGTGGGTGTTGATCGACACCAAGTTCTGCGATCGGTTTTGGTTAAGTTTTAATCGTCCGGTTTAGCTCGGTTTGATGGATAAACCCTAGGGATTTCTTATTTAAGTTTTTTAGCAGACTTTTGGCTATGGGTTATTAAGGAAATCGTGAGAGAGAGGCAAAGAAGAGATTGTGAGAGTTTTCGAAGGATTATTGCAAAGAAATCCCTCGGAAACCTTCTCGTTTGTTTCCTAGAGAGTAGGGATAATCGTGTTGCGTATCTAGTGGCGTTAGGGTCTGGTTCTTGTGAATTGTAGCCTTGTTTAGTCGTTGTTTCAGTCTGATTTCGTGACATCCCTCGTTCCTTGTTCCATCGTTCTTTTCGAAATCGAGGTGAGTGCGTGATCGCGTATACGGAATTAGATTATTAGGATATTGTTGAATGATTGAATTGTTTGACTGTTTTCTGTGATTTATTCGTGTGATAAGTGTGTATTAAAGCGTGTTTGATCTTGTTGAGGAAACGAATCGAGTCTGCGAGAGGATTTTGACTCGGATTAGGTTTCTGCGAGAGGTGTTGATCGACACCACTCTTTTTAATCGTGAGGTTCGTTTGAGTTAATGTAGTGTCGATTGATACCCAGGTGGAGTGTCGATCGACACCACCTGTTTTAATATCATTGCCTTTTCTTGTTAAATGTTGTTTGGCCTCGTAGCAATTGATAGTTTATTCCTATTTTTGTATCCAGTAGGCGGGATGACCGCTCCACTGAGTATTTATGATAATACTCACGCAGCTCTGTTTTTCCCTTTGAGTTGCAGGTAAAGGAAAAGTGTGAGATCGTGGAATCATGGCTGGGACGAGAGGATGATAGGGATTGTGTTTGTTGTCTAGTCTAGCGAACCGATGTTTTAGGTTGCTAGTTTATTAAATGTTCATTCCTGAATTCTGATATTTGAAATAATTGGTTAAAAGGATTTATTGAATAAATGGTTTACTTATTGGTTAAATTGTTATGCCTTTCCGCAGTGGAATTGTCTAGGTAAAAAAAAAAAAAAAAATTAGGTTGTTTCATTTTGGTATCAGAGCCTAAACGGTTTTAGGAAAATAGAAATTGGATTTCTGAGACTATGTGTTTAAATTGATTTTGTGTGCTTAGTCAATTTACTAGAGTCTTAGTATCATCCACTCCGAGCCTTCAAAGAGATTCCACGGTAAGTGATCGTTTGACGTTTATTCTGTGAATTCTAGTAGTTTAGAATGTGTCTTTGGTATGTGCAGCGTATGATGGCTAGAGTTCCGAGAGGCCATGGTGGCAGGGTTGGTGGCCGCGGAGGCCGGGGCTGTGGAAGAGGATCAGTTGCTGAGTCAGCGGAGAGCGCGGCACAGAGTGTATCTCTAAGTGTAGCGACCGCGTCAGAGTCCCAGTCGCTTAGTGTCAGTGTTTTGGCCGGTACCGGGAGAGGCAAGGGAGTTCCAGTGGGCCCCGGTGGGGTTGTTGTTGCAGCTCCTGGTCGTAATGACTAGGTTGTGGAATTGTTGGCACATTTTCCGCCAGTGGCTCCAGAGCAGGCTCCGGGTGTTCCTCCAGTAGCCGGGGGAGCTGCAGTTGCTGAGCAGCCGAGGGCTGCAGTTGCAGCGTATGTTCCGTCTTATCTCGAGTTGATGGGTCAGATGCAGAGGATAGCTACGCCGTTCTTCGAGGGCAGGGTTGGTCCTGAGGAGGCTGATGAGTTGCGTCTGAGGTTGGAGCGTAACTTTAGATTGATCAGGTGTCCTGTCGAGTATCAGGTCGAGTTGGTGGTCCACTATTTGAGTGGTGATACCCATTGTTTGTGGCGCGCTACTGAGGCTAGGCGTGGGGAGTGGACCTTGGGTGAAATCTTGGCAGAGTTCAACGCCAAGTATTTCCCTCAGGAGGCTCGAGATCGTCTCCAGATGAGGTTTATATCGTTGTCGCAGAGAGAGCTGTTGGTGCGTGAGTATGACGCCGAGTTCAGCAAGCTGGTTGTTCATACTAGGCGTGGGGTTGAGGATGAGCGAGCTCTGGTGCAGAGGTTCCTGTAGGGGCTTCGTTTGACCATCAGGACTCAGTGCAGAGGAGGAGGATACGTCTCGAGGGCAGATCTTGTGGAGCTTGCGGCTTCTATTGAAGAGGATCAACGTGAGCAGTTCGGTCTGGTTATCGTTCAACCTGCTGTTGTTCCTGCCGTTCAGCCGAGGAGTCTGCAGCAGCCGCAGGAGCAGCAGCAGCGTGGAGGTTTTGGTTCTGGCAAAGACGGTAAGCCTGCACAGGGCCAAAAGAGTAGGTAGGATGATCCTTCTAGGGTAAGTTCAGGTGGCCACGGCACTCATGGTTGTTTTGGGTGAGGTAGTTCAGAGCATCGTGTGGTGAACTGTCCTAAGTTCTCTGGGAAGACTAAGGGTTGCTTTCATTGTGAAGAGCCAAGGCATTTCAGGCTGATGTGTCCCAAGTTGCAACCATTGGCGCTTACAGTGGTTCATCCGATAGCAGCGTAGCCTTTGGCTCAGGTAGCGGCAGAGCAGCCGTTGGCTCAGATTGGAGGAGCTCAGCAGGGTTATGAGTAGTAGAGGAGCGGGCTGATGCGGCGACAGTATTGGAACAGGATTTTGGAGATCAGTTCGAGGATTGAGAAGCGTCCTTTGTTCGCAGTTGTTTTCCTTTGTTTTTCAGATTTTCAGCTTTGCGTTGTTGTTTCTGAATTTTTGTATTTTCGTTGGTGTTGAAACGATTTACATTTTGGAAAATTTATAAGATGGTGTTCCTTATTTATTTTCTTATGAGTTATGAGGCGTGTTGTTCTTAATGGTGTTTTTTTGTGTGGACCAGTGTTGGTCATTTTTTCGAGGATATTCTAGGCTAGGAATATCGAAGTTATACCACATGAGGCGGCTCTAATCGGAGGAGTGGTGTGTGCTCCGGTATACTTATTGGGATGGGAGTTCCCAAAATAAGTAGCGAGGGATGTGAGATCTCTTGCGGGGAGGTGAGTTCCCCAGATACCATTGGCTCGAGGGATGTGTCCCGAGAGTGCGAGCGGTATGTGGTCTTGTGTAAATTAGACGGAGCCTCTGAGATCATGGGAGGATTTCGTGTGGTATTGGCCTAGGCAGATCAGGATTCTAGACCATGATGGGCGGGTTTGAGGATTGGGTGAAGATCTTGAGTAGTGTTGGCTGGATAGGTCAAGTGATTGGTCTGTGATAGATAGTTTGGGAGGCTCGAGTTGTGAGTCAAAGTATCGCTGGTCGGGCTAGGCCTTGGATGGAGTTCTGGTAACAGATGTAGCATTTATTAAATCCAAATCGGGACTGACTGGTCGTTGTACATGTTCTTGTTTTATTGTTGTATGATCGACCGCCAGACCTAGTTTGGATTGAGAATGTTGCGTAGTCGGGACTGATGGGTGGTCGTACATGTTCTTGTTTGATTGTTGTACGATCGATCGCCAGGCCCAGCTGGACTAAAGATGTTGCATAGAAAGTTCAGGGCGAACCTAGTCAAGTAATGGGCATTTCGAGTTGTGGTTATGCTTTTCGGCTAATCAAATGCGCATGCGGTATGTGCGAGATTGTTTCAACGTGATCAAGTAATTTTGGGAAGTATTCGTTTTGTCTCAGCGTTTTATCTTGGTTGCTCGAAAAATCCGGAGGAGCATGAGTTTCATTGTGTTTGGTTCTAGAGAGTCTCGGGAGCAGAAGCTGTATGCGGAGTCGAGCAAGTGCATTTAGGAGGAGCACCGGTTTTTGGTTGTAGAAGGGCAGAGTGGAGTATCTGAAGGTTTAAGGTTCATCGCAATGGACGGCAAACCAGTATTTGGAGGAGTTCTTGGTCTCTCGCGTATCATCATATCCAGTCATGGAGATCAATTTTCGGAGGATGGTGTTCACATCGAGCAAAGAGCATTTCAGTTATCGGGAGGTTGTCTGGGATAGCAACAGAAGCAGAGTTCACGAGGATCAGACAATGCATCTAAGGTTAGTTCTGGAAGGATTTCTGAAAACCAAAGTGTTTGGTCGTTCGAGTAAGAGTAAGTGGTGGCAGTCGGTCCAATTTCCAGGTCTCTTCGAATGGGACGTTCAAGGGTTTAGGCGAGTGTATCGGTCGATGGATGGTTTCGCTGAGGCGTCTGGAGTGGTTGTGGATCCTTGTTGGGCAGTTTTTTCCGATATTCCGTGCTCAGTATTCATTGCTCTAGCGACTGCGGTCCCGAATAACTCATGTGTTTTGAGGAGATGTGAGCTCTCCAGTATATTGACTGGGATGTGGGTTTCCCAGATACCGTTGACTCGAAAGATGCGTCCCAAGGGTGCGAACGGTATATTTTCCTGATGGGCCATAGGATGCGTCCTAGGGGTGTCAGGTGTAGACTGAGTTAAGAGCAATAGATATTTGGGGCGTGCGAGGAGTTTGGTTTGGTGAGGTGCTTCGAAGTTAAGGTGTTGTTCTTCAGGAAGTCGGTTGTGTTAGCCAAGTGTTCAGTAGGAGTAGAGTTGTTTTGCTAGATTAGGTTATTGCTTGTTGTTATCAAGGAAAGTATTTCTTATTTTCAGGTGCTTGTTCACGTATGTGTTGATTACTTTAAGGAAAAATTTTTCCTATATAGAGCCAGAGCTTGAGGGAGACGTCCTGAGAGTGGAGTGGCATCAGTATCGTTACCTTAAAGGAGACGTCCTGAGAGTGTGATGATGACGGTATAAGTATGAGTAATCAATATCTGACCGTGGTATAAACATGAGATGGAATACAGACCTCGATGATTTTTCTTGTGCGTTTGATTTCAATGATCGGGATATCAGGATGTAGTGTCTTGGTTGTGCATGTTCTTGTTTGATTATTGCACAATCGATCGATCCAACTTTGGGTCTACAGCTGGTTGTATATGTTCTTGTTTGATTGTTGTGCGATCAATTGGACAGACCTAGTCAGGATTTGGAAACATTGCATTATGGTATTCCGGGCTAGGAGCCTTGCGCGTTTCTGTTAGAGTATTGTTGTTGTGAGTAGGCGTTATGGAATTTATTACGGATGACTCAGGATCTGGAGACGGTGACTTTCCAGGTTTGGATCGGGGACGGTGGTTTCATGTATACATACTGAGAAACGGTGTTTCTCTCTAGGATACGGTGGTTTTCCTATGTACTGATATTGGGACGGTGGTTCTCTTTATAGTACGGAGAGCATATATTGGGACCAGGGGGTTCCTCTATAGTGCTGAGAGATGGTGGTTCTCTCGAGGGGACGGTGGTTTCCCTAGAATATGTGTGTGTGTGTGTGGATGAGTTAAAACGTAATAAAGGTCTGGAAACGTGCGTATAAGCGTGGGCTTAGTTGTGGTCTTTTGAGATTCTGTGAGAATATTTGTTGGTTTGGGCAGGTGCGGCCAGAGTGTGGAGTATTGTGTCTTAGGATTCGGGGTCGAATCCAGTTTAGTGGGGGAGAATTGTAACATCCTGATTCCATTTTTGTAGTTGGAAAGGGGGTGTCGAGCAACACCACTGGTGGGTGTCGATCGACACCAAGTTTTGCGATCGGTTTCGGTTAAGTTTTAATCGTCCAGTTTAGCTCATTTTGATGGATAACCCCTAGAGCTTTCGTATTTAAGTCTTTTAGCAGACTTTTGGCCGTGGGTTATAAAGGAAATTGTGAGAAAGAGGCAGAGAAGAGATTGTGAGAGTTTTCGAAGGATTGTTGCAAAGAAATCCCTTGGAAACCTTCTCATTTGTTTCCTAGAGCGTAGAGATAATCGTGTTGCATATCTAGTGGCGTTAGGGTCTGGTTCTGGTGAATTATGGCCTTGTTTAGTCGCTGTTTCAATCTGATTTTGTGACTTCCCTTGTTCCTCGTTCCATCGTTCTTTTCGAAATCAAGGTGAGTGCGTGATCGTGGATACAGAATTAGATTATTAGGATATTGTTGAATGATTGAATTATTTGACTGTTTTCTGTGATTTATTCATGCGATAAGTGTGTATTAAAGCGTGTTTGATCTTGTTGAGGAAGCGAATCAAGTCTGCAAGAGGATTTTGACTCGGATTCGGTTTCTGCGAAAGGTGTCGATCGACACCTAGACTGTGTGTGTGTGTGGGGGGGGGGGGGGGGGGGGGTTCCTCTATAGTGCTGAGAGATGGTGGTTCTCTCGAGGGGACGGTGGTTTCCCTAGAATGTGTGTGTGTGTGTGTGTGTGTGTGGATGAGTTAAAACGTAATAAAGGTCTGGAAACGTACGTATAAGCGTGGGCTTAGTTGTGGTCTTTTGAGATTCTGTGAGAATATTTGTTGGTTTGGGCCGGTGCGGCCAGAGTGTGGAGTATTGTATCTTAGGATTCGGGGTCGAATCTAGTTTAGTGGGGGAGAATTGTAACATCCTGATTCCATTTTTGTAGTTGGAAAGGGGGTGTCGAGCAACACCACTAGTGGGTGTCGATCGACACCAAGTTTTGTGATTGGTTTCGGTTAAGTTTTAATCGTCCGGTTTAGCTCATTTTGATGGATAACCCCTAGGGCTTTCGTATTTAAGTCTTTTAACAGACTTTTGGCCGTGGGTTATTAAGGAAATCGTGAGAAAGAGGCAGAGAAGAGATTGTGAAAGTTTTCGAAGGATTGTTGCAAAGAAATCCCACGGAAACCTTCTCGTTTGTTTCCTAGAGCGTAGAGATAATTGTGTTGCATATCTAGTGGCGTTAGGGTCTGGTTCTGGTGAATTATGGCCTTGTTTAGTCGCTGTTTCAATCTGATTTTGTGACTTCCCTTGTTCCTCGTTCCCTCGTTCTTTTCGAAATCAAGGTGAGTGCGTGATCGTGGATACGGAATTAGATTATTAGGATATTGTTGAATGATTGAATTATTTGACTGTTTTCTGTGATTTATTCGTGCGATAAGTGTGTATTAAAGCGTGTTTGATCTTGTTGAGGAAACGAATCGAGTCTGCGAGAGGATTTTGTCTCGGATTCGGTTTATGCGAGAGGTGTCGATCGACACCTAGAGGCAGTGTCGATCGACACCACTCTTTTTAATCGTGAGATTCGTTTGAGTTGATGCAGTGTCGATCGATACCCAGGTGGTATGTCGATCGACACCACCTGTTTTAATATCATTGCATTTTCTTGTTAAATGTTGTTTGACCGCGTAGCAATTAATAATATGTTCCTATTTTTGTATCCAGTATGCGGGATGACCGCTCCACTGAGTATTTATGATAATACTCACACAACTCTGTTTTTCCCTTTGAGTTGTAGGTAAAGAAAAAGTGTGAGATCGTGGAATCATGGCTGGGACGAGAGGATGATAGGGATTGTGTTTGTTGTCTAGTCTAGCAAACCGATGTTTTAGGTTGCTAGTTTATTAAATGTTCATTCCTGAATTCTGATATTTGAAGTAATTGGTTTAAAGGATTTATTGAATAAATGGTTTACTTATTGGTTAAATTGTTATGCTTTTCCGCAGTGGAATTGTCTAGGTAAAAAAAAAAAAAAAAAAGCTTGGTTGTTTCATCGTTCATCAACCTCATAAACACTGCTGGTGCATTCGTCAAACCGAAAGGCATCACCACAAACTCGAAATGCCCATACCTTGTCCTGAAAGTCGTCTTCCTCACTTTATCTTCATCAATCAAAATTTGATGATATCCCGACGCCAAGTCAATCTTAGAGAACCAAGTAGCACCTCTCAGCTGATCCAACATCTCATCAATCAGTGAAAGAGGGTACTTGTTCTTCATAGTGACTCGGTTAAGTCCCTGGTAATCGATACACAACCAGAAAATCCCATCATTCTTCTTTAGGAACAATACTGGTGCTCCCCACAGTGAACTGCTCAGACAGATAAAACCCTTATCCATTAAATGCCGGAGCCATCCTATAAAGCGCCTTAGATATAGGAGCTATCTTGGGCTCTAACTCAATCGTGAAAGGATCAGACCGAGATGGTGGTAATCTCTTCGACGACCGAAACACATCCTCAAAATCCTGGACCACTCGAATATCACTCACTGCAACCTCTCCAGCAGTCTCTGGCATCACAATCATCACAAAATATGCTCGCATCCTCTCTCAAGCATCTGCTCCGCCTGAATCGTTAAAATCACGAGACTCCCTGACGTCGGTCTAACGCCATGATAGACCAACCTTCCCTCCTCGCGCTCAAACACAACTTGACCTCGATAACAAACTAGAAGCACAATCTAAACCCAGAATGACATCGTACACCTCTACTCGACTGATCACCAAGTCCGCTGACATAAACTCACCCGCCACCTGGATATATATGCTCCTCGCCAGACCAAGAATAGCTAGGAACTTCTCTCCAGCCACCTTGACCCTTCCTGGCTGGTCACCAGCATAGCTCTGAATACCACTGCTCTCGGCACACTCCTGAGTAATAAAGAAATTCAATGCTCCATAATCAAACAACACATAGGACTCACAACCGCCCACTAATAAGGTCCCTACACAAACCCTATGTGCTGAGAACCTTAACATTTTATCATAGAAAATAACAGAAAAACAAACAACAAAAATTCAAAAACAACAGAATTTACCTCCCTGAGTCTGAGATTTACATGTGATCGGTCTGGCACTCGGTCCACCAAACTCTACCGACGTGTACACATGCGGCACTACTCTAATTTGAACCACTGGTTGAACACTGACACCGGCTGCACTGCTGCCACTGCCTTCTGTCACTACTTGTTGCCACTTCCATCTGCTGCATCTTGGGACATCTCGGCTTCATATGCCCAAGCTCTCTGCAGTGAAAACATACTTGCGCATCCCGTGACTCGTCGCTCCTTGGAAACTCGCCAATTGGTGCTCCATGCATTCACATCCAAAGCACCCACACCCACTCTGGCTCGACTTGGAAGTGTCCTCCCACATCTACTTCTGTCTGTGCGCAGGCTTGCCGCCTTTGTTAGGATCCACCTGCTGCTGCTGGCACCTCGGGTGAACAGCTGGACCAGCATGAACAACCTCTACTATTGTTTGATATCGCAGATCCTACTCAATAGCCGCAGCAGTCTCCACCAACTCCGCCCTCGAGGCGTATCTGGTCACTCTACAACGCGTCCTCAAATCAGACTGAAATCCCCTCAAGAACCTCTTTACCGTAGTCTACTGATCCTCTAAACCTCGACCAGCATAAAGCAGGAGCCTACTAATAATAGACTAGATTAATTATGGTTTTAGTTCATATTAATGAGTTGTATATAATCTCTGTTCACAATATTTGGATCATTCATGAGGAAAATATTTATTTACTTCTTCTAAAATGTATAAATATTAATCCATGTAGGATGACGAAAACGACACCACGTAGAAGAGGATTAGTATAACAAAATCCAGAGCCATCATCTATACGTGTCGAGCTTAGTAAAGTAGGATTATTTTGGTTAATTAATATATTAAAATTTTATGATTGGTGGTTGATGTCCAACTGGTTTAGGAGACCGGTCTTTTCATCTAGTTGACTTCTCTTCTCGTGAGATTATCGCGTTAATTGACAATTTTAAAGTATAGATTGGTAACTCCGTTAGAAATGAGTGGTTAAAAAAATTTGAGCAGTTAAACTAAAGTTCATTTGAAAAGAAGCGGTTAAATATAGTAGTTAGAGAAAACGGTTTGATAACGGAGAGCGGTTGAAAAATAATTTGATTGGTAACACTAGAGCGGTTGTACAATTAGGGTATATTTTTATGAGGTAGGATGTGGTTTAGGGTTTAGTTTTGACCATTTAAAACTAATTTTGATTTTGTGGTATTTTGTAACATTTGAAAAAATGGTAAGTAGGAAACTTTTCAAAATTTGGTGGTATAGTTGAAAAAAAACTAAAAAAGTGGTATCTATGAAAATTGCATTTATTTGTAAACATATATTACAATTATTTATCTTCAAAATAATAATTATATAATGCTAATCATTTATCGTTCTAATTAGGGTAAAAATTGAAATAATTATATATGATTACCCTGTAACAAACCTGTAATTTAAAATAAATCATATATAATAATCTTAATTTGTTAAATGGTTTAGATAGGTGTCAAAACTTTGAAAAATATTTTCATGCATTTTTGGATAAGTTATTATTAATTTGTTTATCTTTAATATTGAAATAATTGATTTGATGAATATAAATTTATAAAATTTACATATAATATTATCATTATGCAGTTTAGATATGTAATTATGTATCCATATATATATATATATATTATATATACATATGTATATAATAATAAGGATTGGATCGGATAATGACTTTTTCTAAAATATAATTTGTGATTTGCTTTTTTTTTACGGATCGTCCAAATTTAATATTTGCTTTGCTTCAAAATTTTACGGATATTAGATTTTTTCGGTTCGGATCAAAATGAATTGCAGATCGAATCGGATTTAACGGATTTTTTGCCTAACCCTAATTAATATAGCTGTGGGACCAAACCATGGAACCATTAGTTATGATGAACCATTATGATGAAGCCACGTATGTACTACTCAATGTCTGTTCGTACCCCGCCGCGGATAGTGAATGATCATTATAAAGCTCCTTTTTTCTATTTGTTTACTTTGATTCGAATCTTTATATATTTTAGAGATTTGATCCCAAACTTTTCGTAAGTTTTAAATTAGTACCTATTGTGTAGTAAAGGGTTTTATTGATTTTAATATTTTGATAGATTAAAAAATCTAATCAAATCATATGTTATTCAATCAATCAGTTTAAAATCCTCCTTAGAATCATGTCTTATTCAATTTGTAATTCTTTAATATAAATCCACCTCTTATATATTTATCAGTTTGATTTTAAAATAGATTTTAGTGGATTTGAAAAGATTTTTATGTTATTCTCAAATATATTGAAAAACTTTATTATTTTGAAATACTAATGAAAATCTATTAAAATACCAAACCAATAAATCTCTCTAAAAATTAGTAGTTTTTCAGAAACAAAATATTTGATTAGCTATCCTAAAACAAAAAATGAATTTCACATTACATCGGAAAACAATGGTCAACCAAACCATATGAAATAAAATCTATCACATACCAACTAAATACATACTGTAAACTACATATTCGCTAATTACATGTATCTTTTCATACAAAGGACAACGTATTCGCGAAATAAAAAGTTGGGGTGCAAAGTGCAATATAACTAAATATTTCGGTTAAACTCAATTTTGGAAAAAAGTAAAAAAAACTAAAAAAAACAAAAATTAGCGAAATATTTCGTTTTTTTTCTTCTTTCTCTCTCATAATTCGAGGAACCAACGAAGCTTTTGGTGTGTATTCTCAATTTCTTCCTGCTCTCCCGACGAAATCGTTGACCAGACGGAAAAAAATCTTTACTTTTTCACTTGTACTTCACTTTATTAGGGTTCTTCTTCCTTTTTTTTGTCTTCTGTTCCGATCAAAGCTTGGAAGAAAACAAGTGTGAACCAGAATGGACGGCGACGGTTCCGGTAGACTTATCGGCTCTGAGATTCATGGATTCCACACCTTGCAAGGTACAAGACCCACTTTTTCATTTCTCCAAAATAGTTGATTTCAGGTTCTAAGGTTGTTTTCAGTGGTTCTAAGGTTGATGCTGTAGTCCAGGGTAATATCAATTTGTATTTTTTTAAAATTTAAATATTATTGGGTTTGGAGTTTATCACACTTTGTAATTGTATAGGTGGCGTTGCAGTTTTGTTGGTTTGCATCCATTGAAGTGGAAGTTGCAGTTTAGTGTGAAATTGAGTTTCCTCATCATGCCATTTACAAGTTTGGAATACTAAAGACTTTTATTAGCATCTGCTTAATTCAGTGATTTGCATTGTTGATTAGCCTTTTTCATGATAGATTCAGAGGTTTTTAGAACTAAGTGATGAAATTATGTGTTATGCTTAAAGAAGCAGGACAAAAAAAGGCTGCATCATTCTTACAAGCAAAATACTTGTCAATATCTGTCATAAGTTTTATTGCGTTTACTTGTCTTGCCTATGCTTGTCATTTTGTTGTTGTTCAAGTGATTGCCTTTGCTTGTCTAAATGATGATTTTCTTATACAGGTTGACTGATTTTTCTTGACATATATTCTGGTTGTGTTTTGCAGGTCTTGATGTCCAGACAATGTTGGAGGAAGCTAAAAGCAGGTGGCTCCGACCAAACGAGATCCACGCAGTCCTCTATAACCCTCAATACTTCACCATTAATGTCAAGCCGGTGAATTTACCCAATAGTAATCATTCTCTCTACTTGAACAAAAAAAAAAAACTCAGCTGTATAGGATGTTTCTTCAATTTTCCATAACTTGTTATACTGATTTACGTTCCTTATTCGGTAGGTGGCAGAATTATATTGTTTGATCGTAAGATGTTGAGGAACTTCAGAAAAGATGGTCATAACTGGAAAAAGAAAAAGGATGGAAGGACGGTTAAAGAAGCGCACGAACACTTGAAAGTGAGATTTTTTCATAGCTTAATTTTAAAATCTCATAGCATGAGTTCTTTCTTGCTCAGCTAATAATGTCCTTGGACAATGCTAGGTTGGTAATGAGGAAAGGATTCATGTATACTATGCGCACGGTGAAGACAACACTACCTTTGTTCGAAGATGTTATTGGTTACTAGATAAGTATGTAGTAAGCAAAGATCACTGACTCAAGGAATTTTTCTTATATGTTTTTTTTCTGAAGTTATGAAAGTAAATCATCTCTTCTTTTTTGTCAGGACTCGAGAAAACATCGTCCTTGTACATTACCGTGATACGCAGGAGGTTTGTTTTTCACTACCTGTTCTCAACTCTCACACTTATGTCTCTTGTGTTAGAAAAAATTGGGAATGGTCAGGGTGATGTACTTCTACATAATATTGTCACGGTCTTTGATTGGTAGTCTTTCTTGCAGTCCTCTGAGAAAATTTTATTGGTAAAACTGATATATTCAGGTAGCTACAACATCAGGGGACTCAAACTCTCCAATATCTGTCTCTGATAATTCATCCCCAAACCTTGTGACAGCTGAAGATATTGATTTTAGCGTTGATAACTCACGTTATCTAGGTGAGAATTTATCTTTAAGTGTTCTTGGTCTTACCATTTACATTAGCATTATACCACTATGGATTTGCTGTTTGCAAATTCTGAAACCTTACTCTTGAGTTATTCATTTGGACACTTATTATACTTTATTTGGTGGCTCACAGCAAACAACAACAATCCAGTCGCTAGAAATCACGAGGTTCGGCTTCACGATATCAATACACTTGATTGGGATGAATTGCTAGTGCAAACTGATCTTAATAACCAATCTGCACCAATCCTAGGTATATTTAACGAAATCCGAATATCAGTTTCTGCAGTTTAAGGATAATGTTGAAACTACAATCTCTCTTTCTTTTCTGTGATCAGATGATATGTCATACTTTCCAGAACAACTCCAAAGTGCTACAAATGGCTCTGCAGAGCATGTGAATGTAAACATGAGTAATGAATCTCTTGATGCTTTGCTTAATAATGTTCCACAAAGCCGAGAGAGTTTTGGAAGGTGGATGAATTCCTTCATCAGCGACTCTAATGGTTCGCTAGAGGATCCTTCCTTTGAACCCATGGTTACACTTGAGCAGAGTCTATTAGCTCCTCAAGCTGCATTTCATCCTCACTCCAACGCACCTGAGGTAGTGTTTGACATAACCGAGGTTTCACCTGCTTGGGCCTATTCATCAGAGAAAACAAAGGTATAGCGGTTTAATGAAAAAACAAATCGTATGAATAGGATAAAATCCTTACTTTGTTACATGTTGATTCTGCAGGTTCTCGTGGCGGGGCTCTTACACAACAGTTATCAGTGTATGGGAAGTTCAAACCTTTTCTGCGTTTGTGGCGACTCGTGTGTCCCTGCGGAATATGTCCAGGCAGGAGTCTACCGTTGCTTCATACCTCCGCACTCGCCTGGGATGGTGAACCTCTATCTTAGTGCAGACGGACACAAACCAATCAGCAAATGTTTCAGCTTCGAACACCGCTCAGTTCCAGTTCTTGATAAGGCCGTACCTGAATACGATCAAGAATCCAAATGGGAAGAATTTGAGCTCCAAGTAAGACTTGCTCATCTTCTGTTTACGTCTTCCAACAAACTCAACGTTCTCTCTAGCAAAACCTCACCTGAAAACCTACAAGATGCTAAAAAACTCGCCACCAAAACCTCTCATCTCTTAAACAGTTGGGCGTATCTAATCAAATCCATTCAGGGGAATAAGGTGTCCTTTGATCAAGCAAAAGATCAGATCTTTGAGCTTACTCTGAAGAACAAGATTAAGGAATGGCTTATGGAGAAAGTGCTCGAAGGTCGTAACACACTGGAGCATGACTCTAAAGGCCTTGGTGTGATCCACCTCTGCGCCATTCTTGGATACACTTGGTCGGTCCAGCTGTTCTCCCTGTCAGGTTTATCGTTAAATTTCCGCGATAAACAAGGATGGACTGCTCTTCACTGGGCTGCATACTACGGAAGGGAGAAAATGGCGGCGGCTCTTCTCTCTGCTGGGGCGAAGCCAAACTTGGTGACAGACTCGAGAAAAGATAATCTTGGCGGATGCACGGCGGCTGATTTGGCACAGCAAAACGGATTTGATGGTTTAGCTGCTTATCTAGCTGAGAAAGGTTTGGTAGCTCAGTTTATAGAAATGAGAATTGCTGGAAACATAAGTGGAAACCTCGAGGCTTGCAAGGCCGAGATGTCAAACCGAGGTGCTATCCCGGAAGATGATCAGACTCTCAAAGACGCATTGGCGGCATACAGAACAGCCGCAGAAGCAGCGGCTCGGATTCAGAGTGCGTTTAGGGAAAAAGCACTGAAGGCGGCTCGATCAAGCGTGATTCAGTTTGCCAACAAGGAAGAAGAAGCTAAGAGCATAATCGCAGCAATGAAGATTCAGAATGCGTTCCGGAAATATGAGACACGTAGGAAGATAGGAGCTGCGTACCGTATACAGTGTAGGTTCCTAACATGGAAAATGCGAAGAGAGTATGTGAACATGCGGCGCCAAACAATTAGAATCCAGGTATGAAGTGAACCGTTACTACTGTGAGCAGAAACTAATAAAACCACACGAGAATAAACCGGATTTGTTTTTACGCTTTTGCAGGCTGCTTTCAGGGGATTTCAAGCAAGGAAGCAGTACAAGAAGATAATATGGTCGGTAGGAGTTTTGGAGAAGGCAATTATCAGGTGGAGACTAAAGAGAAAAGGGTTTAGAGGACTCCAAGTGAGCCAAGATGAAGCAGAGGAGGATACTCAAGGTGAGGCAGAGGAAGATTTCTACAAAACGAGTCAGAGACAAGCAGAGGAGAGGCTCGAGAGATCTGTAGTGCGGGTCCAAGCCATGTTCAGGTCTAAGAAAGCTCAAGAGGATTACAGGAGAATGAAACTCTCTCATGAAGAAGCTCAGGTGAAATTTATGTTTCATTTTTGAATCTCTTAGTTTAGAAAAAAAACGATAAGGAAAGATAATTCTCTACTTTGAATTAACGAATCTTGATGTTGGTGTGATACAGTTGGAGTACGATTGCCTCCAAGATATTTGATCAAGATGGCTATGGAGAGTTGAGCCCAAAAGGATTTGGTGTGGGATATGAAATGTGTTGATTCGTAAATTATTTGAATTGAATAAGACCAATCTGTGTTGTTGGTTGGTGTATTATGAGAAATGAGAGACAAAAATGTGACAAATAGATATAGTTATTTGTCTATTTGTATAATTGGTTTCCTCTTGGGACATGTAGTTCTAATCTAGACTTGTACATTTGTAGAATACAATTTGTTTACTTTAGACTAGGTGATTTCCCGCGTTATATGCGGGAAGTGTACTTTTAAGATTGTAAAAGTTTTTGTTAATATTTATTTATGTTTATATCTCATATTAAAATATTTTATTTGCGCCACATTTTGTTTCTTATAATTCAAAAAAAAAACATTTGATATAGATTTTTCTTTTTTTTCTTTTTGTTCTTCTTAATCTAGTTTATATATTTTCTTCTTTTTATTCTTTTTTTTCCACATACCTCTGAATGGAATTACATTCTAAGAAATTTATAATTTTAAAATTATAAAATTTCTAATAAAATAAAAGGTTAATGATTATCCCGGTGACTTCTTGATCCAATAGATGACAAATTGAAAAGTATTTACCATTCATCGTTGATATAAAGTATTTTGACTAAAAAATGTAGGGTTGATTGGTTTGTATAGGGAACTATAAATATAATTTTTAAAAAGTACACTATATGAATGTTTTCAACTAATTAACTTTTTTTTTATCACTAAAAAACTTGAAGGACCTATTCTGGAAGAGTGCTTATTAATTCATATGAACTTATTGTCTTTTAAAATCATATCATTTGCTTTAGAGAAAGAAAAGCCATGTTAGAAAGATCGCTTCTAATTAGTTAGGTATACAATTTGCAAGGCTTACAACAAAATCTAAAGAATCTGACAATGAGGGTTCACACATATATCATTGTATAGTTTTCAAAAAAAATGTTATCGATGTTGTTTCTAGTATCCTAATTATTGTGTTTATTTTTTCCTACTTATTGTATTTATCTCCTCTAATTAAATGTGTTTGATCTGTCTAGAATATATATCACTTTTCTCCTTTTTGAAATCTTGCTCATAATCTTTTAACGAAATACGCTAATGACTTTTGTCCAGAAGGTTGTTCGGGTGGTTATTGTATATATAAGATTTTTTTTTTTTTTTTTGGTCAACGTATATATAAGATTGGTTTTCGTTTTTGTGTGCCTAATGTTCTGCTGGATCATTGTCTCTTTTCACTGAAAAGTTTTCAGTAAGATTCTTTAGTTTAGCTTGCGTCGCTAAATAATCTATAGTTTGAAGAGATATGCTTTTCAAAGTTATTAGAACTAGAGAAATTTTGAGTTATGCCACCTTTGCTATTCTACTTTTCAAATATATCACTGTTTTTAAATCATTACAAGAATGCCACTGTTTTAAATATTACAAACTAGATATGATTTTTTTCTCTCATCCAAATGTCGTTCTTTTCTTTCCTTCTACTAGATTTCATATTTCTCTCTCATGTATTCGATTCTCACTATTTTCGAGGAGGAGGAGGAGGAGGAGGAGGAGGAGGACACAAACGACCGTAAATTTTTGGTGTTTGGATTAACTATTAAATGCATAGATGGGTGAGGGGGGTAGGGTTTTCATTTACATTATTAAATTGTTTAAAAACCTTATAAAACTGTTTAAAAACTTTATAAAACTGTTTAGAAATCTTATAAAACTTTTTTAAAAATTATAATATTTTTATAAAATCATACAAAATTGTTTAAATAGCTTATAAAATCTTATACACCTTTTTTAAATCTTATAAAAATCTTATAAACCTTTTAAAAACTCTATAAATTAGTAACTGTTCAGTTTTTAATGACAGATACATAACTCTTATAAAACCATTTAAAAAGTTTATAAAAAATGAAAAAACCCTAAATCAGTAAAAAGATACATAACTCTTATAAAGTTGTTTAAAAAGTTTATAAAGAGCTCAGAAGAACATGAAAAACATATTTGACCAAATAAATAACCAAAATTCATATATGTAACCAAAATCGAGCCAAAAAGCCATATCTATAACTGAAACCGAATAAAAAGCTCAAATTTGTAACCAAAATCGAATCAAAAGCTCACATTTGTAACCAAAATCGAATCTAAAAAAAACAAAATTAATGGATTAAACTTCTTCTTCTTCTTCTTCCACCAAAAAGCGTCGATTGGGGAACACCGATTGGACTTTCTTTTTCATTTTGTTTGTGTTTTGGATTTGGGGTTTCTTTTGTTTTGTTGTTATAGAAATGATCTTGTGGTTTGGAGCACTTGGCTTATGTTTTGTTTTAGCTTAAGCCAAATTACTTTTGTGGTTTGGAGCACTTGGCTTATGTTTTGTTTTACCTTAAGCCAAATTACTTTCATTCTATACTCTCATCATCATTCGAAGGAGTCTTTCTATCCACTTCTGCATAGCGAGCCTAAAGCTTATTCACTGATAAGGAATTTATATTCGTTTCAATAATATGGAATTGTGTCAGCAAAAAACTAAATCGAGATTTTCTCATGTCATTATATTCGTTGCAATAATATCGTCTTCAGTTTCTTCATGAACATGAAAAATATAGTCACAATTTCTTCTAAATTTTGAACTTAAGAACATATATCATTTTTACTTGAACAATCCAGTATACTATTAACATTCACTTTGTTGCGATAGCCGAGATTATTAATTATAATATTTATGCATGTTACTTTCATAAGTTGGAAAAAAATAGTATAATTAATCAAAAATGAGAAAAGAATACAGTAAACATGCGAGAATACAAACTAAAAAATAGATTAGTGTTTGTTCAGGTTGCCTTGTGGTGCAAGTTGTTTGATTTGCACTGAGCTTGGAACATAAGAGCACACAAGTGGGTAAGAATAATGGTTTCTAGATTCGCCAAGATCCACTTGTTTGAAGTATTCATTCTTTCCAGTGATGTAAGCTATGTTGCGAGTGGGGCATTGTTGATTTGTGTCTTTATCAAGAAAGACCGCAACCTTCTTCTTCTCGTCAACGAAGAAACTCCCAGAGTATTCGTCAAACATAAAACCAGTGAGTGGTTTCATATCAACCTCAAAAAACTTGTTCCACGAAACTGCATTGGGCTCAATCTTAGTAGTAATCCATATCTTTGCGGTGTATGCAGGTGCACCACCTTTCTGACATAACACGGCAAGCTGCTTTTCTCTAACACTAGAAAGAGTGACAGTATCTCCAAAGAAAGCGTGAAAGGGAAGAGGTAGACGCGGTTGAAAACTCTCGGTTGTAAAATCAAAAGAGAGTAAGAAATCAGGAATATCATCTATCTCTGTTTCGTTTGCCACTACTGGAAGCTTCTCTTGAGCATACCAGTACGTGTTGCCCCTGAGAGACACGCCACGTTGATGACGCCTCACATCCCAGTCGGGAGTGACATGAACAACATTCCATGAATCAGAGCTTAAACTGTAGATTTCAAACTCACAAATTCGGAGATTAACTCTCAGGTCGTAAGTATCCACAAATCTCAAGACTTTGTGGCTAAGCGAGTACTTGTCGTATCCCAGAGCGTACCTGTCCCATATCAGGTAAGAATTTCTAGGTTCGATCCATCTTGTTTGTCCCAAATAAGGATTCCAAACCACAATCCTAGGGTTGATATCTTTGGTGATGCATAGCAATAAACCGTCGCAGTGAAAGATTTTAGAGATGTCGACTCGATCTGAATCATCTAGGCTAATGAGTTTACCTATACGATCTATCGCTGGGTTTAGGAGATTGACGCTCATCAAACAAACCCTATATTCGAGCATCATTACCACTTGAAACTCCTTCCTCTGCTGCTTCTTCTTTGCTTCACCCATAAGCTTCTTAAAAAAGCTCTGACTTTTGGATAAAGTGTTCAACTTTTTGCAGGAAGATCGTGCTCCTCTCAGAGACGTCACCGGAAGCCTTGACAGAATCTCCTCCGCCAAATCCCTAGGAAGATCGGTCATCGTCGGATCCAAATAAGCTCTTAGAAGATCGGACATCCTCGGATCGACACTACAAGAAAACTGTGAATTAGCCACAGTCTGGCAGTAGCCGTGAAAAGGCCACCGAGAAAAAAATGACAATGCAATAGCTGAAAAGGTACATACAAATATGTCATAGATTAATAGATTCAAAGTTATAAGTAAGACATACAAATTTTCATTAGTCATTACAAACAAATGTTAATTGTTGGGTTTTTCTTTTGTTATTTATATAAATACCATAATTATAGAATATGAGTAATAAAAATTTGAAAAGACAAGTAAAATATAGAATTAGAAGAAAAAAGAGTAATTGCGTATCTCATTTCTTTGTATCAACATTCTCAATTTTACATTTAAGTGGATTTTAATGTTTAGTTTTATTTTGAAAGATTATAATTTATATGTTTGTGTTATTAGTAGTTTGATAATAATAATCACAACAAATATAAATTTTTTAAAAAAAACTTTGATTTTGGAAACTTTTAACAAAAGATATTCATAACTTGATCAAACTAAGAGTAAAAATGTATGAATGAAGAAGAAAGAAGTTATGGGGTTTAGGGTATCATTGTAGCCACCAAGTTTTAGTGGCTAAATAATAAATTTCAGTTGCTAAAAAGATATTTGACACTTGGAAATTTTTCAGATCTGATACAGCCGCCAATATAGTAGTAACTCAGAGAAGCAAGTTAATTTGGTGGCTAAAATTTATAAGTTCGGTGGCCAAAATTACTAATTAAAGTTTATCAAAATTTCATTTTGACACCTAAATTTTTAAGAACCGGGAAATTTCCTTCCACAAAAATAATCCAAAAGATTTAAAGGTTTTTTCACATCTTACAGATCTAAACCTAGTTCACTCTCTATCTCTCGCCGACTCACCTCGGCCATTAGACCCTTTCACTCACCACCACCGTCGGACCCTTTCTCTCACCACCACCGTCAGACCCTCTCTCTCGCTCACCGACTCATCGTCTTCCTCTCTCTCTCTCACCACCACCGTCAGTCCACTCTCTCGGATCTCTCGGTCCAAAAGTCACTATAAGCCATTAACCCATCATCCTTTTCTTTTCGTCCTTGTTTATGTGCTTATTGAGATTTTTGGTTTTCAATTTAGCTTGCTGGAGTTGGTGGAGGTTCTGACCAGATCTAGAGAAAAGGAAAGCTTTGATTTTCTCTTTACTATGCTTCTGTTATCCTTATTTTGCTGTGATAATGTTAGAGCCCTAATTCGAATTGGAAATTAGGGATCTCTTCCTCTGAAATGATTGATTTGGTATAGTTCTTGACTTTAAGATATAGATTTGAAAATAGTCCTGAAATTGTTCTCGATTAGTTTGTGCTTATATTTTTGCAGGTTGAACCAAAATGGCGCTCTTCCATCTGCTACTGTGGGAGCTGTATCATCACCAATGGCAGAAATTTCACCCATGAGCTTGGATGAAATCCTGGCATCGCCATCCCGTCGTCTCATGCCTTGGTTGCACCTTAACAGTCCAAACTGGTAAATTTTCAATCTTACACTTGCCAATCTGTCTCATTTTAATTTATATCTTTCTCCGTTACTCTTATATGAGGTAACATAAATGATTGTGTTTGTTTTCCATTATTTAGCTTAACAAATTTACTCCTACATACAAGTCTTGTGTACACACAGCCTGTATGAAAATCAGATTTACTATTTTCATGTCATATAAACAAAACTATGATATATGCATTTTAATTATCTTTTTCTTTTTTGTAGTATGTCCCATGGATATCAGTTTGGTTTAGGCTTAATGCAATTTTGATCATGCCGAGACATCAAAGTCCACGATACGAACCTAACTTGGAGACAGAGTTTGAAGAAATGGAGGTCATCGTATTCTCTTTCGACCCATTTTACCAATCTTGATGTGAAATTTGACACGTTTCAAGCTTCGGTAAACCAACTCATTTTCTCTCTTAGTATAAGAGGTTCATGGATAACACCCTAACCAACCGGTAGAGATGTGGATTGAGCATTGATGACTATAACATTTCTACTTACGTAATATTTTTGTTGTTTATTTCGTATATAATTTATGCTATTTCAGAGATGTGGATTGAGCATTGAACAATTTGGTTATTTATTTCATATATAATTTATGCTGTTTATATTTTAGTTATAATTTATTATAGAATAATTAAATCAAAATATTAATACCTTTTCAACAATATAAAATGGCTACTAATATTTGTTGTAATAGCCACTAATAAATTGGTTACCAAATACGTAGCTATAAGGCCACGATCTTTTAGTGGTTATATTCGTTGCTAAGTTCCACTGAACTGTTGGTTGCTAATTGGTAGCTATTTTAGCGACCAAAATGTGTAGTTACAAAACGGTTGCTATTTAGCTACTGTTTAGCTACTGAACGGATTTAGCTTCCATTGATCCGCAACACAAAATTTTGGTGGCTAACGGTAGCTAATTTCATTTTAGCCACCAATTTTATGATTTAGCAACCAAAAAAATGGTGACTATTTAGCAGTTTTCTTGTAGTGCGAATCTCTTTTGCAAATAAGCTGTTGAATCCCTTGTATATTTTTATTCCTCGGATCGAATCTGTAATGGAAATAAGTTAGGTCAACCCTCCTGAATCTGTATAAGTTGACTTTTTCAACTTGAGCTTTATGGTAAATGGCCCAAGGTCTATCAAGCGGCAGTAAAGAGACGGTTTATTGACCAACAAAAAGAAAAAAAAAAAAAAAAAGAGACGGTTAAAAACCGTTGATTACGTGCAATTTCTCAAACATTAAGATGTTTAAAACCTATAAAGTTTTCATAGCTGTGCTGTGTAGGTTAGCAATTAAGCTAATATCGAGTCAATTTGCTCTTGTCAATTCCAATTTTCTGACAAAAAAAAAAAAAAAAATCTATGAGAAACACCTTTTAGTATGATACAACAAGAGCAGTAATTAATCCACAAAAAAATCCAATTTTTTTTCTCATTATCTTTTTTTTTGCTTCTTCTCAAATGATAATATTATATTCTCTCAACCAATATCCACCATAATTCATATGTACTCAAATGCCTCAAATTTTACAACCATTATAAATCTCTCCCATCCACAAACCCAAATGGTTTTTGCTAACAAGAAAAATATTACAAAGCTCAATTCCTATAATTTCCTCATTTATAAAGTCTTTAAGCGGCTCTGTTCATAACTTAATTTTTTGTAGCTAATAATATTAGAGATTGTAATATTAACTGAGTTTGTATCTGTCTGAAAACGCGAAGAGAGCTGCATCGACTGATAAATTCCAGAAGACGAACTGATTTCTCCGAGAAATGCATAACAAATTACTTTAATCAACAAGAGCAGTAATTAATCTGAGCAGTCGCGGAAATTATGCGAGTTTGTAAGCATTCCCATGGCTGGTGAATTTGAATCTCTTAATGTCTCTGTTGCTGGTGGTATTTTCTTGTTCATGCTTCAATCTTGTTCCGGTTTTTAAAATCGAAATATAATAAACTTGAACACTTATAAATCTTAAACCCTTTAACAAAAAAATAAAATAAAATAAATCTTGTATTAATTTCATAAACCATAACAATCAAATTAAAATTTTCACGAAACATAAAAAAAAAATATATAAAAAAACAGATCAAAATCAGTGAATGTCAAAAAAATTGATCTATACAACTAAAATCTCCTAACATTAGTGTAAAAAAGGAAAAAGAAACTAAAAAAAAAAAAACTCAAATAGTAACACCATTGTATGTAGAGGTGTCAAAATGAGTTAAAATTAATGAGTTGATCCAAACCAATCCAACCCATGGATCTAATGGGTTAAGAATTTTGGATCTTATTGGATTAATGAGTTTAATGAGTTATTGAATTTATTGAGTTGGGTTGAAATGGATTAAATTCAAATTGGTTTTTGGTTTACCCATAACCAAACTAACATAAATTTAACAACCTAAATCAAATGTATAAACCGGAGATAACCGAATCAAATGTCTAAACCGATTTTAATAAACCAAAATTAATTTAATTTGTCCATCAATCTCTCATCTCACGACCTAGAGGATCTCTCTCTTTCTCTCTAAGAAGCTATGAAGATTTTTCCTATGATCTGAGTTTGCGATTGATGATGAGATCGTCTTCAATCTCTTCGAATTGATTCGAATCGCTTCTTCTCTTCGATTCACGAATTGATCTGAGTTTACCATTGCCGTTTTTGGTCTTTGCCTTGTCGTCTTCTCTCTTGTGATTACTTCGATGTCGAATCGGTGAGTTTTGGAACTTTACATAAACATAAACATTGAAGTTTATCTTCGGTGAGTTTTGTGATTTGGGTATTGATTGATCTTTGTATTTAGGGTATTGATTGATTGAGTTTTGTGATTTGGGTATTGATTGAGCTTTTTATATGCATGATGACAGATTTCAGGGAATGGATGCCGTCTCAAATAGGTATAAACTATTATACTCTAAACCTGTGTCACATAAGCTCAGTTTGATTAGCTATTAGATGAAGTTTTGGTCGTAGGCTTAGTTGGAATTATCTGTCATATGAGATAGGGCTTTCCACAGTAGTTTTTATGCAAATGTATATATGGATGGAGAGTATATTGATTTGGTAGGTGAATGCAGCAATGTGTTTTTTTGTCGTGCAATTATATGAAGTAGTTCAGATAGATTGGTACAACTGCAGTTGGTTTGTTAATCTTATTTCTGAAACTAGCTTGAGATGTCAACAAAATATAATTACTGCTATTTTACAACCAAGCTCTTTCATTCAATCGTCTATTTAGTTTATATTAAGCTAACCAATCATTTTTTTTTTGTTTCTGTCCCTTTGTAGTTACTGGATTTCATCTAAAATCATGGACAATGAAGAACACGGTCGATGATGAAGGTATAACACTTGTCATTTCTTATAGTTGTAACACTCTTCTATGATCTAGTATAGTAACTTTTAGTATTGTTTCTTATAAATTGTAGAAGAAGGCGAAATGGTTATTATTCGATCAGATCCGAATTCTGTGGAAGAACACTCTACGGAAGATCACTCTTGAATTTGATGCAGGTTATATTGTTCAGGTTTGTGAATTCTGTAGCAAAACAATGATAATAAGTCAAATGCATTTGTTAAGAGGATTTAGTGAATTGGTTGTCTGGATGACAGATTATATTGTCTTGCCATGTGATTGTTACAATGATGTTTTTGGAATCTTGTTTTAGTTTCCTTTTGATTAGTAGTAAGTATTATGCGTATAGAGTAATGAGTTTTTGTGTTTATTTGGAAAGTTAGGATCTTGGAATGATACTAATGCTAGTTTTCTTCTCCTGTTTTGGTGTTTTAGGAAACTTGAATGCCATTTTAGTTCTTTTTTTGGCTACTAGTAAGTGTTATGCTTATAGAGTAATGAGTTTTTTTGTGTTTCTTTTGGAATAGTCTGGTGGCGATGCAACTGAGCTACTTTGAAAGCCAAATTGGAGACTATTGGGAATCTTGTCCATGACTCGGTTCCAATCAGCTCAAGGAATCCAGTTCCTGCTTCAAGTTTCTGATTTTACCTATTTACATTACCCAGTTTCTCATTTTGTTTAGACAATAACAACATTTTACTATATATATTCATATACTGAGAACATAAATTTTGTTTTTTTCATATATATATATTCACAGATTGAGAAGATTTGTTTTTAATTGTTTTGGTAACCGATTTTGTTTTCTTTGTTACAGTAAAAAAAATCATTTAGTGGGTTAAACTCTTTTATCCATTAACCCACTTAATTTAAATGAGTTAATGGATAAACCCAACTCATTTGCTTATTGAGTTGGATTGATCCATTATCCATTTAGCATTTGAGTCATTTGGGTATGAGTTGGTTTGGTTTAGTTTATCCATTTTGACACCCCTAATTGTATGAATCTAATTTCTAAAAGGCTCTTCGAGACGAATGTAATCATACATAAGCCCTTCAAACGGTCCGGACGCTTTAGCTTGTCGAAGATAAATCGTGTTGGTCCCGGGTCTTAATAGCCTTCCGGGTACATTGATGCTGTAAAGCCGGTATATTCCATGGATTCCATGTCTTGCAATAGCATTATCTCTTCCGATATTACCCGTTGAGAAGAATGGCATCGAATATTCGTTGTTGAACCGTACTTGTAGATTAGCCCGTGATGCCGAAGCTAAAGCTAGTTGCAATGTGTAGCTTCCTCGCCAGTTTACATATGGAAGATGAAACACGATTTGCCATGTCGTTGGTGCGTAGGTCGAATCACCGATGTTCCTGCATAAAAAGCGAATCAAACTTAAACATTATTCAAAACATCATTGAAAGTTTCAAGCTTTTATTTATTTATTTATGACATTTACCTTGTGACATGAGCGTAGAACCAGTCTTGGCTATAGTTACTAGCTCCAATTGTGTAAACAAGATCACGATTTGGATATAACTCTGTGTATCGTTGCCACAATCCGTACTGCCTAAACCTGTGAAACAATAAAACCGGAATCATTAGAACCACAACCGATTTTCGGACTAATATGAATTTGGAATCACGAGGAATTGATGACTTACTTGTCCGTGTGGTTTAGGTATATGGGGTTCATGGTATTCTTGTATGGCTCCGGTACAAAGAATTCTCGGGCGGTTCGATCCGGTACACCAATCTCCCATAACGTCGGACCATTCCTAGGAGGCTCGTACACGACTCTGCCAAGACTAATCATTGAACCCGCGGCTACGTTAACACGGTTTTGGTATCGAAAATCACCGATAAAACCGGGAACCCATCCGTACAGATTGTAAGTTCCCGGTCTAACGTTGTCAATCGTGAAATAGCCGGTTTCATTAGTCTTTGTCCAAAATTGATAACCCTTAAAAATAACAAAAATTCAAACCATCAATCTAATTTGGTAATTCAATTACATAGATTTTTAGATCGATTATCAAAGTGTAATAATAACAAACCTTAGTATTTGTCTGCCATGAACCAGCTACTCCCGGTGGTGCTAAACCGACGTATGCAGATTTCCCCGGCGTAAAAACTCTGAAAAATATTTGTCAAGGAAAATAAATTAATTCAAAGATCAAATTATATAAATTTAGAGATATTTTTTTTGGATTTTGTGTAATTTATATTTACGTGTCGTTGACCAAGAAACGACCAGTTACGATTCCTCTTTCTTTACGTGAAAGAAAGTCAGTGGATGCAACAAAATCGTACGGCCAGGCTTTCACTTCTTCTTTGGTCTGAAAAATTAAGATATTTAATTAAAATCTCTTTTTTAGCATAAATTAAAATTAGAAACAATTTTTTTGTCCAAAAATATAATATAATTACCTGTTGTTTAGCATCTTCCCATAATAAATGAGTAGGATTATGGCCGGTAGAATCAGAATTTAAGTAAATGAAAACAGGTCCTAAGACCTTTTTCCATGCTTCACCAGTTCTGTAATGTGTCTCCATGTCCGAACCAACATAATGTCCCGTCATAAAAGTCTGCATTATCAAATCAATTATTAAGATGAAATATTAAACAAAATTTGTAATTTTTTGCTAATTAGTTTTAGACGAATCTCTTACCGCCATGGCCGTGGGACCAACGTGAGAGGTGAGCTCTTGTTTGATCGGTCCACCAGAGCGGTATTCGCCGCTCGATGAGATAAGCCATAAACCGACGTGGGACTTGGTTGAGATCCAACCGTGCACCTTGTTGTCTTTGATCTCACAAGAATATTGATATTTATCATCCACCTAAAAAGCATTCCGTTTAATTAAAAAATACAATTAGAAGCTCAATCGAAATTCAGGATCTTCTAAACTTAATATCGTTAGTTTACTAGATTTGTATGACCCGCATATATCCATCATATGTGAAATTGAATATATTGATTTTATTATGTGTAAGATTGATTAATTTACCTGGTTTTTAAACATAGAGTTATGAGGATGAATCAATTGTACGGCCTCTTTGTAACCAAGAGGCTTGGCGTGGCCACGGTGGATGTCACGGTCATCGTCAGTCGGCATTTCTCTTTGTCGATCATCCGCAACAATCATGTAATGAAATCTACAAAAACATATGTTCATAAAATTATGTAAATTTTTTTAGAAAATAAATTCTTAACTAAGAGTTCTTGATTTTACTATATTGATGTCATCATATAATAAAATACCTATCGGGATTGAGTTTGAATACGATTCGAAGGTTACCCATCTCGACCTCTGGCCATTCTGGAAGTCTCTCGAAGATTCCGTATGTGTAGATTCCTGAAGTATTTGTACGTATGATATACCTCTTGTCTACGTTTAATGGAAGATGAGAATGACCACCATTCCATTTTCTAAAAAACGAAATCTCCACTTGTTCTTCGTTTTGAGATATGATTTCAAAGTTAGTTCCTTCGACTCTGAACAAAAAAAAAACCAAGTTAATAAATCAAGATTTATCAGACATATATAAGAACGAAAACTAGTACTTAATTAGGGCTCTATAAATGTGAACATGTGTTAGTTTTATTAAATAAATTAGTTAATTACCTATCCAAGCCCCGGTAGTTTTCTCCTTGCCCTGTTATGTCCCAATACCTACATAATATCAAATTAATTAATCACGGCCAAATAAAATCAAATAATATAAGCTTATATATATATATATATATATACTAATTTATTAATCAAAAATATTAATTCGTTGATAAATTACTCACCCTCGAGCTCGGATATGTGGATTAAGAACATTGTCGATTTCTTTGTATTTGATCCCAGTTATGAGTCCATCAGGACTCGAGAAACTGACTCTGATAATCCCATTGTCCACTATCACCTGCAAAAATATTAATTTTATAAAATTATTATTAGCATAAATATTAGTATGTATAATTTCAATTATTGAATAAAAACATGTGTATATATAATTATATATACCTCTCTTCCATGTCTGTTTCTTGTTTGCTGCACTGTTGGAGCTCTTGCTCTTGTTCCATGTAAGTTCCTATAGAATTTTAGTAAATTAATATTAAATAAAGTCAATGTATTGAATTTACTCTCAATGTATTAAATTATGTTAACTGAAACGCAAAGAGAGAGATGATGGTTTCTTTACGTAAAGTAATAAAAATCTATAACCTTTGAAACAAGACTCAATCTATAACCTTTGAAACAAGACTCTTAATAGTTTAATACAAAAATCCAAGAACATGTATTATACACACGATTTAATCCTGAAAACAATTCTAGAATATCTTCAATTAACTATCACAATTTGTAGTAAGGAAAAAAGCAAACGAAATATTTGAGAAACATGTAAACTTTGTGCACATTATACATGTTATGTTTGACTGTAACGTATGATAATGAGAGAAATAGAATTAAACTGACCTTGGCTCAGAAAAAGCTATTGGAAGAAGAAGCAATAGAAAGAAACAGATAATTGATGAAGCCATCTTCTTCTGCAAAATCATCTTTTCTTTCAAATTCTCCAGATTTAATTTAAGGTTTGTAAGAACAAGATCTTTGCTTCATCCATATTTATATATGTGTGTGTGTGTGCGCGCGCAATTTAATTTGTTAAACAAAGTCCAAGACTAAAAGGGAATAGGTGCACCAAAACCTAACTAGGAGTTACTTTGACTTCCGACATTAGAGTTCTTATTATCATCAAGAAAAAAAAAAAAGATAAAAGAGTTCTTGTTCTAATTTGACTCGTTTTCATACACGAAAAATATTTGGTTTCTTAATTTTCCTACTTTGTATTTTCTGTTTGTTTAATTAAATCTTATCTTCTTATTATATAAAAGAGAGTGAGCAAAATTGTAACTCACGAGATCGCGACACGTGTTAAGTAGTCGATTAGATTGTAACACAAATCAATTATTTAAATACATGTAAGTTTTTCAATATCAAAATTGTTAATTACCCAAAAAAAGAATAAGTTAACTTGGAAAAAAACAAGCAAGTAATTTTACAAATTGCACAAAACCTCCATACGAATAGTTTTATAAGATATTTGGTTGAAAATGATTTTTAATAAAGAGAAATTTCACATAAAATAAAAATTATGAAAAAGAAAATAGCAAACTATATAATTAAAAATAGAAACGACCATATTTCTATCACTATATATAGATAGAGGTTTAACATATGAATATCTATGGGAAACACAAAATAACGTGTTAAGTAGTTGATTAGATTCTAATACATGTTAATTATTTAAATATGTAAGTTTTTCAATATCAAAATTGTTAATTACCCAAAAAGGAAGAAGTTAAATTGGAAAAAAAAACAAGCCTAAAGTAATTTTACAAATTGCACAAAACCTCTATACAAATAGTTATATAAGATATTTAGTTTGAAACAATTTTTAATAAAGAGAAATTTAACATAAAACAAAAATTAGGAAAAAGAAAATTGCAAACTATATAATTAAAAATAGAAAAGACCATGTTTCTATTATTATATATAGGAAAATGTTTAACATATGTATATCTATAGGGAACACAAAATAATTGATCATGGATAAATGGAGAACCAAATCAAGGAGAAGAAACAAAGATAAAGAAAATTTTGGTTAGTGGTATGTTTTTACATGTTTAAAGTTTATGAAATAGCATCAACGCATGATCGTCAAAACATGTAAAAATGATTTAGTTGTTATATCAAATACTTTAATGATATAAACCATATTTACATATATCAAGCAATATACTTTATTGATTTTCAAATTCTTCAAATTATATATAAAACTATACTTTTTCAAATTACATATGGACCTATAATTTTAATTATTACATTATCTAAGTTAGAGTTTGAATTAAGGAAAATTAGCAAATATAACCCTAAAAAAAATTATAATTAAAATTGTAACCAAATACCCTAAATCTAATGGCCATTAATTTGCCACATTAGTCACTTTTAGTTAGTTATTTAGTTTTAATTTTTTTCTTTGTTATTCTACAAATTAACCCTTGAATTAATAATGTAATATATTTTTTCCCAAAACATTCTTTAAACATAACTATTTACTATAAATCAAATAATCCTTGCATCGCAAGGGTCTTATTATAGTTAAAAATAATACAAGATGTATGTTTTAAAAACAAATTTGCAAAAATAATGGAAGGTTTCTAAAGATATACGGAGAGTGGATTGGTCAATGTCTTTTTATCTATTGTTTTAGGTTTCAGTTGCTTCTAGTCTCTACGCATATATGAAATTCTTACCACGAATAAAACAAAAACGATTTCCTTGACAGAAATCCAAATCTAATACACTATTATTTTACTAATCTTAAATAAAATATAAGTCTTAGGCTTCACTGATCTAACCATTTAAGGAATTAATTAGTGTTTTTATTAGATCATGCTTAATTAGTTCAAGAGGATTCAATTTCTTTGATGTAGATGCAACCATTTTCGAGAGACTAATTATCTTATTGGTTGAATTTTCTATGATCTTAGGCAGCGAAGGGGCACGGTTTGTATGCGAGTAAGCATTCCCATTGCTGGATAGTTTGAATCTCTTAATGTCTCTGTTGCTGGTGGCATTTTCTTGTTCATGCTTCAATCTTGTTCCGGTTTCTAAAACCAAAATATAAACTTGAACACTTATAAATCTTGTAATGTCATAAACCATAGCAATACAATTAAAATCCAAATCAATTTCAATAAATATAAAAAATGAAAAAAATAGATCAAAATCAGTGTATGTAAAAAACTATGAAACTAAAATCTCCTAAAATTAGTGTAAAAAATAAAAAAAGAAAAAAAATTAAATAGTAACACTATAGGGACTAATGATGTAATATTAGATAAGATATCTTGGGGGCTAAGTTTAGCCTTTCCTATATAATGTAACCTAAACCAAAGAGATCAATAACACAATACAATTCAGCGATCTCTTAGCTTTACATGGTATCAGAGCCTCCCTTTGGCTTGTGATTAAGATCGTTGAAAAAAAAAAAACAAACACAAACATAGACAAAACGAAAAAAAAAAAAAACCTAACCCTAGCCGCCGCCGACCATGACAAATCCGGAGCAGCCTATCACCACCACCGGCAACAAGCTTATCTCGCCGTACTTTCTAAGCACAAGCGACAAAACTAGCGATGTGCAGACACCGATTCTATTGAACGGTGCTAACTATGAACGTTGGTCGAAACTTTTCACCAACGCCATGAGAACCAAGCGAAAACTTGGCTTTCTCGATGGAACCCTTAAGAAACCTGCATCGGGAGACGAGGTGGAGAGATGGGAGATGGTCAACTCCATGATCATCGGATGGCTTTACGCCAGCGTAGAGACAAAACTGCGCTCCTCCATCTCTCTCGTCGCGGACGCATCCCCGATGTGGTCAAGCATCAAACGTCGCTATGGAGTTGGCGACAGAACAAAAGAACATCAGTTACATGCGGATCTCACAGCGTGTAAACAAGAGGGAGACAGTGTGGAAGATTATTTTGCATGTCTAAAAATCATCTGGGATGCTATCTCAGAAGTTGACGGTGGTTTCACCTGTTGTTGTCAAAACTCGGAGTGCCCAGCCATGACAAAGTATCAGAAGAAACAAGAACAGCTGCAGATTCATCAATTCCTCATGGGATTGTCAAGTGACAAGTTCAGCACAACGAGATCGAATCTTCTTTCTCGAATCCGGGATTTGACTCTCGATGAAGTGTATTCTCAGATTGTCCAGGAAGAACGTCATCATCAGGCGGTAACTAAGGAGCAAGACCGTGTATCCGCCATCAGTCTCCATGCTTCTGCTACAGCGAACGGAGCCTCTCGTCAATTGGTCTCGTGTAGTAATTGTGGCAAGAAAGGTCATGAGAAGAGTGGCTGTTTCGAGTTGATTGGTTATCCTGATTGGTGGGAAGACAATCCTTCGGCTAATACCTCGGCATCCACTTCATCATCTGGACCAAGAGGAGGACGCGGGTCTAGCTCGAGAGGAAGGAATTCTGGACGTGGACGAGGAGGAAAAGGAAGAGGAGGTACACAAATGACGGCAAGTAGCGTTGCCGCCCCAAGTTCACAAGGAATTCCACCTTTGACAAACAGCCAGTGGAGTAATTTGGTCGAGTTTATCGAGTCTCGAAAATCGTCTTCCTCCGAAAAACTCTCTGGTAACCCTGAAAAACTTATTCTTTATGGCACTCAGAGTCGTTATGATTTGATTATTGATTCTGGAGCATCACACCATATGACTGGTGATATAAATTTGTTAACGAATTTAAAGACCATCGCCCCATGTCCTATCAAATTGCCAAACGATGGAATGACATGGGCCACTAGACATGGCACGTTGTCACTTGGGGGAAAACTAATTCTTCGCCGTGTCTTCTATGCTCCTGAGCTCACTATTACTCTTATTTCAGTTGTTCAATTACTGCGTGATATCGCAAGTGCAGTGGTATTTACTCGACATTTTTGTGTGATACAGGACCAAGCTTCGAAGACTTTGATTGGAGCGGGTGAAGAACGGAATGGGGTTTATCATCTTGCTGGCGCTATTGTTCCTCAGGTGAATCGTGTTGTGAAAGTGGATGCACGGGATCTTTGGCATCGCAGGATGGGTCATCCGTCTTCTCGAGTTTTATCCTTTCTTTCTGCTATTGGGGATTTTCGTAGTAGTACTAGTGATTTGGAGGATTGTTGTGATGTCTGCTTTCGAGCAAAACAAACACGTGTTCCGTTTACTGCTAGTTTGAATAAAGTTGATGATATTTTCTCTTTAATACATTGCGACGTTTGGGGACCCTATCGAACACAAGCAACTTGCGGTTCCACCTATTTTCTTACCATAGTTGATGACCATTCTCGTGCTCTATGGACTCACTTGTTTGATGCAAAATCATCAGTTCCGATTATTCTCAAGAATATTTTTGCATGGGTTGAAAGGCAATTTGGAAAACAAGTTAAAACGGTTCGATCGGATAATGGAACCGAATTCATGTGTTTGAAGACGTATTTTGCTAAAAAAGGAATCATTCATCAGACATCGTGCGTTGATACTCCGCAACAGAATGGCCGCGTCGAAAGGAAACATCGACATATTCTCAATGTAGCCTGAGCACTGCTATTTCAAGCTCACTTACCAACCAAGTATTGGGGAGAGAGCATTCAAGCTGCTACCTTTCTCATTAATCGGACACCGTCTACCGTTCTTCAAGGAAAGACACCTTATGAGTTACTCTTCCAGATAGCTCCTTCTTATGATGAAATACGAACATTCGGGTGCTTATGTTATGCACGCCGCGTCGGACGGTCAAATGGTAAATTTGCCGATCGTAGTGCTCGCTGTATTTTCCTTGGTTATCCATTTGGCAAGAAAGGATGGTTGGTACTTGATCTTGAAACATCACAAAGGTTTGTCTCAAGAGATGTCATCTTCCATGAGGAGGTGTTTCCTTATCTAGATCACTTTCCAAGGTCTATTGACGTCCCACTTCAGGGGGAGTCATCTCCAGTTGACACAACTCAGCAAACAAATGACGTTCATCCCGTAATCATCACAAACTCAGAAAATGATCAGCAGGAGCCACGTCGATCGACACCAGCTCTAGCGTCGATCGACGCGACCTCAGAAGACGACAATGACCAGTAGGATTCGCGTCGATCGACACCAACTCCAGCATCGATCGACGCGACCTCTGCAGACCCACAAACAGAGCATCCTCCCAACTCGACTGAAATTGTTCTCGAAGCAGTACCAAGTGATGTATCACCAGAAAACACAGCAAATGAACTACTTGGACGTGGTCATCGTGTCACAAAGCCTCCGACACATCTCGAAAATTATGTTGTTTATGGGACAAAAGCAAATGATAAACC